>JADXDR010000179.1:123789-156710 GCA_025026875.1 Chlorella ohadii
GGATGGGGAGGTAGGCCAAGGGCAATCACGACAGAGGCATGGGCTGGCAGCTCTTGAGCTGGAAGGTGCATGATGGCACTGCTAACGAACCCACCAAAGCGCCTCCTGCCCCACTCCTGATGCACCCCCTACCCTACCTACCCACCCAGGAAGAGAGTGGAGGAGAACAGGACGCCCATGATGTTCAGCACGCCTGCCACCGTGGTCCTGTGAGAGACAGCACGGCACAGCAGCCAGCTGAGCAACGCGCAGGCATGCGGCCAGGACAGATGCCACGGCCCTGGAACAATATCTCCACAGCACAGCATGCCTGGCACAAATTGCAGGGCATGCCGACCTACAGCCAGCTTGCCTGTTGTCGCCCTGCCTCCAAAACATGGTGCCGAAGCAGAAGGCAACCAGGATGGTGGTGATCGCGCGGGTCAGGTCTGCGCGGGCAGGCAGCAGTGGCGGAGCCGTCGCTGCGTGTGGTGCGCCGTCTGGGTTGGCGGAACCCTAAATTCCTTGCGTAGCTACTGATTGTGCCCTTGTGGCGCCTCCGCTGGGCAGGGGCGTAAGCAATCTACCGGCAGGTGGAAACTTGCGCCGCTCCCTTTCTGCGCAGCAAGCATGCAAGGCTGGTCAGCACTGGGTGCTACTGTCCACTCACTGTACTCGGGGGCGCGGTTGTAGATGATGAAGTTGCGCCGCAGGTTGGTCAGCATCTGGTCGCGGAAGCCGGGCGCCGCCAGCGAGGACATCTGCAGCGGCTCGGTGCCGGGGCGAGGCTCCACGTGCTGCTGCACCATGGCGCCCATCTCCCTGCGGGGGCAAGAATTTTGGAGGTGCGGGCCTCCAGTCACATGGTGGGTTGCGCAGAGCAGCAGGCGGCCGAGTGCATGTTCGCCTCCTCTCGTCCAACAGCAGCAGCCCTCCAGCACTGCCCCAGGGGCAGGGGCCGGCCCTCAGATCCCAGGGTGCCTCACTTGGCCAGCGCGCTGCCGCGGTAGATGTCGGCAAAGTCCAGGCCCAGGGCGCCCTCGTTGCCGGGGTTGGTCACCTCCAGCATCCTGCGAGGCGACAGGTGGGTTGCAACATGGGCAGGATCAACTGGGGGAGCACTGTGGACTGGCATGGCAAACGGGTGGAGACGCGGGAGGCATGTGCTCCAGCGCTGGCAAGTAGCACTGCTGTGTGACTGCCCGCTGCTCAGCACAGCTCAGCACCCCATCTTCCACCCACCAGTTGGCGGGGTTGTAGCGCTCGGGGCAGGGCGACACGCCCTTGATGCTCTGCTGGGAGGGACAAGGAAACAGGTCAGCTGAGCTGGGCGGCTTGCATCTGCACACACTTGCACCCCTGCAGCACACTGCTACCTGCAACATTTCAGTATCAGTTGCATTGGCGCAGCATTTCCCTCGTCACCACTCGCCCGGCAAGCACCTGGAAGTAGTCGATCAGGCGCTGGCTGTCGTCGCCCAGCGGGCCAAAGTAGATGGTGGCGCCCCCCGGCTTGAGCAGCAGCAGCTCGTCAAATGCCTGGCGATAGTGGGGAGGACGGGGGGCAGGTGTACTAGGACGGCAGGGAGGTGGCAATCGCCCCCAGAGTTTAGCGGCACCAAGGAGTGACCATGCATGCGCAGCACAGGAGTGCTCAGGCTGCCTGCTGCCTCCTTGCTCACCTCGAAAATGTCGATGGAGGGCTGTGGCAGGGGGTAAAGGGGCATTGCAGACATCGCAGGGTGAGCATTTACATTTGATCCGACACACATGGCCCCACAAGCCGGCGGCATGGCATGCTGTTTCTCTTGAGAGGCCGCAGCCTGATCACCTGGTGGATGGTGCACACCACAGTGCGGCCCGTGTCCACGGTGGCGCGCACAGCATCCTGCGACAGGCGACAGCAGGATGGAAACGACACTCTCAGGTGCAGCAGCGCTCACTGCTGCAATGCACTGCCAAGCCAGGGGAGACATCAGGAGCAGGGCGGCAGCGGCAGCGGCGCTCGCACTCAGCACCCCGCACCATGACAATGCCCGCCGCACGGGCATCCAGCCCCGAAGTCGGCTCATCCACTGCCAAAAGGGTGGCCAGGGTGAGGGCAGGGAGGGTCAGCAGCCGTGTGGAAAGACGGACGAGGGGCAAGCATGTGTCAAGCTGCGCGTGCGGTGACAAAGCGCAGCAGGCAACCAACCACATCTGCCCAATCGGCTGAAAGCCTCTCAACCAATCTGAAGGGAGACTCACTGAACACGACCGCCGGATTGGCCACCAGCTCCACTGCGATGATAAGAGAAGGGGGCCGGAGAGGGTATGTATCAGGCCACTGCCGCACCAACAACCCTCCCAAGTCTGGAGAACATGCATTTACATGCCCTGCGCACCACCCTCACAGCCCACACGGCCGCCTTCCCGCTCAGCCGCCCCCTGCCCGCTTCACCCACCTGCCAGCGTGAGGCGTTTGCGCTGCTCCACGCTCAGCCCGCTGACGCCGGGCACGCCCACGTACGCGTGGCGCAGGCGGGTCAGCTCCACCAAGGCCATGATCTATGGGGTNGGGCAGAGGAGGTTGAGTAAAGGGTGAGGAGGGATGTAAGGGGTTGTATGACAGGCAAAGCGGTGCGGTGGGTTGGCTGTGCGGTTGTTGTGCGATGGCTGGTCAGGTTCCGTGCATAACTCCCACGTGCTGTGCCGCTCCAGCCGAGCTAGCCAAACACGGCAGGAGCCAGGCACTGCGCTTTCCGCCAACCCCGCCTCCTCACCTCCTCGACAAATGCGTGGCGGGTGGCGGCGTCCACGGTGGTGGGCAGGCGCAGGTGGGCGGAGAAGGCCAGCGCCTCAGCCACAGTGGTCTGTGTGAGGAAAGTAATGAAAGGTGAGAGGCAAGGGCAGGAGCGCTGGGTGAGTGCCTCGCGGCATGATTTCAAATGACTACCTGCACCAACCGCATGACTGAAGCCGCGCTTGCTAACCCCACCCCACCCCAAAGAATGAAGCAGTACCAGCACCTGTGCAATGTGGATGTCCGTTTGCTCCACATCTGCAGGATGGGAGGTGGGCAGTTGAACCACCTTGTTGATGCTGTAGAAACCACAACCTAAGCATCGCAGGTCAGCCAAAACGCGCAGGACAGCCCACGCAGCCACCCCAGCCCGTGCAGCAGTGGATAGCAGCCAGCTCACAGCCCATGATGCGCGCAAAGGTGCGCTCGTCCTCGGGGAAGCCGTTGACGCGGATGTCGCCGGTGATGTGCCCCTCCGTCTTCCTGCAGGTGGTTGGGCAGTAGGGAGTGATTTTGTGAAGACATCAATTGTGGCAGGGAGCTGTGCTAGGTCCAGCTGCACCAAGTCGTTCATGGGCCTCCCCCAGCAGCCATGCAGGATGCAGCGCTGCAAGGTCATGCTGCAAGCTAACTGCACCCCGCTCCGCTCACCTGCCCGCCAGCACATCCATCAGCGTCTGCGACACAAATCGCCGCAGCGCGGCGGCAAAGAAAGGCGAAGTAAGAGCAGTGTTGCCTTGGGCAGCTAAACTCATGGAGAGCATTCACCATGCCCCGCGCTTCCTGGACGCCACGCCCACATTACCCACAAGCCAGCCCTGTGTTGCAAGCCCACCCACCGTCTTGCCGGCCCCAGAGGCGCCCATCAGCGCGGTGAGCACGCCGGGGCGGAACGCGCCGTCAATGCCCTGCAGGTTTTGGGCAACACGTTAGCAACCTATCATGTTGCAAGCGTGGCCTAAAGGCAAGGCGAGCCATGCTGTGTTTCAACACTCCTCACCAACCGCCACGGGACACCCCACTTGGCAAGTGTGCAGATGCAGCACACCAGCGGCCCACCTTGAGCAGGCGCAGGTTGCCGGAGTGCGGGCCCTCGGACGGCACGTCAGCCCGCGATCGGTCGGCATCCTGCGAGGGCGGGAAGGGTGAATGTGGTGCGATCTGCATCACTGGCCAGCACTGGGTGAGCAGCTGCTTGAGGCAGCCGGTGTGCTATTGAAATCACCGCATGTGGTGCACATTTCAGTACGCCACTGCGTACTTCCCCGTCTCCTCAGAAAGCGGCCCAGCAAGCCATCTGCCACCCAGCAGCTTACCGGCGGAAGTGGCACACTGTACTCCACTGAAGTGAAAGTAACCACAGCGGGGGTGAAGGGCAGCGCTGTGCGCTGCTTGTAGGCTTCCGCCTGCGCAGGAGGAAGGCAGCAGGGAAGGTGGGTGTCGAGGCAGCTGTCGCCACGCCCTGCCTTCCTACCTTGCTGTTTCTGATCATTAACTGCAGACTAAACCAATGCGATTAGCTCTCACAACCCACCCACAACCCTTCCCCACTCACCTGCTGGCTGGCATGGCTGATGCGCTGGGAGGCGCGCATCAGGTAGGCGCGGCGCCCAGGGCTGGGCGGCCTGCAAGGGCAGGCATGGCATGCCGGCAAGCAGTGTATGTAAACTGCACGCAAGCAAGCATGCAAGCAAACTTGCGCGTGGAGGGCACACAGCTGGGAATGCCAAGAGGCACCTGCTTACCCATCGCTGCCCAGTCAAAGCGCTTACTGCAAAGGCGCCCAAGCATGCATGCCCGCACCAGCACCGCAGACCACCCAAACCCCAACCAAGCTCACTCTTCTGTGAAGGAGGTGCCAGCCGTTGCAGCGACGCTGAATGCGCTCATTTCTGCACCTCGAGCAGTGCTGGGGGTGCCATCCTGAGAAGTCGGTGCACCTGCTGTTGCGCCCGCCTGGCCCAGTGTGCCCTTGAAGCCGCCTGCTGACCCAGGCACGCCCGGCCCGTTGCCTGCGGCCGCCCTGCCAGCCTGGATGTCTGAGGCGGCGACAGGAGCCTTGCTGCCGGCGCCGAGGGCGGGCGGTGCAGCCGGCCAGGCCACCGCGCCGCGCTCAGCAGCGTCCTGCAGGGCGCGACGGGAAGTGTTGGCTAACCCGCCAGCAAGACACAGCCCATGCCTCTGCCCAACTGCTGTTTGCATGGCACTGTCCAACACTAGGCATGTTGGATGCGGAGACACTAGGCACCGCTACGCTCCGCACAAGCACAAGCAGCCCTCCGCTCCTCCCACCTGGGGAGCCTCCTCAGTCACAGAGGGCTGGGGCGTGATGAGCTGCTTGCGGCTCAGCTCAAACTCCTGCAGCGCCTCAGGGGTCAGCACGCGCCGCACAGCCGGGGCTGCATGGACAGGAGTAGGGACGGGGCAAGGTGCCAGAGGTTTGCAGGGTGCGTGAGCAGGGCAGCAGGCCCAAAATCCTTGACCACCGAACATTTGCTGCAGAATGTGTGCACTTTCCACCTCTTCAAAACGGAGCAGCTGCCCACCCCTGTACACCGCCGCTCACCCCCCAGGTAGGTGCAGGCGGCCACAAACAACCCGATGCAGATGGCCATGGTTCCCAGCAGGAAGCCGATGGACGCCCAGCACCACCAGTACTCGGTGGGGAAGCCCCTGAAGTGAGGCAAGGTAGTGGCAGCAAGACGCCGGGTTGTGGCGGCGGTGGGCAGAGCCACGGTGCACGCTCAGGGCACAATGCGGCAGGCAGATGTCGCATCGGGAACCAGACGGCAGCGCGCAGGTTGCAGGGACCCGCCCAGCACAGCATGCGCCTGTGATGCAACTCGATGCCAATAGGCTGTCAGGGGCCACATTGTGCCACCACGCTTACCTGAATTGCAGCACCTCAATGCCCAGGTAGGCGGAGGGGTTGTTTGGGTCGGGCCGCATCCCTGCACATAAGTGCGGCAGCTTGCGGAGCAGTGCAGTTTACATAGAGTCATCGAGCCAGCAGTTAAAGCAGCCGCTGTTCGGAGCCTCCTGGCTTGAGCGGTGGATGCATTCCTCAAACAAGCATCTCACTCACAGTGCCCAGACGTGAACTCGTTGATGGCCTGCACAGGAGCACGATGGCAGTGTGGCTGAGTCCATGCATGCAAGCTGCTGGCAGTTTGGGCACAACAATGCATGCTGAGCTATGTACGGGCGCCCACCCCACAGCTGTGCGGCATGTCCTGCACTTACCAGCGCTCGTGTGACCCACGCAAACGGGTTGGCCCAGTACCTGCGGCAAGGCAGTTGTGGCGGGGCAGATTGCAGGCTGCACCACCAGCAGAGTGGAATCTTTCGTGGCGAGGCGACAGGCAACCAAGCGGTGCCAGCCCCCTGCGCTGCCCCATCGCTGCTGATGCTCCAGAGCTCACCCCCAGATCCACCAGCCGGGGATGGAGGAGTAGTTGAGCACAAAGCCGGTCAGGTTGATGAAGATCTGGGCGCGGGAGCGCGAGGGGACAACGAAGCAGGGAGCGGGTCGAGCGCCTCAGCAACCAGGCAGGGCCCGGCAATCCAAAAGCCAACAGATCCCCTTCTCATCACCGCAGCCAGGCGGGGCAGCACCGACACCTGCCGGCCATAACTTCCCCGTCCCTATTGCCTCACCAGCAGGAAGAAGGATCCAACCGCCGTGGCGATGGTATCGTCGCGGCACACGGCGGCGATGAGCTGGAAGAGGGCCACCGACCAGAGGTTGATGAGGAAGAGGACCAGCCACCACATTAGGAAGCGGACCTGTCGTGAGGGGGTTGGGGATGGAGGAGGTGGTCAGGGTTAATAAGGTGAGGCAGGGTGAGAGAGATGAAATTGGGGAGCCAGGGCTTGCGGTGCAGCCGGGTGTTGACCGGATGCACGCTTCTGCCTGGCCCAGCAAAGGTGTGACCTGGTTCAGCAGACCAAACAACCCGGCAGCCATCGTGGCTCACCGAGGGGCTGAAGCTCACGAGCCAATACACGAGCATGGTCCAGATGGTGGCCTCCAGGAAGGACCAGGGCACGCGCATGATGAAGGAGGGGATGGCGAAGCAGGAGCCCTGGAACAGGGGCAGATGGGGGTGGCCGATGCACGCTGGATGGGTTGAAGTCAGCCTGCCAGCACCTTCCTGGCTGTCTGTGGTACAGCTGGTCATTGGATGGTCAGGTGATGAAGGCAACAGCTCCACACAGCCAGACCTCCCGGCTGCGCCACCCTGCACTCACCGGGTAGAAGTTCATGTCGCGCTGCTTGTAGAACACGCTGCATGAACGGGCATTGTGCAGGGATGCAATGTGATTCAAGGTTGAAAGCGGCAGTTGCTGAGCAACACTGGCCGGCTTGACTCAACACGTATGCGTTTGCTCCTGCCAAAAATGAACCCATGCCACCCCACAATCAAGCAAGCTGGCAGGCGGCCGCACTCACGGCAGGCGCGCCACCAGCAGGTGCATCTCGCTGATGGCTCCCAGCAGCATGTACAGCACGCTGTCTGCAGGGTGTATTGAAAGTGTATCAGACGGGGCGGAGTGAGTGAAAGAGCATCCTGCGTTCTGACGTAACAAGCGGCACACAGAGGGCATGCCCCGAAGCGACGATTCTAATCAAACCAACGCGGCAGACGAACACACAAATTCAATTCACTCACAGAAGATGACTCCGAAGAAGTAGTTGCCGTCCTCCACGGTGTTCTTGTCCTGTCAGAGCAGGGAGACGTTTGACATGTGACGAAAGGGACGCTGCACACCGTGCCTTGCTCCCGGCGCGCGGCACGCATGACAGGCGAATGCAATGCACAGCATGCTGCGTTTCGCAGCTGCAGCCTAATGCCAGCGCACCTCCCTCCAAAATAATGTGGACACAACGAAACTCATGAGCAGGACCTATTTATATTTATTGGGGGACAGGGGATTGGAGTGTGATGACTGCAAAAGTGAGAAGCAATGCATAAAAAATGCTCTGCATGGTATGTGCAGACCCATACAAACCGCATACAGATCAAACCTGGGTGGTGCGGATGATGGCAAAGATTTTATTGCGCTGCATCACAGGGGGAAAGGGAAGCAGGAAAGCCCAGCAGCGGAGCTCGGCATTCCAACGAAGAATGGAGGGGAGTTGCTGGCGACTACAACCTGCCCCTAAGCCAGCCTGTGCCTCCTAGCCACATGACGCCGCCCAGCCCACCTGCTGCAGTATGAGCATGCGCCGGAAGTTGGTGCGCAGCAGCCAGCCGTACCGCTGCCCGTACCTGCAAGCAACAGAGAAGCAAGCTGGTAATGAGAAGTGCGGGCAAGGGGGCATCCGCCCCACATGCATGCAGGCCTTGCCTTGGGAGCTACAATCCCAATTGTGTATGAGTCAATGCCCTGTCACCTTCCCGGCAAGTCGCCAGCCAAACCCGCAGGGCATTGCCAGCTGCAGCCCACTCAAGCAACACATCCGCCCCTCACTTGTCGGTAGCCAGTGCGCGCGTGTCGGCGGCGGCGCGGTCAAACGGCTGCGCCAGCTCCGCGGCCACGCCCGCCCAGTGCTCGCTGCGCTTGAAGGCCGCCTCCACCATCAAAGCTGACACGTAGTGCCAGGGCCGCCCATTGCGCATGTCCCAGTACTTCTGCGAGTTGGAAAAAGCACCAAGTTGTGCGACTATGTGCGAGCGGTGAGGAGCAGTTGGTGGGCGGCAGGTCAGGTGAGAAGCGGCATGGCGCACCAGCAGCAATGCGAGCTTGGGTGCACCCTGCCCTGTTCTTCCACACATCACCGCCAGCCCTGATCACACTCTTGGATTCCAGCCGCGACCCTTATGCAACCATGCAGCCCCAGGCCTCCCTGCCGCTCACCCCCTGGTCTGTGGGAGTGGTCACCTCCTGCAGGAAGTCGGGAATGCTGCGCCGAGGAGGGCAGAAGAAGCCTGCGATGCAGGGGAAACCAAAAGGCGGTAGTATGGAACGTAAGCCAGAGGGCTGAGAACCAGGGGCTGTCTTGACACAAGCCACCAATGCCCTGCATCTCAGGCTGTCATGAAGGGCGAGAGCTGTTTTCGCCAACCTGCCCCACTGCAACGCCGACAAACCGAAGCCGCCGTGGCATGCAGCTTTATGCCTCTCACCCTGTCCCTCGAAGAAGGGCAGCACCATCTCGCAGGGGCCGTGGAAGCACACCTTGCCGTTGCTCAGCAGGATGACTGGGCGGGGGAGGGGCGGAGGGTCCGGTGAAACAGGCGGCGCATCAAGCTGGGCAGCCGGTATGGATTAGTGACAGGTGCGGCAACGCAGGCACTCTGCACTATAGCAGGAACATGGCCCCTTCCAGCAGGCATGACCAGAGCATGCACAGCAGGCCCCAGTATGCCAGGCACAGCCTCACCCTCATCAAATTCGTCGAAGGTCTCGGGCTGCGGCTGCAGCAGGCCCACCACCATGGTGGCGCGCTGCACGTGGCAAAAGTGCTTGAAGGCGCGGGCGATCTGCAGGGCGGAGAAGGAGAAGAGAATGTGCAGGAGAAATGATAACAGTACTGCGACATGCGACCTCCACCAGCACCTCGCCAGCACCTCAACAAGCAGCCTGCATGCACTGCAGTGCCCAGCTGCTCTCGCCTGGAAGGTGGTGTTAGAATCAAGGCCGGTAGAAATCTCGTCCGCAAACAGCGCTCGAATGGGGCCCACTGCCATCTCGCCTGCACACAAAAGGAGGGTCAACAAGTTGGGTTAGACGGATTGTATGGCTGGGGTGTGGCAGCAAATGGCACGCTGTGCATGCGTCTCAGGGCCAGTCATCCCCACCTGTTGTCACCCGCTTCTTTTGGCCGCCTGAAATGCCGCGCAGCATGGCGTTGCCCACCACTGCGCCAGAGGGAGCAACGTGAGAATTGAGTCGTGCAAAGTGCGGATAGAATTGCATGCAAGTTGGACGGTACAAGCTTGAGGGTCTCATGCCATCTGTCACCCAGCCGAATCGTCCCTCGCCTCCGCTCACTAAGCACACCTGCCCCACCACAGACGCACCCGTGTCTGCGCACACGTCCAGCCCCAGCAGCTTGATGATGACCTCCACAATCAGGTTCTGCTTGGAGGGGCCCGAGGTGGCCCGCATGTAGGCGTCCACCTGGAGGTGAGAGAAGGGGTCGGAAGGCAGGGAAGGCAGTGTGGCAGTTCGGCGGTTCATGCTGTGCCCAGTTGGCGCGCAGTCGAGCACTTCCAGCGGTGATGTGGCAGCAGTCCATGCCCAATGCAATGCAACCCAACCAAGCAGCACCTCTGGGTCGGGGGTGATGCCGGCCTGGTGCTCCCGAGCCAGAAGCTCCTCCAACAGGCCTGTGACGGATCCCAGGGAGCAATGCATGATTGGTTGGTCTTCTGCTGTGCCACACCAGTGATGGCATGCACACAGACAAGCGGCTGCTTCGGCCTGCAAACGCCGGGCACAGAGTGGCCTGCTGCAGGCCNGGGCTGCACAGCAGCAAGTAGCATGCACCACTTTGGAGCGGATATGTGCATGCACCAACACAACGTCTAGAAGGCCTCACTCTGCTTGTAGCCCGTGGCCTGGCAGCGCGCCGCAAAGTCAAAAGTCTCCCGCACCGTCAGCTCTCCGTAGTGCAGGTCGTTCTGCAGGGCGGGGGCCATTGGGAGCAGGGGTATGCAGGTTATGGGACACCAGACAGCACGATGCGGCCTCTCTGCTTCCACACATCTATCGAGCGGTGGCCAGCTGAACACAGGCAGGCGCACATCCATTGGCCAGCCTTCAGGGCCCCTGCCACCCATCCCTGCGGGCCCCCGCACCTGGCTGATGTAGGCCGCCGAGCGCTCCACCACAAACTCCTGGAACTGGTGGCCGTTGAACGTCAGCTCCTGCGCCTGGAACTGCGTGCAGACCACGGGGAGAGAGAGCATGCGGTTGAAGCATCAGAGGCGCACTTGCTAGGCACCAGGGTGTGAGCTAGATCGAGTTGAACAGCTGGCTGGCCGGTCCACCACAACCGCACCTTGAGGCTGCGCTGCTTGCGGTTGTGGCCGGAGAGGGTCTGCAGGAAGGTGCTCTTGCCGCTGCATGGAGGGAGGGATGCAGGAGGGCTTGAGCTGAGGATCAATCACGCATGCTATGGCTGCAAACGGAAATGCAAGCATTATGCTCAGCTGACTCCAATTTGCAAGCCTGCTCACCTGCCCGGCGGGCCCAGCAGGATGGTGAACACGCCTGCGGGGGAGGGCCACATCGCACAGCACAGACTGTGAGGACCGCGGCACAGCACAGCTTTCTTCTGCTGGCCATACATGCACGATCAACCGCAAAGCACACATGCACATGCTGCGTGCACGCATCCTCAGGACGCTGAGCACTTTATGGCCAGGCGCACCCGGCTTGATGATGCCGCTGACATCGTCGATGATGGGGAACATGGCCTTGGGCGGGCCGCGGCCCAGCGCACGCAGCGCGGGCTGCGGGGGTGCATCAAGTGGCGGCAACATGGGTAAAAGCTAGGCGTGCATGACATGTGCTTGCACTCATGCATGTTTCAGCTGCTTCTACCTGGATGGCAAATTTCACCAAGTTCCCAGCGGGCTGAAGGTATGGCAGCTCACCTCTGCGCGCCGCTTGACCGTCTTCTTGAGCGTGGGCAGGGAGCGGTCGCCCACTGTCATGCGGGACAGCACCCTCAGGTGCTGGTAACGCACAGTCACCGTAGGCGGCTGCAGGCCGACCCTGCACAGGCCAAGCAGGCGGGTGGGTGGTGCAGAGCAGTCGCAGTCTGTTTCGATGTGAGCAGCAGCAACTGGGCGGTGCCGGAAGTGCACTGGGGGCAGCCTCCAGACGACGTTGGGTAGGTAGTTGCACCAGCAGAAGTTAGCAGAGGCAGCCACCGCAGCTGTGCGCTGTTGAGCAGCAGCCAGCAGTCACAAAAGCCCCCTTCCCACCCACCGCTCCAGGCGCTGCGCCATGCGCTGCAGCAGCGGCGCGTTGCTGCTGTCGCCCTCGCCGCCGCCGCGCATCACTCGCTCCATCAGCGAGCGCTGGGTTGAAGGGAGGGTTCAATGGGCAGTGGTGTGTGACAGGAACTGATGTGGAAGCGGACCTACTGCACAGCACAGCAGGCTGCTCCTGCAGCCACTTCAAGTGGCGGTGCCCCAAGTTGGGGCACCGCATGTGTGGCATTCGGTAGTGCAGCGGCTGGACATGCATCGACAGCGTAAAACGTCTGTGTGCTCCCACCTGCGTGGCCCTGTCCAGCTTCTTCAGGTCCACCACCTGCACACCCTCACCCTGCAAGCAGAGAGGCCTTGTGAGCAAGCCGTGAGCACATTGCGAGCCGCTGATGAGCGGCCCGCAGTTGAAGCAAGACAGACCTTTGCACCAGCGTGCCAGGTCCAAGGCGGGCGGGCGATGCTGGATCAATGCAGCGTTCAGCCACCTGACCCTAAGCAGCAGCAGCAGTTTCTTGCAAGCTGGCCGGCTTCTCCCCCTCCTGCTGCCCACCTGCTGGCCGGGCAGCACCACGGTGTGGGAGCGGTCGCGCCCCCGCACCCCCTGCAGTGCCGCCTGCTTCAAAGCCTCAAAATCGTCCTCCCTGCCACAGAAGTTGGTGCGTGTGTGTGTGAATTGTGTGCTGCTGTCCTTGATACAGCTGCAACCAGGGGGGCACTCGCGCCAACAGCACTGGACCCATCCGTCCCTCCAAAAGCGGCATTGTTGCTGTTTGACTCAGGCACTCAGGCAGCAATGCTGGTTTCCATCCTCCCCCGGAACACCCACCGGTCTGAGGACACCGTGCTAACGCGGGAGGGGTCGAAGGAGCGGTTGCGGGCATCGCCCACCATTGTATCCTCATACCTGCAGGTTCAGGCCAGACAAGCCAAAATGTGGACCCCATTTGGCCTACTAATGGATGCAGTGTTCCATTGATTGCCTTCGTAGCCAACGGCCTGCGGATGGGGCCACGCTCGCCAGAATGCCGGCGCTCTGCAATGCCAACAACCTTCCTGCGCCTGCCTCGGAAGCACCCATGCTGCGCCTTGCTGCCAACACACTCCCTCACCAGAGGCGATGGCCTCCGCGCCTGGCCTCCAAATACGGCAGGTCGCCCACTGTTGTAAGGGAGCAGTTTTGCAGCAGCTGCATCAGTGCCACTTGCGATTGCAGGCAGATCAGCACGCATGACCAACCGCCACTCCGTGGCCAGGCAACCTGCACACGTGCAATCAGCAGCACCAGCAGCAGCTCCCCTTCATCCCGCAGTACGCACTTAGGGCGCCTGCCATGTTGGCCGTCATGGTGACGAGAGCACGAGCCGATCACGCCCAATGGCGGTGCGCCCTTCCAGCGCCCGGCGGCGGTGGCGCTGGCGCCTGCCACCTGATGTGTTGGAGATGCTGCAGGATCTCAACACGGCAGTGCGATGCTGCACTGCGATCCGCCCGGGAGGCGGCCGATGGAGGCGCTCGGGCCAGCCCCTCCTCGGATGCTTGTTGCGGAGCCCACAGCGGCTGCCGCTGCTTTAAACCAAGCAGTTGAGCAGCGTGCCAGAGAGAGGCGTATGAAAGCTCCAGTGCATATGGGATGATGGCATCGCGTCGCGCTGCCCGCCACCTCGCCCAGCTTCCCACCATTGCTACTTGCGCTCCCTTTGGTCCTGGAGGAATTGCCATTCTGCTGCCATGGATGAAAGTGTCTCAGGCTGTCATTTTTTTGTATGGACTGACTGCGATTCATCGATACGGAACGGGCAGCCAACCATCGGGCAAGGAGCGGGCGTCCGTAGCATTCTGTGCAGCGCCGGCTTGTGCCACTCATCAAACCCTTCCAAAATGCTACTGCAGCATTACAGGTCAGGCCTTTCGGCCAATTTATTCATGGGTAACGGAGAAAGAATAAGACAGGTAGCGCACGAATACGAGAGTTGATGGGAACAAGCGGCAGCAGTGCGGTTGTGCAGGCAAGTAAAGCGCAAAAAGGCAAATGCCGAGCGGCAGCGGCAAGGGAGGGGCAAAGAATGGGAAAGAGGCGGCAAAACTGGTCAGGAGTGGCAGCAATCGCCATGCGGGGCAGCAATGTGCATGCATAGAGGAGCTCTGGGATGTCACAGTGCAGCATCTTGCTGCTACACAGCCCTCGCCCACAGCCTCTCACTCCGCCTTGTCTCCCTTCCGGCTGGACAGCTGTGTCCGAATGTCCATTGAGCTGCCGGGCGAGAAGCTGCCCACATCCAAGAACTCGCTGCAGTGAGCAGAGGGAGGGGCGGGAGGGATGCGGTCGGTTGAGGAGGCTGGCTGGGCAGCAAGGCAGCTGGTGCATGCAAGACGCGTGCTGGGCCAGCGCTGAAAATCAAGTGGGCCAGAGGCGCGCTAGTCTGCTCACCGCCTCTTGGCGGTGCGGCAGGGGRATACCGACAAGACGGCAACCCAACCTCGACCCCTCGCCACCCACCTGGCAGGCACGCCGCCCTCGCGCGTCAGCGCCGCCTGGCCGCCAGAGGCTGCCGCCCCCTCGCTCTCCTCCATCGCGCTGCCGCCGCTGAAGGCCGGCGACATGGGCTGTTGGCCTTGCGGCTGCTCCCAGGTGAAGGGTCGGCGCGGGGCAGATCCTGGCGTGCTCAGCATGGGCACTCGCCGCCCGCCCGCCTGCCCCGCCGCTGCATCCCCACCCAGCGCAACTGCGCTGAGCACGGGCGCGCTGCCGAGCCGCAGGTGTGAGCCTGGGCTGGGGGTGCGTGCATGGTGCGGGCCCGTGCCAGGCGCGCTGCTGATGCCACCATTGGGAGATGCCCCCGCCGCCACTGCTCCCGTCCCTGCCGTGCTGCTGGCCCCGTGCCACGGCGACTCCAGCTGTGCCGCGGTGGTGCTGGGCGCTGTGCCGCCGCTGTGCGCCGCCGCCAGCTCCAGCTGCTGTGCATGCTGCTCCGCATCCAGCAGCTGCGCCTCTCTAAGCATGTCATCCAGCTCATTGGCCGAGCGAGAGCGGTTGAGGCGGCGGTGGCCGGGGCGCCGCCCCCGAGCACTGCCCACCATCCCATCATCCACCGCGCCTCCACCGGGGCTCAGCTGCTGCGCGTACTGCCGGTCCAAGGCTGAGCGCACCCGGAACGTGGCGGCACCCATGCCACGCGGCGGCGCGTCCACGCTGCAAATGTAGATGGGCAGGGGGCNACAAAGGAAGGAAGATGTCGAGCAAAGCAGCGATGCCGGAACACTGCCACTATGCATCGATGAGGGACAGTCGGCAGCAGGGCTTGGCAGCTGCGCCAAGCAGGCAGGTGAAAGTTCGGCGGATGCGCAGCCCCTGCAANCCCCCACCTGTGCCGCCGGGCGCTGGTGAAGGACGTGGCGATGGGCATGGACCAGATGGAGAAGGCGGTCTCCTCATCATCGTCCTGTGGAGCAGTGCACAGGGGTTGGGGCAAGGGTGTGGGTAATGGCCGGGCCACGCATCTGGGCTAAGCGCTGCGGCTTCACAACCCCCGGCTTCACAGCCCAAGCCAGCTGCCATTCAAGCTCCCGAACAATCGCTGTCCACGCATACTATCTGCCAGACCCCAGCCATCCTCACCTGGTACACTGCAACCGAGGCGCGCATAACAGCACCCAGGTCCCGCATGCCCACGCCCCAGTCCGCCACAATGTCGTGCATCAGCGAGGGCGCCGGTACCGCCGCCCCGCCCGCTTCGCCTGCTGCGCCAGCCGCGGCAGCGGCCGCGCCGGCCGCGCCGCCCTCGGCGGCTGGGGCTGCTCCTGGCAGCCCGGCCGCCGCTGCCGCTGCTGAGGGCGTTGCGCCCTCCTGCACCGCTGCGCTGTCCACTGCACCCTCCTCCATGAGTTGAGCATGGGTGGCCTCTCCGGCTTCTGAACCCTCCGCTATGCCATGCCGCGCAGGTGCGCTGCTGGGGCGCCAGCTGGGCCGGCCCGTTAGGCTGCCGGTCTGCCGCTCGTAGATGGTTGACAGCTTGCGAGCCACCATCGCCTCCTCCGGCTCCAGAAGGGCCGGCGCAGTCACCACCTCCAGATTGTCACTCAGCGGCGACTTGCTGCGGGGCGGAGTACGGCGGAGGGGCACAGCGGCGGGTGAGGATGACATGGATGCATGTGTGTGCAGGTGCAGGCTGGTAGTAAGGATTTCACGGCAGCCAGACAGAAGAGGCTTGCAGCGCAAAAGAGCGGCGCGCAGGGCCCTGCTTCCCAACTTTTGTGGCCAGCTCAACGGCTGACAAGTGCTTGGTTTGCTTGCTTGCTTGCCTGCGCAGCGCCGCTTCATCCAGCTCATCCACGCGCTCCCGCTCCTCCTCGGTCAGCTCAATCTTCAGGTCGGGCGCCGACGGCTGCGAGGCAAGGGCAGGGCAGCGCAAAGATCGACTTGTCGCTGCTGCTGTGCCTGCAGCTGGTCATGCTGCAGTCGCTGCTGGCACACCACCGCAACACATCATCCATCAAAGTCAGCACTTTAACCGTGCGAAAGCAGCACCCCCAAAAGGACCCACCTGCGCCTCGGGAGGCTTGCCGCCTGTGAGCAGCCACACGCCGACCAGCTGGATGACGGCACCCACACCAAACATGGTGCCAGAAAGCGCCGTGAGCGTCTTGTACTCCTGCAGATGGTGTATGTTGATTGACAGAACGGGGCGAGGTGAGCAGTTGAATGTTAGGCTGCCCAAGCGGCTGGTGGGGGAGGGAGGTGGCAATGCATGCAGGCACGAAGCAATGCAACTGGAGCGGCAGTGCCTGCATGCAAGCTGCAGCAATGTGAAAAGCTATGGCTGCGGGTTGTCCGAACCTGGAAGTAGATGGAGCCGGAGATCATGCTGAACAGGATCCAAACGATCTGCAAAATCGTAATGAAAGGGAAGCTTGCAAGGGCATCAGCCAGTGGACTCTTAACTGATGCAGACCACGGCGGGTGCACACCGTGTTGCTGGCCAGCCCTGCGCACAGGCGGCACGCACTGCCCTCGCAGCCGCCCGGCAGCCAGGCAAGCAGACCCGTGCTTGCTTTCGCTGCGTGCGCTTGCCTGGATGATGGGCATGATGATCAAAACCGGGAAGAGCTTCATGGCCTTGGAGTAGCGAGACATCCAGAAGCCCGCAAACACGAGGAAGAGCAGCAGGGAGAGCCAGGTGTACCAGTTGCCCTGCATAGCAGGCAGAAGGGGCAGGCCGAGTGCAGCTGAGTGGCAGGCTGAGCGCAGCGGCTCGTGCACTAATTAGCGGCCGTTTGGGCAGCTGCAAGATGCGTCGCCACCCAAGCCTGTCCCCAAAGCCAGCGCACCAGCTGGCTGTCCCCGCTGAATGTGGTGCGCAGCAGCATGGAAATGGTTTTGCCGTACTGCGGCAGGCGGTGGGTGCACGTAACGGCGGGTCAGGAGCTGTTTCGCATGCAGCTGCAAAGCACGCAACACATATGCTGTCTGCGGGTTATTCATCCAGGCTGAAACAGCTTCACAGCATTGGCGGGCGGCTCACCAGCACACTCTGTGTGCCTATCGGGCCCGCGAACAAGGCGTAGCTGATGGGCAGCCAGCGGGCCCAGCGCTGCGCCGCCCGCCCCGAAAAGTCGGCCAGGATGGCACGCTTGCCTGCGTGGTGATGATTGATAGCAACACGGAGAAGTGAGAGAGCAGGCATTGTGGGTTAAATGTCTGCAAAGCAGGTGCCTGCCCAGGTGGCCACAACAGGAGCAGGGATATGCAGGCCTGTGGCAGCAGCGCCAGCAGCTCACCGGCCCGATACACGGCATAAAAAGCGGGAGAGGCTGTGAAGATGACGCAGAGGTAAGTGATGTACAGCGGCCTGCAACAATGATGAGGGTAGAATACATGCAGTGAATCGACCAGAACCAACAACAGCAGTTGCGGCACAGAGCGCAGACCCATCTGAAGTGCAGCAGGGCGTACAGCCACAGCTCCTCCGGCAGGCATCCAGACCCAGACGCACTCGCTGTACAGCTCCAGCATGTCGTGGGTGCTGAGCGTGGGGCTCTCGTGGTTGCCAAACGACACCAGCAGCACGCAGCCGGTGCACACGATGGCGGTGGCAAACACGACGCGCTTGGTGACCTGCGCGGCAGGTGGCAGCGGCTGATGAGCGTGCAAGGCAGCAGTGCCAAGCCATGAGCAAGCAGCGCTGAGTCCGTGCATGCTGTCGGCATGTTGTGCTATCAGGGGAGCTGGCAAGTCCCCCCCTCACCTTCTCCTTGTTCACAAAGCGGCCGAAGATGATGTTGGAGATGAACTGCACCACGCCCAGCGCACTCAGCAGCGACTGCGCCGCGAATGCAAAGCTCGCAAAACTGCACACGGTGGCAGGTGGGTGCAGCCCCATTTTATGTGAAGGTAAGCAGCATGAACGGTGGGAGCCACAGCTTGAGCCGCAGCAAAATGTGACAGGAAGCAGCCACGTCCAGCAGCAACAGAATCATCCATCCGCTGCAGCAGCGTACACAGCATAACATGCCACATGGCCCAGCCCTCCCACTCACTTGAGCAGGTTGCCCACGACGAACATGGACATGCCCCACAGCCACACTTTCTTGCCGGGATAGCGCCACCACTGCTTTGGAGACCGCAACAGCTTGGGCGCTGATTCCCCATTGTGGCCGTCCTTGTGCACCGCGGTGCGCGTGTGCCCCAGCTTGATGATGTTGGTGCCCAAATTGATCAGGATTGATCCTGCAGCAGTAAGCAAAGCAGGGGCAGCGCCCTCAGGCAGTGCGCATGCGCATCAGTCACGTCGGTTGCAGAGGGCAGCGCCAAACCTGCGGTACGCCGGCAACGCTTCACGACAAATGCCAGCACCCACCTATGACATTGATGATCGCGCCCACCGCCCAGAGAGCCATGGCTGCTGCTGCCCCTGGCGGAAGTTAGGCTGCCAGTGGCTGCAGGGATGGCGGATGGCAACGAGGCGCACGGGGGCGGTGGGCGGCGGCGGCAGCGGCGGCGGCAGCGGCGGCAGCTGGGTGGGACGGCGGCAGTCTTGTAAATCGCACCCAACGCACCTCGGTCACTGTGCCAGTGCTACACAAGCCTTCAAGCGGCTCAGAAGTGCTGGGGCCGCCTTTCAATGGTGTGGCCGAGCACCGGCTGCCCGTGAGCCCCCGACAGCGTCCTGGATGTTCTTGGATGTCTGAGCTTGTGACTGCACCGCCATGCCCGTCCAGTCGCCACACCGGTGTGCAGAGTGTTGCGTGGCCCAGCTCGAGAGCGGGGGGCGGCTTGTGCCCCGGTTTCGGGGAGTGCGGAGCACGATGTTTGTGTACAAGGCGGGCGGGCGGAAGTGACGCCCTGCGATCATGCGACATGTCGCGACAACACCAGCTCTCCCCAGCAGCCCAGTGCGCTTGCTCTCTCTTGCTGCGCCTCATGCGTTTCCTCCGATCACCGCCTGTTTATTCAGCTAGCACTGCGCCGCCCGCTCCCCGGTGCAAACAAAGGGACAGCTGACAGGCGGCTGTCGCTCGCTGCGTGCTCGCCTCCGCTCCCGACCACCGGCGGGCGCCTCGCAATGGGCRCCGGCGCCAAGACGCCGGGACGCCTGAAAGCGGGCGGCCAGGAGGAGGGTGCCGCCGCCGCCGCTCGGGGCGCCGCCGCCAAGCCCGAGGCAACAGTTGGTACGTGTGCAGTCTGTCTGCCAGGGGTGTATCCAATCGTTTGATCTTGCAAACTCTCCCCCGTGTAATGTGGCTGGCATGGCGCTGCACTATCTGCACCAACGACTGCCCTGCCCCCACCGCAGACATTGGTGCCCTGCTGCGCAACAAACGGTCGGGGCTGCTGGGCACCAGCGGCGGCTTTGGCTCGCTAGGCGGCAGCCGGCCGGCCCCGGTAGCAGGCGGGGCACATGTCCCGCTGGCAGCCAGCTTCGGCAACGTTGTCACTGCCGAAAATCCAATTTACAGCCCCGACGACTCACTGGCTCGGGCGGCCAGCAAGCTGCAAAACCTCAAGGCACCCCAGGCGCCGCAGCCACGCCCGCCCTCGCGAGCGGCGCAGGCGCAGGCCGCCATAGCAGCCGCAGCAGCGCCGCCAGCTGGCGCCGCGTCCCAGCCGGATGCATCGCCTGAGCCGGCCCCAGAGCGCTGCGAGTCGCCGGAGCTGATCCCCGCCTTCCCGGCTGCGGCGGCTGGCGAGCAGCAAGCGCCGGCGCCGGATGGCGAGGGCAGCCACAAGGGGCTCAGGTGCGCGCTGGGGGTGGTTGATGCTTAACGCAGGGCGCGGCGCCGGCAATAGCAGTCCCAACGTTGTGCAACTCAAAATTGCAACATCAACTAACTGCTGATGTTTCACTCACTGCGTTCTTACCATTCAGTCATGCACTACTCCCTGCCCCGCAGCGGCGAGGACAGCGGCGAGCTGGCGGCCCTGTCGGCGCTGCAGAAGCGACGCAAGAGCCTGGGGCCTGCCACGGCAGCCAAGCAGCGGTATGGCGAATGGTTTGACGGGTCGGACAAGGATCTGGAGCACACGCTGCAGGTAGGGCCTGGCTTGCTGCGACTGCTTTGGGCGGTTGTGGAAATGGCTCAGCTGCATGTAGGCTGGGCAACCAAGCGTGCATTGTTGGGCAGCTGGGGCGCTGACTTGCTGCATGCGACTCGGCACACTTCCTCAAGAAGGCGCTCCCTTCAAACATGCTGCCATGCCCACTCCTGGTCTCCACAGGAGTACAACCGCGAGGCTCCGGCGCCCAGCCCCCGCATGACGCGTGCGCAGCGCCGCAAGAGCCTGGCAGTGGACCAATCGCTGGCTCTGGAGCCGGGCCTGGCTCGCTCCCTGCTAGACCGCTCTCTGGCAGCTGGAGAGGAGGAGGAGGAGGGCGCAGCTGGCCATGGACAGGCCCAGCAGCAGGCGCAGCCGCCGCAGGCAGCGGCGGCGGGGCAGGCGCAGCAGCAGAAGCGGGGCGCAGCTGGGCGCCGCAAGTCTGTGGCGGCCACACAGCAGGTGGGTATGCAGGTTAGGGGACTGTTGACTCCCATCTTATATTGAGGTTGACAGCATGCATGATAGCAGTGACACGCAAGCTGCAAGCAACGCTCAATGGCTGATTCTGTCTTATCGCCCCTCACTGCAGGTGCAGGTGGCCCTGCCTGCCGAGCGGCCGGCGCAGCATGCCCACCACGCCTCGATCGCGGACGAGGTGGCGGCGCTCAACGCCGAGATGTGTGCGGCGCTGAGCGGGCTGGTGGGCGAGGACTCGCCGGAGAAGGGGCACAGGTGCGGCGGTGGAGTTGGCAGCAAACACTTTCTGTAATCAAGTCAGGTTAAGTCTCCATCCTGCCTATGGACACTGGGGTGCCAAGTGCCCCGGTACGCCTGCCACCGCTCCCATGTTGCAGGGGAGACCAGCGGCCGCTGCGTGAAATGCTGCTGGAGTCGTGGGACGGCAAGAGTGAGTGGTTTTGGTGGCATTTGCTTTGCCTTAAACCCCCTACAATGAATGTTTGAGCATCACATTGCAGTTTGGCAGCATTTTGGGTTCACACAGGGCCAAGGGGCACCCCTTTGGCCGGCCTTCCTTTGGCTCTGTCTGAGCGCACCCATTGATGGCTTGCTGTGCCCTGTGCTCAAGGCTGAAAGGGCATATTTTCTGTATGCCCTTTGCAGCATACTATGAACGACTGATGGCCATGCAGGAGGCGGAGCAGGAGGAGCGGCAGGCCCGCAAGCAGCAGGCAGCGGGTGGCGCCAAGCCACAGCAGCGGGGTGCAGCCGCGCATGCAAGCAAGCCGGCTGCCCGCACGCCAGGTGGCAAGGCAGCAGCGGCAAACAGGGCGCCCACGGCAGCGGCGGCGCACCCAACCGCACAGCCAGCCGCTGCCGCAGCCCAGGCAGCGCCAGCAGGGCACTCGGATGCGGCCAGGCCAACACCCTCGCCCCTGCAGGTGGCGCTGGCAAGCAGCTCGGCAGTCGCAGCTGCCAAGGCCGCACTTATGACGCCCAACTCGCAGCGGCGCAAGCTGAATGAGCTGACCGAGTCGCTGCAGCTGCTCAAGGTGTCCACTCGTCAGAGCCGGGCAGCCGCAGCCATCCAGGCGGCCCACCAGCAGCGCAGCGGCACACCGGCACCAGACAGCGCGGCGCCTGCAGCGGCGCCTGCGGCGGCCAGCCGTGTGGTGGGCTCTCGCTCAGTCTCTCCTGAGCCTCCCGCTCCAGCTGCCAGCAACCGCGCTTCCACTGAGCCGCCAGTTGCTGCGCCCAAGACAGCAGGGAAGCGCGGCGGGCGGCGGGCCAACAGCCCTCCCACCGAGGCCAGTGCGGCGCTGGCGCCTGCAGCGGCGGCTACCACCTTGCCACAGGCCCCGGCTGTGCCGGCAGGACAGGGCAGCGGCAGCCATGCCGAGCTGGCAGTTGTGCAGGAGAGGCTGGAGGCTGCCCTGGCAGAGAACGCCTCGCTGGCACAGCAGCTGCAGCAGGCGCAGGAGGAGCTGGCTGCGGAGCGGGCAGCCCGTGCGGCAGAGCAACAGGAGCTGGAGCAGCTGAGGGCCAACCGCAAGGTGGGTGGGTGGTGGCAGACTTGACGTTTGCTGTGTGTGGGTTGATGTCTGAATGCTGCTGTGCACTCACTGCGATGTTTACCCTGCCGCAGTCACCCGAATCAACCGACCCCTCTTTTACGGGTGTTGGCAGGCAGCTGACTACACATAGGCAGGCAGCAGCTGCCACCCGCAATACAGACCTGTCACAGCAGCATCACTGCCTCAGCACCCATGCAACCTGTCCCATGCCCCCTGCAGGACGATGCCCCAGCGCTCAAGGCGGCCGAGCAGCGCGCCAAGCAGCTGGCCAGGGAGCTGCAGGAAGCTCAGGCCGCTGCCGCGGCGCACGCCAAGGGTGCAGCAGAGCTGGAGGCACGCTGGGCAGAGGCAGAGAAGGCGCTGGGGGCGGTGCTCAAGGCGGCAAATGGTGGGCTCAAGGCAGTGGCAGCGGGCAAGGAGGAGGCCAAGAGCCTGGGAGAGGCGCTGCGCAGCTGCACGGGTGCAGGGGAGAATGCGGCGGCGGCGCCGGCGGCCAGCAGCGGGCGCAGCAGGCAGAGCGCGGGGCGGCAGTGGCGGTGAGGCGGGSAGGCGCGCGAGKAAGCTTGGCCTAGTTGGGCGGCTTTCCTGCTCCTGGTTTTGCTGGATTTGATTGTGTCACACGKGTCAATGTCTGATGTGCATTCAGAGGGATGTACAAGCACGGTGTAATCAGAGCACTATGCAGAGAAATCTAGCATGAAATCGAACAAATTGCACGGCAGCGTGCTGGGTGGTTGGTTTCGTCTGGGTACACATCACGCTCGGCCTGAGCAGCTCACTTGACTGCCTCGTAAATCTGCAGCGGCCATGGCAGAGGAGGGGGGTCATATTGCAGCGCAGCAATGCCTATGCCTACTGTGCATGCAAGTGGTTAGGGCAATCGATCCCCGCAGCATGCCTGCTCCCTCCTCCCCCTCCCAGACCAATGTCCACCCCAGCCCCATGCACACCTGCAGCAACATGCCCGCATCCACGTCTGCCAGCGCTGTGGCGCCCGACTCTGGCACATCCCCCCGCTCCAGCTTGCGCCGCTGCACCTGCTCGGGCGGCAGAGGGGGTGCAGGAGGAGCCAGGTTGGAACGGGGCGGGGCGGGCCCAACCGAGCAGGCAATTGCTTCCTTGCGCTCTGAAAACAAGACCAGCCGAATCGGCACCAATACATGCCCATGCAGCTCAGAATGCACAAGCCTCCCACTCGTATATTGCTTGAAATGATGAGGTCGGAGAAGAGCCGGATATTAAATACCCAGTCGACTTAAAAAAACAAAGAGCAGCCGGTGCGCCCTGCCTCACCTCCAGCACCTGCCGCTCTACAGAGTCCTGGGCCAGCAGTCGCACCACGCGCGTGGGCTGCGTCTGGCCTGCAACCGGGTGGTGGGAGATGGCAGCCGCGCCGGGCATGAGCGACCAGCACTCCGCAATCAAGGGAATACACAGTACACGCTTCACTAAGCAGCAGCTTCAGGGAAGCATCTTCCACCCTACGGTACAGGGTAGGCCGCACAACGAAGGCAGGTACGTGGGGCAGCAGCCGGCACGCAGCACAGCACGGCACAGGCCAGCATGCCAGCGGGCAGCGCACCGAGGCGGCAGATGCGCGCGGCGGCCTGTGCCTCCAGGCCCGGGTTCAGGGAGGGCTCCAGCAGGAAGGCGGTGTGGGCCACGGTGAGGGTGAGGCCCGCCGCTCCGCCGCTGGTGGACATGACCACCTGAACNGGAGAGAGAGAGTGATGAGAGCATGGTGAGGCGGGTNTGCGAGGCCAGTGTGAAGCAGATGGACGATTGGCTGTTTGCGCATTGTGGACGTTTGAACGACAACGGGCGGGTTGACAGGSSACAGGCGGGCCNACAACAGTAGTTGAGCGGGCGGGCCCGCAGTACACAGCATGCATCATACCATCAAGTGGTACTACCAGCAATGATTGCATTCCCCCGCAAGCCCTCAAGCAGCAGGGCCGCACCGTGAGCACCACGCAGTCGGGGTCGTGCAGGAAGGCATGCAGGGCGTCCTCGCGCTGCGCCGGGTTGGCGCCTGCCAGCGTGGCGTGCCGCACGCCGTTCTGCGGGGTTGCNTCGGTATGGGGGGGCGGCAGGGCGTGCAAGTTCAGCATGTGTGCTGTCCAATCAAACAATATTTATACCGTCCACGGCATGTGCCAACAACAATCGTGAATCTAGCAGCAGTAGAGGCAGCAGCACAGCAGCGCCCAGGCAGCCGTAGCATCCACCCCTCACCTGGTCCAGCGCATTGCCCACCAGCTTGAGCAGGCGGCCCCAGCTGGAGAAGACGACCGCCTTGGCGCCCGGGTCCGCTGCCCGCATCGCCGCCAGCTCAGACAGCAGCATGGATACCTGGGCAGAGGGAAGGGAAGGGTGTGGAGAGTGGTGAGACCTGTGTGTGCTTGGTCTGCAGTTTTGCCTTGATGAGGAGACAGGAGCACTCCCCAGCAGTGTCAAGCTCGGGGTGCGGCCAGCTGAGTGGGAGGTTGCCACCCAAGGACTGTGCCACATCCACTGCCGCACCTTGGCGCCGAAGTCGGCGTTGGCGCCGTCGGCCGCGCTGCGCACCGCGGCGTTCAGCCGCGCCTCCTCCTCGCTCACCGCATCGAACAAGTCCTCCTCGCGCAGCGCTGCGGAAATGTGGAAGGTGGATGGGCATGAGCAGAAGGACATGGACAGATGGGCAGTAGCAGGACAAACCCACCCGTTTACGCAAGCATGGCGGACATTGCATAACACTGGCGAGGCTGCCAGGCCCCCTTCCCAGCCCGCTCACGGGTGCGGCAGATGGGGCAGGTGCGGTTGCCGTGCGCCAGCACCTCGCGGATGCAGGGAGGGCAGTCTGCAGGTGGGGCCAGGTCGGTTGGGTTTTGTGGCGCACACTGGCTGGGTCTGGGAAAGAAGCGGCAGCAACAGTGCCCACAAGCATGACGCTGCCTAAAACGTAGCCGCCTGGCATTGCGGCAGATATATCACAAGTGTAGCCACCGCTGCGCAGCAGGCAACTTCCCCCCTCACAGTGGTGGCCGCAGGAGGTGATGGTGCGGGTGGACAGGTCGTCCAGGCAGATGGGGCAGGAGTTGAGGTCCGCCTGCTCCACATCCACAGCCGCCTGCGGCAGGGCGGGAGGGCAGGGGGAACCTAGTGGTCAGGCCCCTGCTGCTGAAGACGGGCACCACGGCAAACTTGTGCTGCACCTGAGACCTTGCGCCGCACGTGCAGACAGCAAAGCATTTGCACAGCACGGCATGGTTGGGCCCTCAGGGGCTGGCGCTAAGCTGTTAGACTACTAGACTAGCACGGCATGGCGTGGCGAGGAGCCTGTGCCAAGCTGCGAGGGCTTGCCTGGCCGGCCGCGCCGTTGCCGTCCGCCGCACCGTCGCCCTCCTCTGTCGGCCCCTTGCCCTTGTCAGCCGCCAGCAGGGCGCCCTCCTTGTTGAGCATGTGCTGCGGGGCAGCAGGGCAGGAGGAAATGCGTGCTGATGTCGGAATGCAATCGCAGGAGGGTTGATAAGTGGCCTCATACCTGCCAACACTGACCCGTGGGGCCATCAGTGACCGAGCCCACCACCACGCTTGGCAAGTGCTGCGCTGCCCAGCTGCCTGTGGGATCAACGCCCTTGCCAGGTTGCCGCTGTGCACTCTCTGCATCCGCCCACCCACCTGCAGGTGGTGCCAAGTGTCCTGGCACTCCTTCTCTGCCGCCCGCACCGTGGTGCGCGCGCTCTTCTCGGGGTCCCGCCGCCCCAGCGTCTCTGTGTAGGCCCGCAGAATGACCTTGGCGTTCAGTAGCTGTTCCTGCGCCTCTGCGGGAGAGAAATTGCAGGAGGAAAGAAGCTTGGCGTCGGCCAGCAGAGTGCTGCAGTTCAGTGCCAGATTGCACACGTTTGCTTGTGTATGCCCACCCTATCCACCAACCGCATGCAGGTTGCACTCCGCAGCTCCGAATGAAACAACAGGCAGCGCCCCATTCATATCAATGACCCCCTCCTCGTCCACATCCCCCACAAGCTCCTTGCAGGTTGCATTCCAGATGCTCTGTCCATTTGCATTTCACTGTCCCGATCGCAGCAGCTCAACCCACCCTTCATATCAATGAACACCTCCTCGTCTACGTCCACGCCCGCCCGCCGCCGGCTGCGCCGCATCTGCAGGCGCACAGCACAGCCGGGTGGGAGTGCGCACTGGTGATAGGCTGGGCGAAAGCGCGAGCCCGTCCTCTACAGCTTGACAAGCAGTCAATAGTAAAGCCACAGCAACACCCATGCTGGCTACCCCGCCCTGGTCAGCCAGCAAGCCCCCCTCACCAGCTGGCCGTCTGCCAGCCCGTCAGCGCGCAGGCGCAGCTCGGCGCGAACTGCCTCGATCTGGCCCAGCGTGCTCTCCAGCTGCGTGTGAGAAACAGTACCCTGTGCTGATTTCAAACGCTTTCAGCGAAGTCCTGTGTCTGGGCATCCTCCTGTCCATATGCAT
This sequence comes from Chlorella ohadii, assembly GCA_025026875.1. Classification (NCBI taxonomy): domain Eukaryota; kingdom Viridiplantae; phylum Chlorophyta; class Trebouxiophyceae; order Chlorellales; family Chlorellaceae; genus Chlorella; species Chlorella ohadii. Next base: position 150,541 of record JADXDR010000179.1, read on the forward strand.
CGGCAACCCTCAACCCCTGGCTTACCGCCCACCCACCTGTGCCTGCACCACCGCCTTGTTGATTGGCTGCTCCGCCCCGCCCGCTGCAGCCGCCTCGGCTGCCGCATTGCCGCCCGCCTCTGCTGCCGCTGGCTGGCTGCCGCCGGCAGCGGTCGCAGCTGCCTCGCCCCGCCGCGGCCGCTTGGCGGGCGGCGATACTGCCGCCTCTTGCGCCTGCTGCTGTTGCTGTTGCTGCTGCTGCTGCGCCTTGCCCTTGCCCTTGCCGGCCTTGCCCTTTGGCTTGCTGCCAATGTTTTTCAGCATGTGTGCATAGAGCTCCAGCGCGTCAAGCTCCAGCTTGCGCCAGGCGCGCAGGCGGGCCGCGGCCTCCTTCTCCTCCTGCGGCCATTGCAAAGAATTGAAGATGGGCTGGAAACCGCTCGGGGGCAGGAGCAAAATGCTGCACCCTTTGGCAGCACGCAGCAGTAGAGTGTTTGCCTGGATGCGCTGGCTAGCACACTTTGAAGCACACCGCAGTCGTACCTGCGACGGCGCCTGCTGCTCCGCGGCAGCTGCGTCCTCCTCTGCCTGCATTGCCTCCGCCAGCTGCTGGTCTGTGTTGCCTGCAGCAGCGGCCTGCTCTGCCGCTGCGCCGCCATCCTGCTGCTGCTGCGGCGAGCCACGAGCTGCCGCAGCGCTGGACGGACCCTCGCTTTCCNCACGCTGCCGCTTCCTGCCATTCCTTGTCATTGGCGGCTGCGGCTGCTGCTGCTGCTGCTGCGGAGGCTCGGCTTGCATGGGCGCTTTGCCCTTGTCATCTGCTGCCGCACCTCCCGCCAGCTGGCCGTTGCTACCAGCCGCCTGCGCCGCCGCTGCCGCAGCCGCGGCAGCGGCGGACGTGCCGGCACCATCGCCGGTACCATTTGCCGCTGCTGCTGCGCCCTGGGCAGTGTCGGCCACCTCTGCAAACATGCGGCGGTTGCTGGTGGCCTGCCCCCGGATGTCGCTGCTGGATGCAGCCAGCTGGTTGGCGCGAATCAGCTCCATCACCGGGCGCAGGGCCTCCTCTGCAGGAATGATTAGGGGACGGCAGGGGGGACAGGATTGCAATGGATCGAGGAGGTGAGCAGAGCAGGCAGAGGAGCTGACGCCTCAAGGGTGCTGTACCCCGCCAGCGGGCCGGGGCTCACCCGGGTGTGCGCCCGCCCCTGCTGCCACAGCCGCTTCAATCAGCTTGGCATCCACCAGGCGGCGGGCGGCCTGGTCCCACTCGCCATAGGCCTGCAGGGCAGCAGGGAGCGGAGGCGGGGCGGCAGTTCAGCAGCACAGCTTGGCGACTCAGGTGCAGCATCGGCGGCAGCATCCAGGCACCTTGATGTCCAGGTTTTTAATCACACCAACAGCCAGAGTGGCAACGCCCCAACCCAAGGTTTAGCGACTCCAAATTCATGCAAGCGCAGTGTGCACAGCGTGCACAGCGCACCTTGACCACCAGCGCGCCCATGATGTCCCGCATGCTCTTGCGCTCCTTGCCCAGCACGTCGTCCACGATGCGCCGCACAATCTGCGTTGCAAGATCAAATCCCCAGGTGGCCGATGGATGGTGAAACACTGGGGGTATACAAAGCAGTGAAACTGCATGCATGGGGTGCCCAAAGCATGATGCAAGCATGCAGCACAGCCCAACTGAACCCCAAGCTCAGCCTTGCCTGGGGGTGGCAGCACGACTGGCGCAGGCCTGTGAAGGCAGCCAGAGCACGGCCCACCGCCTTGCTCGTGTGCCGCGCCCGGTTGGCCTGCAGGGAGGGACCAGCAGGACAGGGGGAACATGTGCTGATGCTGCTGGATTCCAGCCTCCGTGCCGGCGGCCGAGTGGCACGCAAAATACACACTTCCAACTCCGGAAACCCTAAAAATCCAGAGACCACCCACTCACGTGTATGCCCCCGCCGTGCTGCTGCTGCACTTGGTAAGCTGCAAGGGAGAGAAGAATGGGCAGCAGTCCCTGGCTCAGTCCGTTCTCAGCCGCTGATTTACCTTGCATGTCGCCCCAGTTGCCCCGCGCACACACAGCCATGCTCAACAGCCCCATGCATCCAACCATCAATTGCACTGGCCGCCTGTCTTGTCCCGTTGCGCACTTACCCGCGTCACAGAAGGCACGCCTGCTCTGCTCGTAGCACAGGCGCTCCACAGACGACAGCGGCACCCACTTGTCCTCCCGCGTGCACGGCGGAAGCTCCAGCTCGCCGGCTGTGCCAGGGCAGGGCAGGGTGGTGGGCGGTCCGTGAGGCACGACTCGGCAGGCAGGTGGGTGTTGAGCAGCCGGACTCAACAGAACTTGTGCTTGCATCGTGCAAGGTGGTGTACACTGTGCAGGCCAGCCAAAGGCGGCCACATTTGGCCAGCTGCCGCCACTCACCTACATCCGCCTTGGAGCGGCGCAGCATGACTCCGCGCAGCAGGGAGCGCAGGCTCAGCAGGCCGCCCACACTCTGCAGCAGCAGGGCAGCAAGGGTTGGGTTGGTGGCAGCAAACAGCGCAGATGTGTTGCTGGTTACTCGAATGCAGATGGCAGATCGCAGGAGCCACTTCTCCAGTGCAGCCGCCCCGCATCAACAACAGTGCACCACAAGCTCTGCCCAACAGCCCTGGCATGCGCTTGCCTGCGCCTCGTAGCTGCTCTGCAGCAGGCCGCGCCACACGGGGGCGTGGTGGTACGGCTCAGCAGCCAGGAACTCCAGCAGGCCTACAGTTGAGGGAAGAACGATTTGGAGTGAGGCGGAACGGAGAAACTCGGGGAGGGGTCTACGAGCGCTGGGCTACCCTTGCCACTTGTGCCCTGGCTGCTGGGAAGCCCCAGCTGACTTCTTTGCTTGGCAGACAACCCTTGGCCTCACCCTTGATTTCGTCCAGCTTGTTGGAGATGGGCGTGCCGGTGACCACCCAGGCGTGTCGGCGCCAGAGCGAGGACGCCATGACTGCTGCCACGGATGAGGAGTTGGCCACCAGCTGCGCCTCATCCAGCACCACCCTGATTGTCGGGTGAAGGAAGGAATAATCAGCAAACTAGCTGCAAGCCAAGCTGCAGGACGGGCAGCCAGTGCTGCACAGGCCCCGCCTGATACCATGGCCAGCCAAATTAAGCAGCGCCGCAGGCACGGGCCAACCCGTAGGCCCCCAGCCCCACCACCCTCACCTCCAAAACCCAAACTGCGCCAGCAGCGAGGTGTGGCTGCCCGAGGCGTAGAGCTGGTCGCGCAGCTGCTCGTAGCTCCTGGGCAAAGGGCAAGTGGATGAGGGGCGGTGCAACGGTGCAGTTTCGAGGGACGCAGTCGACTTAGCTTGGGGTTAGATAAAGCAGGAGCAGGGCATGTTCCAGACGGACCAGCAGCCCCACCTCCCAGCGTACGTGAGCACCAACCACTGTCAGCTCCCAATGGGCTCACATGAGCACGACATCGAGCTCGTGCATCGGCTTGAGCTGGCCGTCAGGGGTGCGGCACAGGACGGGGCGCACCGGGTCGCCGCGTGCCAGGTTGACCTGCAGAGCAGCGGGGAGGGAGGGGCCAGGAACACATACAGACGATAACAAACATAGATATGCACTGTAGTGCATGCGCATCAGCTTAAGGCAGCCAAGCGCCCGGAACTAGACTGATTGGAGTGCAGGCGCCCAGCCCCTGCACCCCCGCGCCCGCAGCCCAGCCTCACCGTGCCCCCCGCCGCCGCCACGCGCCGGCTGCGCCGCGTGCGCGTTGCCACGTCACCCTCCTCCTCCTCAGCATGCTGGCCTGCTGCCGCCGCCGCAGCCACGCCGGGAGGCAGGTAGCGCGCCCAGCTCAGGCGGCCGGGCGCCACGTGCCGCTCAATCTCCTCTGCCCACTGCAGCAGGAGGGTTTGAGCGCATGCATGAAATAGCCAATTGAGCCTGAGTGCTTGCACTCGTAACACGCCCCACCCAACAGCGGATGCAGTCCATTCAACTCCCTTTGCTGTGCGCCAGCACCAGCATCCACTGGCTGCACCCATCGCGGCCGCCCCACCTGGCCCAGCAGGTTTGCGGGCACCACAATCAGGCTGGTCTTGATGGGCACCGCCTCCGACTCCTCGGTGGCAACAAGCCCCTCCAGCCGCTTCACCGCCCAGCCGGCAGGCGGCGGGTTGCTCAGCACCAGCATCAGCGTCTGGAGCGTCTTGCCCAAGCCCTGGGGGAGGAGGAGAGTGCGGGGTGTGGCGGCATGGGGTTGGCGAGTTGCCCAGTGTGCAGCCATTCTGTGAGCGCTGGCAATTACAAGCTGAGTTCCAGATGGTGTGGGTTACTGGAGTGCCCAATTCCCAGGCGCTTCCCCCTCCCATCACCCCACACTCCATCGACCCTCCCTCACCATCTCATCCACCTGCGCAAGCAGTTGCAGAACAGGATATAGCGCTCAKKGGGCAGTNTGGCAGNAACCCGAATACATGCAACACTGCACACTACCAGTCAGCAGCCGCACAAGCCTGCTGGGCACTGGCAATGGCACCATCAACCATAAGTTTGGAAGCAGCGCACCAGGAAGCCGCCGCAGGTGCCTCCCACCGGCGCCGAGTAAAAGTTGGGGGACGCCACGTGTGGCCTGCGTGCATGCATGTCGTGAGGGACAACACAGATGAAAAACCAGACAGCAGAGTGCACACAAGTGCTGCAGCCGTGTGCCTCGCAATGCATCACACGAACAGCCCCCCACCGTGCTTGCCTCCCCGCTGGCCAGCCCAGCTCACCGCAGGCGGTGCAGGTACAGAATCTTGCCGTCCTCTGCCACCAGCTGCAGCCAGGCGGGGTGCAGGCGCAGCTGGCCGCGCCCCAGTGCATCGCCCTGCAGGTTGGTGGACAGGGTTGAAGGAGGTGGCCGTGGACAGATGCGTGAATGTAGGGGACAGCAACTGTGCAAACGTGCGGCAATGAGCAGCACGGCACGTGCCATCAGTCATGCAACCAGACCAATTATCATGCAGCCAGGCAGTATGTCGAAATGAAAGCGTGCCTCCCCGCACCTCGGCCTCTCGGTTGAGCATCCACTGCAGGCCAGACAGCTGGTATTGCTTGGGGGTGGTGGCCAGGCCGCGCGGCGCAGGCGCCGTCAGCCCCTGCCGCTTGTACGCCACTGCACCAGGGAGGGGCAGGGGGGTTGGTAGAAGTGGAGCAGAGGTCGGGGGCTGAAGGAGCGGCACTGCCCAGCGCCTCGTCGTTCGTCCATTCCCCAGCGCAACAGACCAGGTCCACCAACCCTGTGCGCCATTGCCATCCGCCCACACCACAAACAAACCCTTGCCACACTACCACAACCGATTAGCCACCCGATGCGCACCGCTGTCCAGCAGGCGCTCCACATCAAACATGGCTCGCCGCTGTGCTGGCGGCGGCYCCGCCACCTCCCGCCACYCGTGCGCCGGCACATCCCCAAGGKTGAGCAGGCCGTCTGCGTCAGGCCCCAGGCTGAGGCCCGAGCCAAACTGCAGCAACGCAGAGACGACGCAGCCCAGCGCGGTGCCGTTCTTGGTCCACYTGGCCTGCGGCGGGGTGTTTGGAATAGGTCAAGTTTGGGCTTGAGGCTCCAACTGGAGTTGCAGGGAGGCAGTCAAGCACGTAKTATGAGGAGGAGGGCAACAACAGTTGCCTGATTGTGGTTGCAGCGTGGCTCGAGACTCCAGGGCAAAACACCCAAGAGAAGAGAGGCAGCCCTGCTGTGCCTGCACCTGCGCGCCGCGTGCGGTGATCTTGCGGCCGCCCTTTTTGTCCTCCATTTGGTCGGTGAGGTCACCATCCTCTCCATCATACCTGAAAATGACACAGGCAGGGCATTGGACCAAGAGTCACAGATTGGCTGGTTGGTTACTGGTCTCGCCAACGTATCGAACCAGCAGAACCACAGGCTGGTGCGCCATCACAGGTGACGCAACAGCAAGACTGCAGAACAGCATCGCTGCCCTCCCGCAGGGTGACACCAAAGCAAGGTTGCACAATCAACAACCGGTTCACTTTCCCTTCCAGCGCACCACAGCTGGTGCTGCAGGTTCTGCGTGAGCACCACCTCCAGCCGCACTCCACGGGGCATAACAGCAGCGTCCGGCGCTGGCGTGGCGGTCCGGCTCTTGCTCTTGCTCTTGCTCTTGCTCTTGCCCTTGCCCTTGCTCTTGCTCTTGCTCCT
>JADXDR010000179.1:156726-168450 GCA_025026875.1 Chlorella ohadii
TGGGCCCTGCCTCCCCGTCTGCAGCCGCAGGCGCCTCGCGGCTCTTGCTGCGCCCCTTGCTGCGGCTGCGCGCCCCGGCGTCGCCGCTGCCGCCTGCATCTCCCTGCTGCTGCTGCTGCTGCTCAGCGGGGCCCNGGGCTGGGCGAGCGCTGCTGCTGCCCTGGCTCCTGCTGCTGCCCTGCCTGCTGCTGCGCGGCATCCTGCTGCTGCGCCTGCTGCGCCTCCTCAGCATGCTGGCCATGCTCAGCTACCAGCTGGCACCGGATGTCGGCGATGCCAGCCGTTTCTAGCACCCACAGAGAGTACAGCAGCTCTGCGGCAGCAGGGCAGTGCAAGATTTGAGGGTCGGCAGGTGGAAGGCTGGTATTTGCTGATTCTTCAAGTCGGCATCTTGCCGGCGGTGCAGCGCCAACCTGTGCAGCAGCCCCCGTGCAACGACTGTGCATGCCCACCTGACACCCAGGTGTGCTCCTCCCGCACTGTGGCCAGCGCCACATCATCGTGGCTCTGCCGTCCGTACAGCGCCAGGCGGGCCTGCAGAGGTTGAAGTGGAGCCAAGGCAAGGCAGGTCACGGAAGCTGCTGGCCCCGCAATATGCTTACACAGCGAGTGGCGCCATGCGGCATGCCGGCCCGCATCCCTGCATCGACACCCTACTACTGCGCCAATGCAGGCCCAAGCGTAATCCAGCCAGTCAATGCGCACACCTGCTGCTCCAGCTGCTGGACCGGGAAACCCCACCCCGCCAGCTCAGACAGCGGCAGCGGCTTGGCAACTGCAGGGGCAGGGGTGCGATGCGTTAGCAGGGGCTGGGTGCGCGGCCCTGCTGAATGCTGCCCCCAGCCCTCTGCCCCATAACCAGCAACCTCACCCTGGTTAAGGTGCAGCTGCCGGAAGACGTTGCCGGGGCCCACATAGTTGTGGAACAGCTGCAAAGTTGAGTGCGGGGCCAGCACTAGTTGGGGTGTGCTGCAGCAGCCGCAGGAGCCGGNAAAAGCACACCAAGATGGGCAAACTGTGCAATACCACACTGCAAGCTGCAGTCAGACCATTCACCTTGCTTTTGCCGCCCCACTCCAGCGCCGTCCAGTGCTGCTTGCCCTGCAGGGCGGAGCCGGTTCAATTTGCTCAACAGCCAGGCGGCGATGAAATGCAGCTGATGGCAAGGCCTGCCATCAGCCTGCATGCCTGATGCCCACATGTAAGGGATGCTGCAAGCCATGCGCCAACCACGCCTGCACCTGGACCGTCCCCCAACCGCCCCACCCACGCCTCACCGCCGTGGCCTTCAGCTTGTCCTCGTTCAGGGTTGCCAGCGGCAGCACAATGGTGCCCAGCTTGAGGGGGAAGCGCATCGGCTGCACCGGCCGCACCACCGCCGGCACCAGGTCTTGATTGTCTGTAAACAGCTTGCCATCCAGCCGCATGTGCGCCAGCGGCAGCAGCTCTGGAGCGATCGTCGGCGGCGGCGCCACCGCAGGCACGGCAGCAGCAGCGGCGGCGGCGGCTGTGGAGGGGCCGGCCTGCTGCGCCGCCGCCTCGGCTGCGGCTGCGGGNCAGCATGCGGGCCTGTGTCCAGCCTGCTGCCGCGCTGTTGAGGTCTGGCATCTGCTCCGTCAGCTTGGGGCCCAGCCGGGGCGTGGCTGCAAGGCAGGGCAAGGGGNTGGCATGGAGGTCGGCTTGACGTCTCAGCTAGGTTTCGATGTAGCATTCATTTTTCACAGCACACAATGCTATGCAGCGGCTGCCTACACAGCGGCTGCGCACTAGCCGCTCAGGCCAGCAGCCACAACAGCAGCACAGTTGTAGCGCATACTGCATCCAGCAACCAGCCCCGCCCGGCCAGCACCCACGTGGCAGCTCCTCATCCTCCTCTTCAGAGTAGCCATATCCGCCGTAGCCATAGCCCTCGCTGTCGCTCTCCCCGTACTCCGAATCCGACTCGTCGGGGTCCCCGCCAAACAGCGGCCCGCCCAGCAGCTGAGCCAGCAGCGCTCCCATGCCGCCGGGACCGCCCGCACCGCCGGCCCCGCGCCCCTCAGCTAGCCTGGCCACCGTCCCCATCGCCCGCGGGCTGCGCACCAGGCCGTGACCCTCAGTGCTGTGCACCGGTTGCGCACCACGGCCGCCCGAACTGCGACCACTGAGGCTGCGGCCGCCGGAGCTGCGGCCGCCGCGGCCGCGCCCGCCGCGCCCGGCTGAGGGGCGGTTCATGCCGATGCGCCGCCTGCCAGGTTGATCCACCTCCTCACTAACATCGCCACCATCACCAGCATCGCTGCAGCAGCACGGGCGGCAGCAGCAGGGGGGACCATGAGCAGCACGAGGCCCCCACGCCACAATGCAACACAGCAACACGTGGCACAGCATGAGACAAGCTGCACAGCCCCACCCATCTGCCCTGTGCCACGCACCTGTCCTCCGTGTCTTCGTGCTCGCTGCCGTCGCTCATGGTGATGGGATCTGAGCTGTTGCCGCGGTGGCGTGCCGCTGCTGCGCCATCTGCGCCGCCTGCCGGCCCTGCCGCCGCAGGGTCTTCAAAATACAGGTCGGCAGCTGCTGCTATGCTGTTGCCGCTGCGGCGCAGCAGCTGCGCTGCCTGCTGCTGCGTAACGGAGCCACCCAGCAGCGCGCACAGCTCGGTCCTGCAGGTTGGGGGTGGGATGTGTGAATCGGCAGCAGGCAGCGGCGGCGCTGGGCGGTGGCGGCGGCGGCGGCAGTGCCAGCTACTGCAGGGGCGTGAGCACGTGTCTCGATCGCTTGCCTGGGGCTCTGTGGCTCTTGTGGGCGCCCGCCCGGGTTGGCAAAGTGCAGGGCTACGGCACCCTCAATTTCGCCGCCGGATTGACGCAGCAGGTCGCGCGCACGCGCCAGCGGCACAGCCAGCATGTCTGCCAGCTGCTGCTCCGCCATGGCGAGCGCTGCGTCGCTTCTCAAGCTGACTGCTACCGCTGCGGCGACATTGGCCCGCTGCTGGGCCCGAGGCTCCCTGCAATTTCGATAGCAATGTACTGAGACGCTTTGTGGATGCCAGATCATGCATTGCGGGGGTGCAAGACCCATGCACCGCCGCCGCTGCCACCACTGCTGCCGCCGCCATTGGCCTGCGGTGCCCAGCCGCCATGATGCCTCAACGGCCTTGCCAGCCTGCAAGGTGGGAAGTGGTAAAAATGAACAGCTTTACTATCGGATCCAATGCAAACAAGAAGGAGCGTAAGCCGCTGCTGGTGACAACTGTCCTCGGCACGCGGAACGCAACACAAATCCGCCTTGCCTATGTTCAAGCATGCAGCTTCATTGAAGTGTTACAACACGCAGGCAGACATGCAAGGGGCATCGCTCTCAATGCAACATGCGCTTGGTCTTGATCAAATTGCGGGAACCGGCCGCCAGGGGCAGACAGAGCACGGGCCCATTCATGAGCCAGGGCGGCAGGTTGTGACAGTCGGGCGCTCACAATGCATCAAAAGGGCCACAGAGGCAGTGCACTGATAGGGCTGGGATTTTCTTGAGGCGGTATGCGGTGCTCATTTGGTGGTGCAGAGGCAGTTAAAACGTAGGCCAGGCACCGTGGAAACGCAGGGTGCAGGACATGCAAGGAACACGCTCGATTGTGACTGAGCCCGTGAGTTTCAACGCAGCGGGCCAGCAAGGTCTAAGGGCAGCTATGCTGCTCCAAGGCTTGGGTTTAGTTTAGTAGCTGCCCCCAGCGTGCCTGGGCGCGCTAGGGGCTCTCAGCTGGCATGCACCCGGGGCACGGCCGGTGCACCACGGGTCCGGGAGGGCAGCACATGCGAGACGTCTGGTGGTGGCTGCACAGCCAGCATGGCGGTGGCGCTGCTCCAGCCGCGAGTTCACCAGGTGACGGGCAGCTCCTTCAGGCCCACATCGGCCTTGGGGTCGCTCCACTCCCTGAGGCCAAGAGAAGCAAGAGGTTGCGAAGTGAGGGAGGGCAGGCGTGTTCCCCCCAAGCAGCCGCCGAGTGAAGATTGGCACTCCCGCCAACAGAGCAGCAGCAGACGGCGCTGGCTGCAGGCAGAGAAAGCAAAAAGCATCAAGCCGACGACGATATTAGCCCCACGCACAGCTTGCTCTCGTCCACGGCCAGCTGCAGGGCAAGCAAGGACGGCAGTGAACGGTGCATGGTGAGACGGAGTCATGCGTACACACAGTGTGAGCAGCTGGCTGCAATCATCGAGTGCGGCACTCGAGCCTCGACATGGCGTGACGCACCTTGAGGTTTGGGAAGCGGCCGAACAGGCCCTTGAACGCCTCCTGTAGAGGGAGGGCAGTGAGAGGAGCCAGCACACTGTGATGACCAATGGTAGCAGCGGGGCAGTCTGCAGGGTGACCAACTGCGGCACCAGCCACACAAAAACAGCCTGCTGCCATCAGGGCAGGTCACACAGCCGCATGCACCACAATTGAACTGCCTCGGTTGCAGTTAGATGATTAGCGGCCCACCTGCAGCTCCACCAGGGCCAGGTACTCGGCAATGCTGCGGAGCAAAGGCAAAAGGCATTGCTTTTGAGCTTGCACGACGGTGGCATGAAACCCACGCAGCAGTCGAGCAGCACTAGGCCTCGCCTCTGTTGCCTGTACACCACCTGAACCCCTGCCTCCGGCTCAGCCCGGTTCTCCTACCACCGCCTCACCAGCGGTGGATGCCTGCGCCGTAGGCCACCTGCTCCCCAACTTCTGGGCGGCGGATGTCAAACTTGTCGGGGTTGCGGAACACGTCCTCATCGCGGTTGGCTGCAGAGGAGCAAAGTGGGCATTGCTGATGGGGGCGGGTTGGGAGGGACAATTCTAGGAACTGCAACACTTTCACTTTCACTTCTTATTGCAACCTAAGAAAATTGCCGCTCATTTATGCACCTGCCCGACCAGGCCGGCCGGTGCTGAGCTGGCCAAGCGCTCCCATGCACTGGGTGCCAAGAGGCTCACCGCTCATGTTGAGCGCGATGATGCCCTCGTTCTTGCGGATGGTCTCGCCACCCACCTGCACACAGCAGTTGCCGGCATGCAGACGGATTTGCAATGCATTGAAACGTGGCGCAGCCTCGGCGGGGCAGCGCATGATAGGAATGGTGGCTGGTCATGATTGCGTCAGGCACTGAGAAGCCCTTGAGCTATGCAATGCAGGCTGTGCAGCGGCGGTAGGGCAGGGCAGTACACTGTGTGCACTGCGTACACTTGGCAAAGCATGCAGCCCTCCCCACCTTCACGTCCTCCAGGGCCACGCGGCGCAGCGCCAGCGCAGACGCCGAGTGGAAGCGGCAGATCTGCGCACAGCGGTTGGATTGTTGAGGAGACTTCACAGACGATCAAGACGCGGCATTTGCCTGGCTGCCCAGCAGCTGCCACCATGCTGGGACCACACACTCCACCCAGCAGCATGGCCACAGAGCCACAAGTGTGCATGTTTGCGGCAGTGCGCACCTCCAGGGCCAGGCCAGGGGCGCGCGACTCGGGGTCCTCCTTGAAGGCCTTCAGCTGCACATGAGGCAAAGTGAGGAGCAGGCCGTTGGAGTCCACAGCAGGGAGCCCCAGCCAGAACAGTGCAGCACGCATGCAGCAGCAGCGTTCACACCCTGCATGCACCGCTTGCCTGGTCGGGGTTGGCCAGCAGCTCCACCACGCCCAGGCTGCAGGTGGGCCGGGAGGGAGGCCAACGGAGGAGGTAAGCGTGCTGAGCTGGTGAGTTCCAACAAAGTGGGTGTCAACTGGCAAAAGCAGCTCAGCACAAAGTGGCAGCTCACTTGATCATGGATGCCACGGTGGCGTTGCCCGCCACCTGCACAAGCAGGGAGGCACATTCCGGCCGGTAGGTAGCCTTGTGCATACAATGCAGCGTTCCACCTAGTCAGGCTGAAAGCAAGTGCCCCACATGCAGCGCATGTGCACGCTGCTAGTGTCCAGCTGGCCAACTGACTTCAACAGCCAGCCAAGCGATTGCAGCCCGAGTGTGCGCACCACCAGCAGGAAGGCATGGGCGATCAGCTGTTCGCGGGAGATGTTGCCGTTGCGCAGGTCATTCTTCACAATCTGCCAGCAAAGGGGCACAGAGGGAGGCAGGGCAGTGATGGGAGGGCGGGAAAGCGTCCCAAAGTTGGTGGTGCTCCGGCAGCGCTGGTCATCCGGCATGACCAGGCTGCCCATGCATGCATGAGGCATGTGCGTGCCCTGAACAACCAGCGGCAAGGCATGTCCCCGTAGGCAGCCCACCCCCACCTCGCTCAGCATGTCTTGGCCCGGGTTGCGCTCCTTCTCCTTCACCAGGCTGTTGGCACCAAGGGCAGGAAAGCGTTGCATGGTTTAGCAGGATGCCGGCTCCTGCTACCACTCGCAACCGCCGTGCCTGGAGCATGGCACACACCCGCTGCTGCCTGCTGGACCACCGGCAGCACTGCAGGGCATCAGCGCATCATGGCCACCATCCCAAACAAAGTGTGAATGTACAGTAAACCCTCACTTACTTGTCCATATAATCAACGAGCTCCTGCTGCGCGGCGGCGGCGTCGCGGGCGGTGGAGCTGCCGCTGGAGCGCATGGCGATGTTGTTGGACAGGAACTCAAAGTCCTGTTGGGTTGAGGAGGGGGGAGGGAGTGGGAAGGGGGACNATGGGTTGAGCTGCCGCTGGAGCATGTGTTGTTGGACCGGAACTCAAAGTCCTGTTGAATTGAGGAAGAGACAGGAGAGGGAGGGGAAGGGGCAAGGCCGGCGCAGCAAGGGGGGCGACTCAATGAGGAATTGTGGACCAGCGATGTGAGGGAGCAGCAGGCGGTGGTGTGTGCGGACCTTGCAGCCGATGGCGGCCACATGACAAGTTGCACTGAGCATGGACAGCCCCTGGACGGCCGGCACAGTGCCTGCCCACGAGCCAAATCCACAAGCCTCACCTTGAAAGGGATGCCCAGGATGCCATAGATGGTCTGACGAGGGATGGGAGATGGGAAGCAAAGTTGCAAATCAGTTGCACGGCAACTCTGCTGCAAGCTTCATGTTGCGCCATGTTAGTGTGCTGGCACCTGCCATGGCTGTCTTTACCATGCCAAATGGCCACCTTTGCTGGCAAGCACCGCCACTCAGCCCACCCTCACACCCGCCCCACCTTGAAGGCCACGGGCAGTGAGAAGGCCTCGTGCAGGTTCACAGGCTTGGAGGCGCGCTGCATACCATCCAGCAGCTGCGGGGGAACGGGCGGGCGGGAGGCAGGCGGAGGGGATGAAGGGCAGTCTTGAGCAACCTGGGCAGCCGGCACTGTGCTGCCGCTCTTGAAAGCCTACTGTGTCGGGCAGCATGCAGCGTGGTGCGGTGCGGTGCAAACTGTGCCTCACCTCCTTGACATGACCGCGGATGGTGGGACGCAGCTTCTCCACGTAGCTGCGGAGGAAAGCAAAAGCATTTGCGCCGGGTCATCACACATCAACGCTACCATGTTCAAGTCGTGCATGGCATGGCATGGCATGGCATAGCATGGCAAGGCATGGCAGGCTGCATATTGGGGCGCATGAAACGCGCAGCACCCTGACTGCCCGCTCTCACCCGCCGGCAAACCAGCGCTCAAACATGCCACGGAACTGGGTCCACTGGGGCGGGTCCACTGAGCAGGATGGCCCGGGAAGTAGGGGGTTCCATGTGCAGAGGCGGATGCAGGGCATGTGGCTGCCGCTGCCACATGTCATGAGCGCCACGTGCATGGCATGGGACCATGCTCTGACTTGGCCTCTCTCTGCACATGCCCTCGATCCAACATGAGCACAACCCAACATGAGCAGAAGAAAGGCAGGGTACTCACTGTCCACGAAGGTGGGCTCGCGCCCCTCCACAGCCGCCTTGGCGCCCTCGACCAGCTCCGGGAAATTTTCGTGCGTGCGCACCTGCAGGCGTGGCAGGCTTGGTTGGGGAGGCGTTTATCAGTGCCCTCGTGCAGCCGGGCCAGACAAGCATGCTGGGCTGCGCATGCATGTTGTGCACGGTGCATGTGCACGTCATGAGCAGAAGCGCGCCTGGGCATCCATGCACCGTTCATGCCATGCACCATCCATGCCATGCATTGCCCACCCACAGCGCCATGCACTGCCTCCCAGAGCACAAAAAAGGTGTCAGTGCCTGCCTTGGAGAAGCGCTGGTCGCTCAGCACGTCCACCAGGTCGCGGTGCTTGGTGATCAGCCAGATGTCGCTGCATGGGGAAGGGGGTGCGGGCAGGGAGGCTTGGTGATCAGCCAGGTATCGCTGCATGGGGATCGGGGGTGCAAGCAGGGCGGGGTGCTTTGTGCTTTGTGAGGGGCGGCATGCAGAGGTGCATTCGGAGTCAAATAAATGACTCCGCCATTCAGAGTCAAATGACTCGCCATGCCATGCGGCATGGTGCTTGTGATAATGCGCATCATCATGATGTTGCTGTGTGGCATTTACAAATGGCAGTGCAGCAGGAAGGCAGCGAGCAAGTAAGGGGAGTGGATGGAGGTGCAGAGCATCAAGCACATGCCTGCCTGCCACCTCGAGGGGCCACTGCCATGCTCACCTGCCGTCAAACAGCTTGGCCTTGCTGACAGGGCATGTGCGGCGCAGCTTGGCGTACTGAGACAAGGGGAAGAGTGGAGGAGAACAAGGGGCTGGACGGGCGGCTTGTGGGCACCCATGCGAATGGCCAGCGGCCAGCGGCATGCGGGCTGTTCTTGAGCACCGCCCGACCACCACCACCAGCGGCGCACCTCCTCGGGCGGCACGCTGGCCTCTGGGCGCATCATGGGGAACGACGGGCGTGCATGGACGTCCGTCGCGGTCTCGGGGTTGGTGCTCATGGCCCTGCAGAGGGGCGGCAGATGCGAGGGCGGGCGATCGCGAGCGGCCGGTCGGCAGCACCTCGAGGCGGCGGCAGGGTGCGGCGGCCGGTGTAGTGGCAGCTTCCTTCCCCNAATCNGCATCGGCCATCCCCTTCCTTCCCNAATCGCATCGGCGATCGCATCCATGCCGGAGCGCCCTGCTAGGCGATCAGCGGTGGCTGCCAAGCGCAAATACTTTGGGCGCTGGCGCCCCCACGACTCTGTGAGCACCCTTCAGCCCTTCCACGCCAACGTTGAACAGAGAGGTCCCCGGCGCGCACCTGATGGCGGTCAGCGCTGCACACAGGCTTGGGTTTGGGCCGCGGCGGTGGCGGCAGGCGGTGCGGGCGGCTGAGAGCAAACTCATGATGGCTGCTGCTAGCAGCTCTGATCGCAAATGGAGGAAGGGAATGGGGGGTCTGGGTTCTGCCTGCTGGGGAGGTGGCTCCAAAAGGGCACCCGCTGGGCATCCGCACCACACGTCCAAGGGCCACTTCTAAGGGCATGTCGCGCAGCGCATGCAGCGCTGCATTTGGTTGGGTTTTGCCTTCACCAGACTTTACAAGAGCCACGCGCGTATTGAGGTACTATCGGCTGGGTGCCCGGCAAAGTGCTGTGCCAGCTCATGACCCCTGACACCTGATGTCCATGCGGTTTGGGCGCCACGAGCGCTGTTGCTGGCCGGTGATGCAGCGCTACGAGGCATGACGCACCTTGCAATGCTGCAGCATGACTGCCTAGAGACTTTGAAGTGTGCATGTTTGTCTGCACTCAACCTACTTCATGCACGGCGCCCTGGCTGGCATGCACTGCGCCTTTCCATGCTGCTCCTTCCCGCCTGCGCCGCAGCTGGGGGGGCCGCCGCTGCCGGGCGTCTCTGTTGGCTTGGCATGTGTTATGAGCATCAAGAAGTACACTGCCATCACTGCCAGTTGAGTGTAGTGGGGCAAGACATCACTGCTGATGTCATCGATAACCTCCCCTGATCCGCCGGCGCCCGCGCTGTGCACCAGCGGCAGCGGCGCGCCGCGGGGCCCCAATCCGGGCCGCTGGCCCTCCCACGAGCATTCCAGCCGGCTCCTCGGAGCCCGGCAGTCTGTTACTGAGCTTCCCAGACGCCCGGGGCGAGGCCTCGTCCCGCCATGACTTCGGGCGGGCCAAACATTGAGCGGGTGATAGCGGAGGCCTACATCAAGGCTGCGGAGGTCGTGCTGGACGCCCGCATCGTGGGCAGCAGCAAGCGGGGGCTGCCCCAGCCGCAGAAAAGAGCCTGGGTAGGTCTCGAGCAACGTTTGTGGCGCTGGCCCGAGATGCCCTCGGCTGCCACCAGCCGTGCTCGACAGCGGTGCCCAACCCACTCCGCGCCCCGCAGTTCAATTTGGAAGTGCCCGAGGTGGAGCCGGCTGCCACGACCGCCCTGGAGCGCTGGAGGCGCGAGGCGGGGCTGCCCCTGGTGCTGGAGGTGCGCCAGGGAGGCGCCTGGGCGCTCCTGCAAGCCGCTGCGTCGGCTCTGCCGCTGCCGCCGCCGCTGCCGCTCAACTGTGCCGCCCGCTGCCCTCCCCACCATCGTCCCTGCCAATGCAGATCTTCCTGCAGCCATGGGGCGCTCAAGCTGCAGCGGCAGCCGGTGGAGAGCAGGACCGAGGTGCGTATATGGCCAGCATCGTTCTAGGCTATGCGCCGAGGCCCGCTCATGGCACACTCGTGTTGGGCGGCTCGTTTGCCCGCTGGTCGTGCTTCCACTCCATCCCTCGTGCCGCTGCTCATGCCTGCCAACCTGCGCACCCTGCCCGCAGTGGAGACGCTGCTGGAGCACTGGGTGMTSCKRTKCTKCCCGCKGCTGRCSNWGSGMGCSGGCNSGCSCGCCACACCTGRCGCGCRCCCAGCTCGCCCGCCTCAGCCCCTCCACGGTTTACAAGTGAGCTTTGCGGCTGGGCTGCCGCTGCCGCCTCTGAGTTGAATGGTTGTGTCCACGCAGCCAAGCTGTCTTCATGGGCAAAGAATGCGCCTCACTCGTAACACCTGCAATTTGCTGTGTGGCACTGTCCTGCCATGCAAAAGCTGTGGTGACGGTGCARTTGTTCGCCTGCCATGACCTCCCATGCCTTGGCCTCCCCCTGCCGCAGGCGCCTGGTCATCACGCTGCGCTCGCTCTACACCTACCTGCGCCTGCTGCCCGCCTACCGCATGTACCGCGCCTGCAAGGTGGGGGCGGGGCAGCTGTGTGGTGGTGCTGATGTGCAGGTTGAGCGTCATGTGGACACGGGTGGCTCGAGGCGAACCGCCAATCTGCGCTGTGGCATGAGCTGCTGGCGACCTTTTTGCTCCCTGAACCGCTGCACCCCCTCCTTCCCTTCACCCCTGCAGCGCCAGCGTGGCGCCAACTTCACGCTGGGCTACCGCCTGCACAGCACGCTGCCGGGGCGGGCAGCTGGTGCGTCCAGCGCCCGCCGCCTGCAGTCCTTCCGCTTTGGCGGTGTGGACACTCCCTATGGCCAGTTCCGCATCTCAGTGGACTACCAGCCAGCCAGCACGGTCACCATCCTGGAGCAGACCACCAGCCCGCCGCCGCTGCCGCAAATCATAGCAGACTACTTGGGAGCGAGTGGCGGCGGCGAGGGCGGCGCGCCCCTGCGCCACGCCATGTCAGCTTCGGCCTTCCCTGGGCCGGCTGGTTCAGCACGCTCGCCGCGCCAAGCCAGCGTGCCGCCTCTGCCGCTGTCCTCATCGCCCAGCGGCGCGCTGCAGGCGCTGCAGGTGCAGCCCGGCAGCAGCCCGGCGGGCGGAGGCGGGCGCCCCATCCGCCGCAGCTGGAGCACCAGCCTGCGTGCCTCTCAGTCGCCGCACCGCGGGCTGCTCAGCCAGAGCCCCTCCAGCGAGCTGCCCTCTCC
>JADXDR010000179.1:169947-190778 GCA_025026875.1 Chlorella ohadii
GGCAGCCGGCGGTGTGCCCGGGACGGCCGCGGCCCCGCTGCTCAGCCGCGTGTCTAGCACGGTGTCGGCCTGCAGCGCTGCGGCGCCTCCCATGCTGGAGTACCCGGCGGCATCCATGGGCGGCGGCGGCGATGAAGCCGGTGAGGTTGGGTGCGCAGCAGGGTGGCCTGGGCTTGCAAGTGCTGTGCCTGAAGCGCTCCTGCTGGTGGCCTGTGACCCGCGACTGCTCGGGCTGTGCTGTGTTATCTATGCACTGCACCAGCTTGCTTGCCCAGGTGTCATCATGCTGAACCCCGCCCTGCCCCCATGGTTCCATCATTTCGCAGACGTGCTGCCATTTGCGCTGGACGAGGGAGCGCCTTCGCCCATCAAGCCCAGGAGCCCCGCACCAGGCGCAGCCTCTGACGCAGCCGAGCAGCTGCCGATCAGCGCTGCACCTGGTACTGCACCGTCGGCCCGAGTCGCAGGCGCAGCTGCACCGGCACCAGCGGTTGACACTGATGCAGCGGTGGGTGCTTTTGTGAGGCTCATTCAGGAGGCTCCGCCGCTGCGCCTGCACAGCAGCGGACCGCCCACCCGGCCCGGCAGCGCCGACTTTGCTGCGGGCCGTGCCGGCGCCGCCGCCCCTGGCACCAGCAGCGGCAGCGACAGCAGCGGCGCGACCTGCCTGAGCGACGGCCGGGGCCTGACGCTGCAGGCGGGCCTGCGCCAGTTCAGCCGCATCAAGGAGCGCCTGCGGCAGAAGGGCATACCGGTGGGTCCCTGCCCCGCCGAGGCCTGAGCCTCCACTCTTCGCTGGTGGGCACGGCACACCCTGCCCTGCGGCTGAAGCACATACTGTGCGTTCACATGCTGGCCGACCGCGCGCTGCAGTGTGGCCAAGCAGCTCTTGCGACATGCATTCACTCGCCACCCCAACCATTCTTCTAGCCCTAACCCCCTCTCCTGTGCCACCACCCACGCCTGTGCCGCATCCCCTCCGCCATTGTACCACCCCAGCCTGGCCCCTATGTTTTCTCATCCTCAGCCACTCTGTGCCCCGGTAACTCAACTCGTACCGGCAAGCCAATGCCTTCTCCATGCCTGGAGCCTGTCCCCCTGTCCTGCATATGTGTACCACTCCCGCCATCCAGCCAGCTAGCACCATCGCCCGTTTGATTGTTGTGCGCTCGTCGTGCTGTGCCCGGCACTTGATTTCGTTGCTCCCACTTCCCGCCCAGCAGCCATGCTGCATGCATACCCCCTCCCATTCGGCATCTCATTTTGAGAGCGAGCTGCTTACAGGACAGGAAGGCGCTCTCAGCAAGTCAATCGAAAGTAAGAGACGCTCTTCAGCAAGCATCGGCAGATGCAGAGCAGGCATTGGCAAAAAAAGGGGAGCTTGCACAGCGCCCGCGTGCTGCGCATGAGACAGGGGAGAATATTTCGCAACGCACAACTTGGAAGTAATCAACAAACGGACAAAATAGGTACACACTGCAGGACACAGTTTGCTGGGAGCACATTAGCCGGCAGGACAACGTGACTAGATAAAAGTGGTGGGCGGGCAAGCTCAGTACCAGCCTACCGTAGCACTGCTAGCTCTCTGCTGGCACGCTGGGCGGTGCGGCTTGCTAAGGTGCAGCAGGCCCAGCAGCAGCAGCAAACGGCGATGGGCGGTTGAAGGGCGGCACTTCAAGTTCCACATGGCGTACCTGGCCGGGCAGGCCGTCCGCCGGCACTGGAGCTGGCACAGGAGTGACGGGTATCTCGCTGGCCGCCGACCCTGCCCGCTGTGCCTGCTCTGCCTGCTGCTGGTGCGCCTCGTCCAGCATGGCGCCGATGCGGCTGACCAGCTGCTGCGCGGTAGGCCGCTTGGCGGGGTCGTCTGAGAGGCACTCTAGCATGAGGTCACACACCTCCTGCCACAAGCGCAGGCAGGACACAGTTAGGTTAGCCGGGAAGGGCTGTGGGCGAGCAGGCGCACTGGGATGGGCGGCGCGATTGCTGGCTAGTCTGGCCCCTCAGATATAGTTCAGCACCTGTGCCTCCACCTCAAACACACAGCAGCACGCAGCAGCGCCACACAGGTCCCACATACCTGGGGGCACTCGTCTGGCACCATGGGCATGCGCAGCTGGCCCCGTGCGGGCCGCTGGCCAGTCACAATCTCCCTGCAAGCAGAAGGGTTAATACCTGACTCAAGGGCTGTGTTTCCTTGTGCTTACATGTGCGAGCAGAGGATGCTGGCTCATGAGGTGTCTTGCAAGATTAAAACGCCCCAGGGCAGGGTGATGCGCAGTCATGATTGCCCCACGCAGCCCCGTGCGGACTCGCCATATCAAGACACCAAAGGAGTATATGTCCACTGCTGGCCCGATCTGCTTGTGGCCGAGAAGGATCTCAGGAGCGACCTGCAGCAAGCAGGGTGGCATGCTGTGGCTGAGCACCACAGACTGCCAGGCTGAACAGCCGGCAAGGCAGGCAGATCCCGCGCCGACAAACATAGTCAAAACGCCTGGGAAGACTCACCCATGCCAACGTGCCGCATTTCGAGCCCACATCACTCAGGAATGTGTGCGAGAGCGCCTTGCTGCACGCAGGTTAACGTGGGGGGAGGAGCTCATACAGTCAGCTTTGCTGCAGGGATGTTACCGTAGGCCCAAGAGGTGGCGCTCAAGGGCATCGCCTAGTGGGGTGCCGCCTGCCACCACCACTTGCATTAGCATGCCCCTGCCAAGCAGTGGAGCAGCAAACGCACCTGAAGCCCACGTCAGCCAGCTTGGCGGCACCCAGGCTGGACAGCAGCACGTTGGGAGACTTGCTGCGGGACGGAGGAGCGGCGGCGATAGGCACCCAGAGCATGACAGGTGGTGTGTAGGTGGTTTGGGCAGCAGGCAAAGCAACGGGCAATGGGAACACTCATTCTTTACAACACGTTGCAGGAGGCACGTGCAAAGCCGCTCTTGAACCAGGACGCCCCCAGCCCCAGCCATCCCATCAGCAGGCGGGTGTGGTGCGCACATGTCTAGATGGATCACATTCTGCAGCAGGGTGGGCACAATTCGAGGGTTCGTTTCAACGCACTGCCTACCCTGGCCTGCTTCCAGCGCAGCTCCATGAGCAGCATTGGGTTGCAACCAACAGCCCGCGCGCCACTAAGGGGCCCAACCAATGAGAGCCATCCAGCCACCTAGCTGGCTGCCACGCCATCTCCACAACACACACTGCGCGTGCCACAGGCCCCTTGCACATTGGTCTCACTTACCTTGGAGTGGAGGTAGTTCAGAGCACGTGCCACTTCGTGGGCCACCCTTCGCCCCCGTCGCTGCCATGCAAACAGGCGCTCTGAGGTGCCGGCCGCGGTGACTTGTAGCGCAGAGTGTAAATCACGACCTGTTGGCAGGATGGGGCCTTGTTAAGCACGTGATCACATGGATTTCTTAGAGACAGGCCTGGGCAGTGCAGCCAGAAAACAACAACAACAAAAAAGTATGAAAAAAATCCTGCCCCTCACACGTACCGCTGCAGTACTCGAGAAGGACAACTCCCTTGGTTCCTTGCAGCATCACTCCCACTGCATCGCAAAGGTTCACAGGAGCGGCATACATGGGTGCCCGGCGCCTAAAGACACGCTAGTCACATCCAGCACACTGTGCTGCCCAGCCCCAGCTGCTGCCCGCCCACTCACTGAGCGACACGATGCAGGGGTGGCGCAGCTGCTGCAGGTGGAGGCACTCGCGAATGAACAGCTCCTGCATTCCAGCGGGTCCAAGCGGAAATGCAGCCCTGTCTCTTCGGCCTGTCACAGCTGCAGGTCTGCACCCATACTTCTGCACAATCTCCAATGCACCACCTCGGCTCTCGCCGCACTTCGCCATGTGGCATGCAGCAACCAGCCACAACCTCTCTCCCGTGCAGCACTCGCCTGCATCGACTGGGACACACCAATGTCCACTTCCTGCGCAGCAGATGGGGCCGGGACGCACGTCAATCAACCGACACCCCCAAGCAGCTGTGCAGGAGCGGAACCCTTTTCTTGTGTGTATGCCACGGGTGGGTGGGCTGCACATACCTTTGCCGCCACTGTCTCCCCTCGGAATGTTGCGAGGTAGACGTGAGCGCTGCAGTCATGGGCAGTAAGCACGGGTTTGTACTGATGCGCAACCGCAACGGGTGTTGCACGCGTTCAGCTGCACTGTGCAACTTTGCCCAACAGCCTCCCNTCCCCCTGTGGCCCACCTGGCTCCTCTGCCAATCTCTTGGCGGTGGCCGTTTGGCCATGTGAGGAATTGCACAGCAGATGGATCAACCAGCCATTCCTTTAGGGTCTGCGGTAAGCTGCCAGACCCAGACAGCGAAACTGAGCCTGGGCCCAGTGGGGTGCCGTCTCCAGATGCCGCCTGCGCGTCCTGCTGTGCAATGCGCTGCGGCGCAGCAAGGCATCAGAGAGCGGCGCAAAGTGTGCACTGTTACCACAGTCTAGGGGCATAGAAAGCACCCTGCGTACCGAAAGGGCAGATTGGAGGTGGTGGGCTGTTTCAGAGTGCCTGCTCCCACATGGGAGCCAACTCCCAACAACATGGTGGGGGGCCAGTGCAGCATGCAAGCCACAGATGTAAGTCACTCAAACCGCCAACTCTCAACAACATGGCCACCCACTGCCCACCTGCAGCAGCTCAGGTGGGAGCAGCGCGGGCTCAGATGGCGCCGGCGTCGCGGTGCTGCCGCCCTCCTCAACATCTGATGGCTCTCTGCTGGCCCCCGCCTTGCTGCCCTGCTCCAGCTGCTGTGGCGTCCGCTGCCGCCGCTGGCGCAGCACCACAGCCAGCGCCAGCACGGCCACAAGTGCAGCGACAGCGCAGCCAACCGCGATGCCTGCAATGTCCCCCGCGAACAGCCCGCTGCTGCTGCTGGCTTGGGCAGGTGTATCTTTGACATACAGTGCAGAGGTTGTGATGAGCAGCCGGACTTCTGGGCTAGATGCGTTTCTGAGAAAGCCGCGGTATGTCATGCTGTCGTTGGCAGGTGACGGCAGCGGGACGTCTGCGGCACACATGGGCAGGCGGATAGAGCAGGAGAGTGGGCAGGAGGACTGCACGTAAAGACAACGCCTCTCGTCAGCCACTGCCAACGCCGCACATCTGCATAGCATCCCTGCCTCTCACAAGGCTTCACCGCCATAGCGGCACACTGCCCGTCCTCCTGGCACTTGGCATCCAGCTCATCTAAAGGCGCCTCAAAGTCGCACGACCAGGGTCTGCATGGGCAGGCAGTGCCATGGGGGACGGCAGTGCCCTCAGCATCAAACGCCAAGGGAAGCCCCAGATGGCGTGCCACTCCTCATGGCAGCGCACGCATGGCTTCATCTTGCGACTCACACTTGGGTCGGCGTCAGCTGGTATATGCAGCTCCAAGGCCCAAACAGCCAAACCCCTTCCCAAAGCAGCTCACGCCCCACCTGAGGGACCCCTCGCAAGGGTACCGCCCAGCCACGTACAGCCCTCTGCCTGGCAGCAGCGCGTAGCCCGGCCTGTCGGGCGGCCAGAGGGCCAGGGGCCCGCCCCCGATAAACTGCACTCCAGGGCCCTTGGCAATCACAACCAGTGGCGTGCCTGCAGCAGGGCGGGCCGGTCAGCAACAGAGGGTGATGATCAACCAAGGTGTATGATGCAGTGCACCACACTTTGGCTCACGAAGAGCTGCTCGCAATGCCAGCCATGCATGCCAGCATCAGCTGCGCCGCACCCAGAGAGATGCTGGAAATCTCCAGCCAGCGCAGCTCGCCTGCAGCAAGCTAGGAAGAAAGGGGTGGATGAACAATGCACAGAGCAGCAGCTGGCGGCTCATGGTGTGGCACTGGCTGGCTGCCATGCACGCACGGCAGAAACAAAGAACGGACGCCATGCCATGCCATTCCATGCAACCCCAGCCCCCTCACACTGGCCCTGCTCCAGCCGCACAGAGACGGGCTTGGCGCTGTCCTCCAGCAAAAAGCCTTCAAAGCTGCTCACACAATGGGGTGCAGAGCAGGCTTGCAATCAAGGGGCTTGGCCCCACACGCCCCACTGCCTCACATTGACGCAGTTCAGCCGGCATCCAGGGCCCAGCGCCCTTCTCCTGTATATCTGCTGCCCCGTACAGCAGCGCACCTGCAGCCGCCGGGTCTGGTGCACAGATTGTATGCGTTGCAGCCGGTGACGTTTGGCGCGTCCACAAAGCCGGCCCCCGCTGGCCCCCAGCCCAGCCGCTGGCACGCTGCGCAGCAGGCTGCAGGCGAATCCACGCCGTCAAGGGTGGCCACCTGTGGGTAGAACACAAGTTGCTGGCTCCATCTCGTGCATGACAGAGGGACAGGCCAAGCCCAGCTGAGCAGCATGACCCGCAGGCAAGCCTGACACGCTCAGGCCTGGCTGCCCCTCACCACTGTTCCAAACATGAGGGCGTTCTCTGCCACCGCACAGCCAAGCTCCCCGGTGCCGTTGGCAGCCAAGCTGCCGTTGTTGGCCGCAATCTGTGCCGGCGTGGGCGGCAGGATCTGCAACAGGGTAGCAGCAGCATCCATTTGTGACTGCAGGGCAAGGCGACGGGCAGCATGGGGGCATGCAGGGAAGCCAGGGCGAGCTCTCACTGCTAAGCAGCTGCCGTCCTTCCACTGACCTGAACCTCGTGGTCATAAAGGAAGTAGGGGAAGGGGCGGGGCAGGTCGATGCTGAGCAGCGTAGAGACGGTTGGGTACACGAAGGTGTTTTCGATGTTTGGCAGCACGGTTTTGAGCACCGCCACAGGGCTGGGACTGCACCCATCTGTGCCTGCAGGTGGTGGCGAGGCGGGAGCGCCCCAGAGTAAACGTTTCTGCCATTCGGCACCAAGGGGCTCGCAGCAGCGGCCTCCAGCCTGGTTGCAAAGCATGCCGCAGCACAGCTCGCATCGTTGCTGTATATGACCAGTGCCTTGCAAGCTGGCTGGTTCACAAAGCACAGGAAGAGTGCGTCCGTCCAGGAGGCCAGCGCGCAGGCGTTAGGAACCAGCGAGCCGGGGCATGGGAAGTCGCCGCCTTGGATGCCCTGCCTGCAGTGGGAGTGTGCAACAAGGGCCCGGTCACAACAGACTGGCCTGCTGGCACAGTGAGGTCGCTGGTGGGCAGGCACTAGGTGAAGCAAAGGAAACGCCACCGTGGCAAGGCAGGGCATGCAATGGCAGGCGCACTGTGGTGCTGGGTCACAATAGCATGTGTTGGAGAGCGCGAAAGAGAGCGCAGCACGCTCACCCGGCGTACTCGACATAAACATTGTCAATTCGCTCCTTGAAGCGTTGAACTGGGAAGCCTGCAGGGTCCAAGCAGGGCCATGGGCCGTGTGTGTGAAAGGTGCAACGGCATGGCATCAGGAGAGCCCGTGATATAGTCATGCCAAGCGCCCAGCACTACTGTCGATTCATGGCTGCCCCTAGGCACTAGAGTGCTGCAGGACATGCAGCAGGAGGGGGCCGCACCTGATGTCACCCGGCTGTCCATGCTGCGTACTGCATCCGGCGCTGTGCAGCCGGGGGCCAAGCAGCCGGCACTGTTGGAAAGGCAGCGTGCCATTGACGCCCTCGGCACAGCCGCCCACATCAGGTAAACCATGCGCAGCCAGGTGTGGCACGGCAAGCTGTATTGGGAAGGGAAATGCCAACGGTGCTAGATCAGAATGGAGAAACAATTAGCCGTCCAAGCAGAGTTGGGAGCGATCGCCTTGCCTGCGCTGCATGCTTCGGCCGAGGTCGTCTGCATCGGCTCGGCGCCGGGCAGCGGCGGCGCCGCCGCCATGACCCCAGGTGCGACACGGGCCTGGGCGCCACCCGGTTCCGGGGAGGAGTAAGTGCGGGAAGCCAGCAGCAGCGAGGGCTCGGCCCCCCGCACGCCTTGCAGGACTGCGAGGGTGGCGCAGGCCGCCAGGGCCGCACGGACGGCGACTGCGCGTGAAGTCATGCTGCTGTGGCACTATGTCAGCTGTTCATCATTACGGGCGATTCCGAGCTTCGCCACAGGGCCACTCGTGAGAGGGGAGCAGCGTGCAAGGACTTTGTGGCACGCAGCGATCCTTATGCCGTATGTTCGAGGCTTGGTGAACAATTTGGGATAGGGTCTGCCGGTCAGGAAAGCCACTTTCAGCACTCCGCGCCACATGTGCAACCTCCCGCGGGCGGAGGCACGGAACTGATGTGCCCTTTCAATGGGTTGGGAGGCGTGGGGCAGGCCTTGAACAAATGCACCGTGTCCATTCTAGCTGCTTGTCACAGGGCACGGCACTCACTCCACCCTGTTCAGCAGGCTTTGCCCGCCTGATGTCCGCTCGCAGTACCGGCTGGTGCATGCGTTACACACGAGGTGTCACCAGGCAACGAGCTGAGAGTGCAGGGGGCAGTGCGGTGCGGTGCGGTGTGCATCAACATTCGTTCGGGTTGCGGGTGAGTGGGATGGACCGGGGGCGNCGTCGCAGCGCGCGGGTGGGGTTGGTGCTGACGGGACAATCAAAGGCGGGAGGGTGCACGCGGGCACGGAGGAGGGAGCAGCAGCGCGAATCCAAGACAACTCGATCGGCGGCCGGCAGGAGGCGCGGGCTCCCACCATCAGCCCGCTGCCCCAGCGCAGTCGCAAAGAATCGAAATAGGGCGAAAAAGGTAGCAACAGAGAGCGTGTGCAGCGGCAGGCGGGCAGGGCAGCCGCGTGGTGGGCCAGCCACAGGGGCGGGGACCGCCACCTGGCTGGCTGCATGCAGACGGATTTGGGTAAGCTAGGCGACGGATCATGTACAATCAAATGGCCACGGCCGGCTCATCAAGCCAGGGGCGGCGAGGGCGGGGGACGAGGTGCAGCAGGCCCCCGCCTCTCTGTACTGTGCGCTGCGGCGCAGCGCTCCGCTCCACGGTTTGAAGAGCCCACTAGGCAGCTCAGCACTGAAGCACACTCAGCACTTGAACTCCAGCATCTGTGAGGTGGGTGAGAAGGGGCAATGGAGGGTGCGTGAGTGAACCACTTGGGTACAGGCCAGGCAAGCATGCTGGCCCTAGCAGCACCAGCCCCGCGAGCGGCAGCGCCATTGCAGCTAGTCCCAGCACTGCCACCATTCTCCCCTCCTTCCTCACCATGTTGTTCTCAGGCGGCAGGCCCACGCAGGCGCGGAACACATTCTCCAGCATCGCCCGCTGCTTGGCCAGCGCGTTGACCACGGGGGTGCCGGAGGGCACCTGCTCAGGGACGGGGAGGCGGGCACAGGTAGATGGCAAGTGGGTGTGGTGGTGGGTTGGGCTAGTGAAAGGCATCCAAGCAGCCGTGGGGGCGGGCATCCGAGCAGCGGTGGGCCAGCAGCTGTGTGTCCTTTGTTGTGCCGGCCCCAGCCGGCCGGCCTGCCATGCGGCGCTGTCTCCGCAGCGCCAGCCCCAACACGCCTCCCAGCCTCCCGGGAGCCGCACCAGGGGCGCCTTGGTGAGGTAGGAGAGCAGGACGGCCACGGGGTGGAAGCCGCGCAGCTGCTCCTGCCCGTCCTTCTTCAGCTGGATGCGGGTGACCAGCTCCGCCAGGATGACCAGGTCCATGATGATGGGGGCCGCCAGCAGCGAGTCCTGCAGGGGAAAGGAGCGACGACAGATAGCTAAGATTGAGCGTCATTACGTCCATGACGATGGGGGCAGCCAGCAGCGAGTCCCGTTGGGTGGGGGATGGAGGGTTGGCAGCAGGCAGCACAAACCATCAACCACAAGCAGCGAGAGAGCAACCCATAGCACCACAAAGCTGGGGGCCAACTTGTGTACTGTTGGTCAGGGTTGTGCTTAACGTACTGCACGATGCAGCCTCCCCCACCCTCCCGACGTGTCACCACTGCCCTCAGGCCCCGCACCTCGCAGGTGTTGTGCATGACGATGGTGTTGCGGCCGCCCAGGAAGATCTCAGAGGTGTACTGCAGCGCAGCGAGGCGGCGGGAACAGCATTCCGATCAGGCTGTGCATGGCTGGTCAGGCGACAGGCAGTCGGCCATAGCTGCGCTGGCCTTGGCATGCCGCTCCCAACTCCACATCGCCTCATCCTGGCGCAGCCAGAGAGGAGCAGAGTGGCATCCCCAGCGGCACCTCCACACCCCCAGCACCCCCCTGCACACCTCATCCATTGCGCGCTTGGAGTCGGCCACGTACGGCACATACTTGATCACCACCACGTGGTCGGGGTGCTCGCCGGGGCTGCAGGCAGTGGGGGATGGAGGGGCAAGGGCAGGGCAGGGTCAGGCAGGAGCAGGCTGGGACAGGCACCCGCGAGGCAGGAAAGGAGTTGATGGCGCAGGGCGTGGCACAAGGTGCGCTGCATCACGGCCCCTGCCCAAGCTGCAGGATAAAGCAATGGATGCCGTGCCGCCTGGCTTGCCCAAAGGGCGCTCAGCGCTCGCTCACCCGTAGAGGATGGCGTTGGACTCCACCATGTCGTCCACCACGTTGGACTTGGAGATCTCCTTGGAGCGGAAGGTCTGCGGAGGGCGAGGCGGGGAGGGACGGCAGGAGGTTGTGAGTGGGGTACAGGGGTTGGCAGGGCAGAGTTGGGAGGCAGGAGGAACAGGGCCTTGGGTCATGCAGGAGGTGCGCTCAGGGATGCCTTGGCTGTGGACGCCTGGCACCCAGGCACGATCCGGTCAGCCTGCAGGTGCCAACCCCAGGCGTGGTTGCACCCCCGCCCATCTGCTGCCCTGCCGCGCCTGCCCCTCCCGCACCCAAAACGCGCACCTGGGGCGCCGACAGGTTCATGCCGTCGTTGTTGCCCAGGTGGTTGTAGGACACGATGGAGGTGGGCTTGATGCCCGCGCCCACCAAAAAGTCCACCAGCACCGACTTCATCTTGGTCTGGCCGCTCTTGAAGTCGTCGCCGCCTGTAAAGGGGGTGGGAGGTAGGGGAGGTGGGAAGGGGTGAGCCATTGGCATGCGCAGGCGGCAGCAGCAACCATTGCACACGGCGGCAGGCATATGGTGCATGTGACACGCAGCTGGTTCGGACATCCACACATGTTGCGACACTGCACTGCCCTGCCCCGCAGCTACAACCCACCAATGAGCACGTTGTGCTGCACCGCCAGGTCGATGAGGCCGGGCACAAATGTGTTCTGGGGGGAGCCGTTGATGAAGGGCACGCCCTCCAGCACGCAGGCGGTGGCGTACAGCGTGGAGGGGGACACCTCTGCGGGGAGGGGGCAGAGTGATGCAAGGTGAGGGTTTGCTTGGTGCCGCGAATTGGATTTCGCAGAAGGCGCGTGTGTGCGTCCCAGCGCCCCGTCTGCCTGCCCGCAGGCTGCTGCTGGAGGTTGCACGGCCGGCCAGGCGCATGCTGCTCAAATCAAGAGAACTGCTGCAGCCCTGCTGCACGGCCCTCTGCGCCGCATTCCGCTCACCCGCCTCGCCCTTCTCGATGCTCTTCATCAGGTTATCGGCGGTGTCGTTCAGGCCCTCAATCACCTCGCTGTACCGCTCGGTGTTGGCGGTCCATAGCYCGATGACCTGGCGAGGGCAGCGGGAGGTGGCAAGCAACAAATTAGAGTGGCACAAAGCAGCAGAGAATGGGCTTGGCTTGCCAGCGGTCTGTCCAACACCACCCCTTCCACACACGCTTCCTCCCTTTCCAACAGCCATGCCCCCACCTTGTCGACGCCCTGATCCTGCTTGAACTGGCGGATCTGCTGGCGCACAGTCTCCATCTGCGGCCAGGCAGCAGCCAGACAGGCGCAGCAGGCATCAGCATGCGGCTCACACGCGGCACCACAACGGGCGGCAGCACAGACAGCAAGCGAGCAGACAGCAGGCGACAGCAGCGCCTGCCCTGCGCGAAACCAGCATGGCAGCCGACGCCGGCTTGGTTCATCCAGCAGACGTTGCTGGCGCGGCAATGCAGTGTTTAGGCATGTTGCCGCAGCGCACCTGCTGCGCCTTGGAGCCCTTGATCACATTGTCGGCGCGCTCCGCCTGGTTGGCGGCGATGAAGGAGGGGTCGTAGATGCCTGCGGCAGGAGGAAGGGTAACAGCGTGGCAGGGGCTTTGTCGTGAGGGACGCTGCGGAGCAGGCGCGGCTGTGCAGGCAGCTTCCACATCAACCAAGTAGCATGGCCAGCATTGACGCGTCATCAAGCGTACACGATGCAAGCGGCCTTGCATTCCCCGTCTGCTGCCCCTGCAAGCTGCTGCCCCTGCAGGCACTCCCCTGCCTCACCCGGCAGCGGCACCATGTCGCGCATGAGAGGCACCAGCTGCTTCTGCAGCTCAAAGTCCAGCACCTGCGCCCGCTCCATCGCGTCCGCCAGGTTCATGCCTGCGGTTGAAGGGCAGAGGGCGGGGACGCAGGTCAAGGCGAGAGGCACATCACCTACGCTGGTGTGCACAGAGGGCGGCCCTGCTGCTGTCGGACACTTTACACGCTCACAGCAATGTGCACAACACACCAGCATGCATGCACAGCGCAGCAGCCTGGCTGGACGGCAGGCCTCACCCGAGATGTCCCAGCCGCCCAGCACAAAGTCGTTGGGGTGCACCATGGGCAGCAGGGAGGAGAAGGGCACGTGCACCTCCTCGCCGCGGTAGTTGCCCACGCGCACCTGCGCAATGCAGGGACAGAGAAAACAGTGAGGCAGGGGTGGCAGTGTGGTGCACAGCTGCCGCGGGGCAATAGGCGCAGCCCCAAGTGCACTGGTGCATTGCCTCAATTCAAACTGCAGCAGCGAACTGCAAAACTTGCAGCTCGAGCGGCAGCGCCACAAGCAACCGACATGCCGCAGCATGAGGGCCTTCCATCAGCTGCTTCCAGCAGCGCTGCCCGCAAAGCATGCGGGACGGCCGCAGCCAGCCACGCACCGTGGCGGCGTGCGTCAGGCTGCCGAAGTAGTTGGGCTTCTTCAGGCCGTCCTTGGTCATCCAGGTGATGCCGCTGCGGCAGGTGGACGATGCAGGCTGTTCCGGTGAGCAGGCGGCCAGGCAGCATACAGGAGCACACCAGTCAAGCCCAACAGCATGTGCAGCAGTTCGGGAAGACGGGCGGAGCCCACAGCGCAAGGCGACTGATGCCCTTTCAATCTCCACTCACTGCTTGTTGGCTAGGATGCCGCCGGTCACGGTGGTGCCGTTGTTGCCGCCCCAGCCCACCAGCATCACGCTGCGGCAGGGGCAGGAAGCGTGAGGTTTACGTCGCCTGCGTGCGCCCACCGACCGGCGGCGGCCCGCGCGGCAGCGCCCCGCTGCAGCAGCCTGCAGCGTGCGGCGGCGCGCCCGGCGCGCTGCCTGGCCTCACCCCAGCTTGGGCACGCGGGTGTCGGTGCGGAACTCGAAGTTTTCAACACGCGGCCTCACGACCCAGCTGCCGTCCGCCTCGCTGCGCTCCACGTCCGTGTACTGGTACGCATAGGTGGAGGTGATGGCGTCCTCCCCATACTGCACGCTGGGCGAGTCGACGCGGAACTGCTCCACCAGCATCGTTGCTCGCTGCTCGGCTACACTGCAGGGCTCCCGGGGCCGATCAGCTGCGGGCAAGCGAGCCGTGTGCAAGACAGAGGGGCGTGGCAGGCGCAGCTGGGTTCAAGTGCTGCTCATGCAAGCCGCTCCATGCAGGGGCGTCCCAGGCCCTCGGCCCGCCCAGGCAGACTGCCAGAGGCTGATCACGCACTGCTGAGGACTGCTGGCGGTCGCCCGGCGCCCCGCCGCACGCACCACCCCCGAGCAGCGCTCCTGCGGCCCCTCTGCCCTGACAGCGCGACATCGCAGCGCCCAATTGTCGGGCAGCGCCGCCATCGCCCGGCAGAGCGCCCCTTTGCTCCCTTCCGCCCCGCCACCCTCTCTTGCTGCCGCTGGAGGCCGGCCAGCTAGCTGAATAGGCCAGGATGGAGCTGCACCACCGCCTGCGGCGTGACCCCAGCTGGCACCCCTCGGCCTGCAACATTTGCGGGCAGGTGCGCACCTCCGCCGCCGCTCCGCCGCTGCTCCGTGCTCGTGCCGCAGCCCTGCTGCCTTGCTCAATCGCACTGACAGCCGTCCATGCTCCAGTGGAGCAGACAGGCATACCATCCAACCTGAAAAGGTCCCAAAGCTTACGAGCCCGCCTGCCCACCGCTGGCCACGCCCCCGCACCCCACTTCCGCAGCTGGGCCACCAGGCGGCGCAATGCACCACCGGCACGGTGAACTGGCGGGCCATGTATGGCGAGAACGCCTTCACTATCCGGCCCGCGGTGTTCCAGTCAGACATAGACCGAGCCAAGAAGGCCAAGCAGGTGCGCATGCCGCTGCACCACTCACAACTTATGGAGATGCTGCATGCCGGCGCTGCTGTGCACCATGGTGCTGCTGCCACGCCACGCCTGCTGCTGCAGTTTCAGCCTGTGCTGACCACAGAACCATGCATTGGGTAGCAGCTGACTGAAAGCATGCTGTGATGAATGCAGGTCAACTTTGAGGACCTGGAGCGGCGGGCACGCGACTATGCAAAGGTGGGCATTGGTGGCCGCATGGGTCCACTCAGCAGGTGCCTGCCTACCCTGCACCGAGCTGCTGCGGCAGCGGCTGCTGGGTGCGGCGCCTTGCTGGCGCTGGCATGTGCGCTCTGCCCGCATCTGGGCCGACGTACCACTGGCTGCTCACCTTCACCGCTCTGCCCCTGCCCCTGCAGATGCGGCTGGAGGGCCCGGCGCCGGCGCAGCAGCCAGCAGCAGCGGCCCCCGCGGCGCAGCAGCCGCCGCCCGGGGACGACCCCAAGAAGAAGGCGGAGGAGGAGCGGCGGAAGGAG
The DNA here is from genome assembly GCA_025026875.1 of Chlorella ohadii. Taxonomy (NCBI): domain Eukaryota; kingdom Viridiplantae; phylum Chlorophyta; class Trebouxiophyceae; order Chlorellales; family Chlorellaceae; genus Chlorella; species Chlorella ohadii. The sequence goes on from JADXDR010000179.1 coordinate 184,708, forward strand.
GCGGAGAAGGACCTGCCCGAGGGCTGGGCGGTGGCGTTTGACGCGCAGAAGAAGCCCTACTTCTGGCACAAGCAGGTGCGCTGGACGGGTGGACGGCACATAGCACAAGGAGCTGAGCAGCAACAGTACATAGTGCAGTAAGGAGGGAGCTGTGCAGTGGGGCCCCAAAACGCCCCTGTTGAGCACACGCCCAGCTTGCTGAACACCGCATGCGTAACGGCTGCCGTGTCTGCACGTGGTGCTGCATCACTGGCTCATTCACGCTGCCATGTTGCCCGCCCTGCCCTGACTGCAGACAAAGAAGGTGCAGTGGGACAAGCCAACGGCAGACACTCCCATCAACTAGGCGCGCCCCCTGGCCGTGCATCCCTTCCAGCTTTGCTTTGCTCTTCCTGCTCTCCCTTCAATTGCTCATTGACTCCACCATCACTTGTTTGTGCTCGCACCGCTTGACCAGTAATCCTTTCATTAAGGCAGCCTAGTCAGGTGATCAGAGAATATACAGAGGTACGGTAGGCGTAGGGGTAATGAGGAGGAATCAGGCAGAGTACAGGGCACGCCTATGCGGCAGGGAGTGAGCTGTACGGTCATGTCTGGAGGGGGGCAGTCAGGTGGTTGAAGCAGTCAGGCGTGCCTGCTGTGGGTGCGGCAGGCGGCAGGCGGGCTGGCAGGCTGGGGCGGCGCCGATGCATGCACCGTGCAGAATGGTGCAGGCGATGCAGGGTGCCGGTGGGCCAAATGACGAATGCGGAGGGCCAGGGTTGGCGGTGGTGGGACGGCGTGCAGCAGCTGCGCAGGTGCACGGTGATGCGAGTTGGTGGGCCCAAAAATGCCTGCGCCACAGGAGACATGAACGGGGGGGNTCAATGTCTGTTTCAGAGCACCTGTGTGGCAGCCTGACCGTGCGAGGACACTCTCCACACCTGCCCCGCTCCCAGTAAAGGACGCACCTGAGCCGATAAAGTCGTACAGAGTCACGAGTCAAGCTGCATCAGACTGTAGATGCGGGCATCTGCGGCTGCCCTGGCTGCTGCGCTGGCGTGTCGGCCGCGTGCGGCTCGCCCCTGCCGCCATACATGCCGCCGCCGCCGCCGGCTGCTGCTGCCGCCGCCGTGGCGGCGTCCACAAACGCGCCGGCTGCGTCGCGCTTGCGCCCGAATGGGTTCTTGCTGTACTGGATGCGGATGCCGCCGCGGTCTGACGACGCCAGGATGGCGCCCTGCTGCGCGTCGTGCACCGCCATGGCTGACGCCACGTCGATGAACTCGATGAAGCAAGTCACGCCCTTGGGGCCGCGCACCAGCTTCAGCTGCTGGAACCCGGGCTGGTGGCTGCGGGCGGAGCGGGGAAGGGGGAACGGCNAGTGGGTGGGGGTAGGCAGGGTCAGGGGGGCAGCTCCCTGGTCAAAATTTGTCGGCACAGCACAAGCCAGAGGCGAGCAGCTCAAAGCATGCAGTGCACTAGCTGTGTCCCGAATGGACGCACCTAAAGAGGCCGCGGATCTCTGCCTCGTTGACGCCGTCCCCCAGGTTGCCGATGAACAGCGTGTTGCAGGGAGGGTTGTCCTTTGTGTTGGTGATGGGCGCGTAGCCCCGCGGCTGCAGGCAGCGGTGAGCAGGCATTGGCGCCAAGCGTCAGCTTGCTGGGCTGAGAGCAGCTTTGCACACCAGCATCCGCCGCTTGCGCTTCTGCCTGCTAGAACCAGCAGCACTCTCACCTGCACTGGCGCCACAACGCCCACAGGCGCGCTGCCAGCGGGCGGCCCGTATGCATAGGCGCCCGGCGGCGGCGCCACTCCCGGCGGCGCTGCTGCTGGGTAGCCGCCATAGCTGCCGCCTTCATAGCTGGGCCGGCTGCGCTTGGGTGCTAGGCTGGGGTCGTCCTTCAGGTACCTGCAGCAGACCAAGCGGGGGTGGTGCAGGAGCAAGGGTTGGTGCACGTAGCAGGCAGCAACGAAGCGCAAGGCAGGAAGAGCAGTACGCGTGGAGGCCCGCCGGCCCAGCAGCCACAGTGCAACTCTGCCACCGGCCACAGCTAGCAGTGACGCACATGTTCTTGTGCGCCATCTCTGCCCGCAGTACGCAGTCGTTGTCAAACACGAGGTTCTGCAGCAGGCAGGACATGCGGCAATGAGGGGCAAAGGCGGGGATGGGCACAGGCGAGGGGGCACGTGGCAGCAGCGCCCAGCAAAATATCAGCGACATGCGCCTGCGCCAGCAGCAGCGCGCCCAACCGTCGATTGACGCGCCCTGGCCGCACCTGCACACCATCCACTGCCTGCCGCGCTGCTGCTCCTGTGGAGAAGAGCGCAAAGCCCTGGGCCTGGCCGTTGCGGAAGTGCATTTGTGAGGCCTGCAGGGCAGGGACCAGGGGCGGGGCGGTTGGGAGCCCAGCGGGCAGCAGCGCCGGCGCAGCAGCCGTGCGTCGTGCAACCCACAGCAGCAGGTGCAACGTCAGAGAGGCAGGAGCACGGAGGAACCGAGCTTGACCAGCCACCTGCAGGTGGGCGTGCGCTGGCGTGCCCAACCGCAGCCCACCCGCCGCCGCCCGAGTCCCGAGCACCCACCTCGTAGCCGGGTAGGAAGCGCAGCATGTTGTTCAGCTCCCGCTCCTTGACATCGTCGGGGAAGCCCGTGATGAACACGGTGCGCACCTCATCTGCAGCGTGGCGGGTGCAGGCAGCAGGGAGGTGGCGCGGTCAGCGGTGGGCGGCAACCGAGCGCCGACCCGCCACACAGGCTGGGGGGCGAGCCCCGCGCTGGTCGGCCCGGCGCCCTGGGCGGTCGTGGGCGCCTGGTGGGCGGCGCAGGAGCGGCGGGCCTCAACGCGTCGCAGCTGCAGAGGCGGCTCCCCCTGCCGCGTCCCAGCGCGCCTGCGGCCGGCAGCGGGGCTGCCGCTGGGGCTGGGGCGTAGTAAAATCCGGTCGGCGCCTGGATGGGAATGCTGTAGAAGGGCGCGGGCGGCGCGTATGCTTCCGGCGGCTCGTAGGTCTGCAGGTACGCGCCCTGCATTGCTGCCGACGCTGCCGCAAACTCTGGAATAGCTGGGCAGTCAGCAGCAGTGATAGGGGGTCCGTATGCATGACGGCCTGCAACTTTCACCATTTGCACGGGGTGGCAGGGAGAGGGGCTGCACTCCGCCCTGCGATCATCTGCTATCCTGTGAAATTCATCTGTAATTGGCAGCAGCCTCGCGTCGCCCTCTGCGTGGCTTGCCATCGCCGGTCGCACGCATTGGCGGCCCTGCCGGCGCCATCGCCCCGATCCGAGGCTCGGGATGGCCGCCCCAGTCTCTCTGCAGCATGTGGCGGCCGGCTGCAACCGGTGCACGCACGCCCTGCACTGGGGCGACGCTGGGCTGCTGGCCTACGCTGCCCACAATGCTGTGATGGTGTATGAGCCGCAGGTGAGCCGGACGAGGGCCATGCAGCCACTCACGGCGCCCTGGCGGCGCCGCCGCCGCTCCATCGCCGCCGCTCGCTCGAGCGCTGCCCGCGACTGCCNACCCTGATGCCTGGCCCTGGCCATCCACCCCACCAGTCCAACCCCGTGCCACCGCTCGCAGGAGGCGCGCATGCTGGGTACGATGCTGGGGCACACGGACCGCGTCAACTGCGTGCGCTGGCTGCCAGCTGCGGCGTTCTTCGGCCCGGCGGCCGCAGCCGCAGCACCGCTCGTGTTGGCTTCCGGTGCAGGCGACGGCACCGTGCGCGTGTGGCTGTGGACACCCCAAACGCCTGCCCAGCCGTGGCGGCTGGCAGCCACGCTGCAGGGCCACACGGAGCCCGTGACCTCGCTGACTGCATTTCCGCTGGACAGCGGCGGCGGCAGCAGCGGCCAGGGCATGCTGCTGGTGTCCACTGCTGGCGACGGAGAGGTGCACATCTGGGAGTGCGCCCCTGGCAACAGCAGCAACAGAAACAGCAGCAGCAGCAGCAGCAGCAGCAGCCTTCCAGACCCCGCGTGCTGGCACCTGCAGCAGCGCATCGCGGTAGGCCACCAGCTGCAGGACTGCACAGCGGTGGCAGCCCTGCCGGGCGACCCAGGCTGGCTGCTGCTGGCGGCTGGCGGCGTGGATGGCGCGGTGCGCCTGTATGCGCGGCCCCCTGGAGGCCAGTTCCAGCTGGCCTGCAAGCTGACGGGGCACCAGGACTGGGTGCGGGGTCTGGCCTTTGCCCAGCTGGACGGTGAGGCGGCCAGCTCGGGGAGCAGATGCTTGCAGATGCTGCTTGCTTGCAGACAGCGCCTTGCTTTCGGTCTCCAGTGCAAAGCAGCCGTGGCTGCTCGCCGCGGGGCTGGCTGCAGTGTCTGCTGTTTGTGTTGTTTGCAGCTTGGCATAGCATGACCCGCCATGTGACCCGTGAACCGACTGCTGCCCTCCCCTGCAGACGGCAAGCTGCTGCTGGCCAGCGCCTCCCAGGACAAGAACGTGCGCGTGTGGGCGGTGTCTCAGCAGCAAGAGCAGCAGGAGCCGGGCCAGCCACGCAGCAGCGCCAATGGCGGCGCAGTGGCGGCCTCACTGGCCGCGTCGCTGACGCGCTACGCACCGCGGCCGCTGATTAGGGCAGGGCAGCACACATATGCCGCCACCCTGGAGGCAGTGCTCATAGGTCACGAGGACTGGGTGCACTCTGTGGCCTGGCATCCTCGCGTGCAGCAGCCAGACGGCAGCGGCAGCAGCCAGCCGCCATGCCTGCTGTCTGCATCCATGGACCGAACCATGATGCTGTGGCGGCCCGACCAGGCCACGGGTGCGCATCACCTGCCTGCCGCTGCTCCTCTGTCTCAGCTTGACGTGCCAATTCAGCGACTGTATATGATGCTGGCTGCTTGCCGCCTTGTTGCGAAGCCTGCATGCCAACCCTGCCATGCGCTGTTCGAAGCAGCGTGCGCATCACCGCCGTTGCGCATGCTGTCAAAATCAGCGCTAGAGCATCGCAGCAGGCGGCCAGCAGGCCACCTGCGTGCCGCCGTCCCGGTTATTCGGTGGGGAAGCCATCCCTGGTCCTCACCTTGATGGCTGCACACACATGCCCTCATGTTTCCCGCATATTCATGCATCCTGCTGCTCCGACACCGTGCCTTATTCATGCCAAGCATGCCCTTCCTGCCACAGGCCTGTGGATGTCGGAAGAGTCGGTGGGCGATGCCGGCGCCAACCACCTGGGCTACTACACAGGTTGGTGCAGCCTGCAGATTCATATGCTGCCTGCCTGCTATGCCTGCACCAGCGCTGCAGTCTGAGGCATACTCTTAACTGGCCGGATGAGCGCATTTGCCCTGCCTGGCACCCTGCAGGCGTGTGGGCGCCCGACGGCCGTGGCATTGCAGCACATGGCTTCACTGGAGCGCTGCACATTTGGCGGCGAGCGGGCATGGATGCCAGCTGGGTGCCGCAGCACGCGCTGGGCGGGCACTGGGGCCCAGGTGGGCGCAGGGGGCTGCGTTGGATCAGGTTGCTGAAGTGCAGCTGCAAGACAAGCAAGGCAGATAGTCTGGGTGTGAGCTTCACATTAAGACGCAACAAACGCAGGCCTTTTTCACAGTCTTCACACCTTTCCCCCCACTTAATTGCTCTTTCCTGCTGCCCGTGTGCCTGCCGCAGTGGTGGACGCCTGCTGGGCTGCCGACGGCGGCTGCCTGCTGACCGTCAGCACCGACCAGACGGCACGCATCACCACACGCCTGCATGGCGGGCACTGGTGCGAGATCGCGCGGCCCCAGGTGCGCACGTGTGGCAGGCACCGCTTGTGTGACTGCCGTTGGCCACTTCTGGCTGCTCCTGAAACACTCACTGGCCATGAGTGCACCATGGCTGCTGTATTGACTTGCAACTGCCGCATGCCTGACACGCCACACTGCTCACTCTGCCCCGCCCCTTTTGTCCTCCAGGTGCATGGCCATGACTTCAGCGGCGTGGCAGCACTGCCGTCCAGAGAGGGCGGCCCAGGCCGCCCGCCCAGCTTCCTATATGCCACTGCCAGCGAGGAAAAGGTGCTCCGTGTGTTTGAGGCGCCACGCGCCTTTCACGACACACTGGCTGCCGCGCGAGGCCGGGCCGCCTTCCCGGCG
>JADXDR010000179.1:195538-209991 GCA_025026875.1 Chlorella ohadii
GTCAGCCGCAGCGAGCAGCACCGGCGGCAGGTGGCGGCGCACGCGGCGCAGGCGCCGCAGCGGCAGCACCGCGGCACCCCCATTGTCATGGTGCCGCCCGGCATGACTGCGCTGCTCAACATGCACAACATCCGCTCGTTCCTGGAGAAGGGCGAGTTCCAGACGACAGAGGAGGCCAAGGTGGGTGCTGGGGCAGGGACAGGGCAGTGAGGGGGATGGCGGCAGCAGTTGGCGGCGGCGGCAGCAGCTGTTCTCTGCTGGTCTGGGAAGGAGGAATGGAAGCCAGTGCATGCCGTCTGTTGAGGCATGCCTGTGCTATGCGCCCAGCAAGCTGCACCCGAGAGCCACGACCTGAAAGCTAGTGCAGCATAGCTCCTGCCCTAGCCAGACTCAGTGCCAACTGCCTCCTCCCACCCCCGCTGCCTCCTGCCCCAGCGCAACAACCCGTCCAAGGAGGACCGCATGGCCATCGAGCGCAGCATCGGGTGCAAGGGCCCCGTCAAGTTCTACGTCACCGGTGCGCTGCCCAGCCTGCTGCCTCGCTTCCTTCAGCCTTGCATGAGGCTCAACGCGTGCTCTTGAAGCCAGCAAGTTGCCCATGGAAGTCGCTGGCCAGGCCCGCCCACATTGGCTAAATCTTGCCCACATTGACCGCACCGCATTGACCCCACCCCCTCCTGTGCCTGCAGACAAGGAGCCCACCAGCCGCAGCGACTGGGAACGCGTGGTGGCGGTGGTCTGCTCCGGCAAGGCGTGGCAGTTCAAGAAGTGGCCCTTCAAGGTGGGGGCAGCAGCAGGGCAGCGCAGAGGGATCACCACCAGCTTTGGTTCGCAGCTGGCCGCTTGGTTGCCTGCGCAGTTCAGCTCCGCTCCCTGGGCTGGGTGACAGCCTGGCGTTGACCGCAATAGCATGTGGCCCCACATGGCTTCCTTTAGTGATGAACTCCAATCATCCCGCCGCTGCACATTCAACACCCCGTGCTTGTAGGGCGCTGCTGAGGGCAACCTGGTGGACACCTTCTCCCGAGTGCTGGGCGTGTTTGTGCACTACACAGACGAGCAGGTGGGGCAGAAAGCATGGCAGCCGCATGGGCTGCGCCTGGGAGGAAGCTCGCTGTCTGCTCGTGCCACTGCTGCCCTGTGGCTGCTGCTCCTACCTTGCGGCTATGAGTGCTGCTCGGCAAAGGAGTGGGCCTTGTGAGCTCAAGCTACCGTTATCGCTGCACTGGGACAGCAGTGACCGGCCCCTGCCCAGCTGCCCAAATCGCTGCTGCCCGGCTCGGCGCTTGCCTCACTGTCCTCCTTGCCCCTTCCGCAGGTGGACGCCACGGTGAAGAGCTGGAACGTCAAGATCCTGGGCCTCAACCGGCAGAGCCGGCACCGCGACCTCACCGTCGCGCAGGTGGGCTAAATGGGCTGCAGCCCTGCGACAGACTGTTAAGTGCACGGCCTGGGCAGGCGTGTGCACGCCTGTACCGCTCGGCTGCTGACTGTCCCGCAGTTGCGAGCGTGCATTGATGAGAGGGCATTTGGTCTGCCGCCTTCCTGCTGAGTCTGCTTCTGCAACCACCGACCTGGCACATGCAGGAGTTTTGGCGGCTGCTGGACGGGCACCTCGCGGCACGCAGCTCCTCGCTGCTCTACCGGCGATAGGCGGGCAATCATGCACCTTGCTGCGGCGTACGGCAGGAGCAGTCTTGCCTGCTTTACAGGCCTGCCACTCAAGTGGCGCCTGCTGCTGTGTTGCACGATATCACGTGAACCAAGGCACCTTGTAACGCAGGCACCCTCACAAGCATCCGGGAGGAAGGCGCGGGCGTAGGGTGGGTGGTTTGGCACTCAGTGTCCGGCTGTAGTCCATTGAGTCCACTGAGTCCACTGCGTGCGGGCATTGTGATAGCCATTGCAGCAGCACACCAAGCAGTTGGCAGCTGCATGGGAGCAGGGCAGCTGCGCGCCGGGATAGGTGGCGATGCCGTGCATGGGCGCTCCCACAGCTGCACCATGGCATCTTAAGCCACACACCATCCACTTTGTCGTTCACTTTTGTATCTCAACTGGTAGCAGGATTGCAGGCAGCAGTATGCACGCAGCCACCCTCGCCGCCGCGACGGCGGCACTATGCCTGGCGGCGCTGGCCGCCCCTGCGCTTGCCCAGCCACCCGGCAGCAACCCTGGCCTGCCGCCCTCTGCCACTGCCACCGGGCTTGCCCCGCAGAAGATCACGGACATGGCCGGTGCGCTGCCTGCTCTCGCGCACTTCGCGCATGCAAGACGTCCTGCCTGCCCTGATCGGCTCGGCTGGGAGCGCTGGCTCGTTGCGGGCGTCGGCCTGGGGCGTCCAAGGCCAGCAGCCGCGGCGGCATCCGCCGCGCGCATGTGCCCTCGTGCCACGGTGCTCGCCCACCTTCCACTTCCCTTCTGCCTTCCCCATCATACTGCATTGCAGTGCGTGACCTGCAGGCCCAGTTCAACTACTCCGACAAGGACCTGTGAGACAAGGGGGCCGGGGAAATGCTGTCTGGTGTGTTCATCTTCCGGCAGCTCGTGCTCACCGCTCTGTGCGCCTCCCCGTCTTCCCACACTGGCCACAATTCCCTCCTCTTCCCCTGTGCAGCCTGTCATTCCTGATGAACACCGAGTGCCTGGACGCCACATTCGACTCCTGGGCCGCATTCGGATCCGGTGAGAGGCGGTTCATCATCGCCGCGCTGTGCTGTGAATGCGCCCACCAGTCCGCTTGCTTAGGCCCCTCGTCTGAAGCGAGGCGGCCTGCCTGGCACAGACTCCTGAGCACTCACTGCCACCCTGCAAACTTGCGTCAGGCATGGACCCCGCTCTGTTTGGCGGCGGCCCCGCCCCCATCGGCGGGCGCAAGGCCGGGCTGAGCCCTGAGATTCAGGTGGGGCGGGGAGCGCCTGCATGGGGCCGTGCATGCTCTTGTTGAAGCAGTGGACGCAAAGTCGGCATGCCCACTGCCACTTGGGTAGCTGGGAGGATTCAGCACCATGGACCAACAGTGTGGCCTTCCCTCCAGGCAATGCCGCTTTGCAGAGGCGTGCTAGCACTTATCTCCCCAACGCCTCCCCGCTGTACCCCACCCGCAGGTGTGGGCTGAGGAGGTGGCTCGCGACGAGATCGGGCATGTCCGCATCCTGCGTGAAGCCCTGGGCGCAGGTGATTGATAGGGCAGTCAGTTAGTTTTTGCCTGGGAGGCCACCTTGTGACAACGGGACCGGGACAAGTGCTTGCCGCAGCCAGATGTGAGGTGCATGTCTGTTGGTGCTGCGTGCTCCTAACACTCCCAGCTGCTCTGCCTGCTCCGCCGCCCCCTTCAGACGCCCCTGCCTGCCCGCTGATGGACATCGACAAGGCGTTCGAGAAGGTGAGGGGAGGAGGCGATGCCGGCTGCCATTGGCGCTGCGTGCCACCCCTTGTGTGTTCTTTCTCTGATCGCGGCTGCGGCACGCTTGCCATCCCGCAGTTCTTCAACACCGCCTTCAACACGACGGGCGTGGTGTGGGACCCCTACAAGGCGAGCTGGCCGCCACAGGCTGTTGCAGATCAGCAGCCGGCCTGCTTCCGCCACACATGTGCTGCAACCCCCGTGCTTAAGGCTTGACGCGCCAGTGCAGCACGCCTGAGCACCCCCACCGCCACATGGTCCATCAGTTTTCTTCAATCCTGCCGTCACTTTCCCCACTTCCACTCAAACCCAGAACGATGTGAACTTTGTGCTGTCCACGTTCATGCTGGAAGAGGTGGGCTGCCTGCAAAAGGGGCCATTCAGCAACTCACACGCATGGAAGTGCCATGTTGAATGCTACACAGCTGCTCGGAAGGAGCACGCAGATTGGCTTAGCCTGCACATGCCAACCTGAGCTCCTGCTGCCATCTGCTGACAGATCGGTGCCACCGGCGACCAGGGCGTGACCGGTGAGCTTGCTCAGTGTCCTCAGCTCTTGCTTGAACTGCTCTGTGCAGCTTGTCTAATGGAAGCCAAGTCGTTTTGATTGTAGTGTTCCTGGCCATGCGCGTTGTTACTTCCACTCACATCTGCACTCGCTGCCTCTGTCGCTGCCACAGCCTTTGCGGCCACCAATGGCAACATCACCAACGTTGCGCTGGCTGGCGGCCTGTCTGGCTCGGCAGGTAGGATGCTTACCGCATGCCTTGCTGCCTGCACTGGCCTGCCTCTGAGTATTGCTCGGCCTGAGTGCTCAGGGGCAGCTATACGTGGAGCTTGCACGCTGTCCTGAGCAGCGGCAAATGCGTTGCTCCTGACCTGCTGCAGGATACCAGTCAGCCGCCGATCGCTACATTCTGTGGACTCGCAGGGATGAGATTGGTGAGCCATGCGCCCTGATGCCATGCCGCTATGCTGGGCAGCTTAGCCCAGTCAGCAGATGTTGAAGCAAACATTCTCAGCATGCACACCTCCAGGAGGTGCCTTCCATCTGCACTGTGCCCACGGCACGCATGCACACTTGTCTGCCTGCCCTGCCCCCTCTGTGCACTTGCAGTGCCCGAGTTCAATGTGACTGTGGCGCAATTCCTCGATAAAATGTCCGCGCTCCGTCAGTTCTACACCGGCAAGCTGCACATCGACCAGCCGCTGCTCATGGAGGTGCGCGGTTTGAAGCGGGTGTGTTAGAGCCCTGTGCCTTGCGAACGGGTGACTGGTTCACAGGTCTCTGCCTGACTCGGAGCTGCCCGCCAGACTCTGTGCAACCTGTGAACCTGCTGCTGCCAACCACCCGGGCCGGTGCAGGGAGGCATCAACATCGTGCCCACCGACGGCAATGGTAAGCACGTTTAAAGAAACCTTGTGGGCAGCGCAACAGGCGTGGTTGTGCTTATCTGCTGTAGCACCCAATCAGTAATTTACCTGAGCACGCCCTACATTGCTTCACCACCATTGCAGGGGTGACACTGGCACGCACGCCGCAGCAGGTGGGCGGAACGTGGTTGCACCCAGTTCCTAGCTACTTAGTATGTGCAGCACACCTTGCTGCTTTGCATGTGATGCCTCCTGCCCTAGCTGCCACATCCAGTCCACACTCAAATCCGTCGCCCCGCAGGTGCTGAACATCCTGGTTGGCGGTTCCACCGATGGCAAGGGCTGGTTCTTCCCCGATGGCGTCAACGGTCGCATCAAGGAGCCGGTGCCGCTGAACGTGAGGGAGCAGGGCAGGGGTCTTGAGCGGTGGCGCGGTTTGGTGCCGGCCATCCATCAGTGCCCAACAACGGTCGCCTGTGGTTCTGGGCACCTGTTGCTAGCGGCAAGTTCTGGGTGCATCGGCAGGGATGGCATCGGTAGGAGTGGTGGCGCTGAGGACTGAGCATCTGCCTGCTCCACTCCCATGCAGCCCAACGTGCCGGAAGAGCTGCTGGCCCAAGCCAATGCGCCGTAGTGAGTGTGCAGTGTCGGCTGTGTCGATGCCTGCTTCTCTAAGTAGCCAGGCCGCCGCCGTCCCACAGTGGTCGCCCACATTGCACCCACCTACTTTGCTCATCCACCTTCATGTACCCTGCCCTTCTCACCTGTGCAGCACCATTGTGGCGTCCCAGGGCCAGGTGACCCCCCTGACTGTCCAGCCGCCCAGCGGCAACGCCACCGAGATGCTGGTGTCCCAGCTGGCAGGCTGAGATGCCATCAGTGCCATAAGCATCGCCCGTTGACGAAGGGCAGATCGCCAGCTGTGAAGGAGGAAGGCGACGGCGGCGGCAGCCGCGAACCTGCATATTTTCCTTGAGTTGCATGAATGTTCAATTGTTGCACGCTATTTTGTAAAGCTGAAGTTGCTTAAACGGATCACGTTGGGGCATCAGCGGCATGGGGAAGCACGGCAATCTCGTCGTCAGGTGCAGGTGATGGGATAGGATCCTTGGGAACTTACTTTGCAGCGTAGGTCTGAGCATGCTCCGTCCAACAGCATCCTTCTCCTGCACCCAAACAATGCTTGCGGCCGCCTCCGTCCTTGCTGAAGCGGTGGGCCCGGAGTCAGGCGGGCGGAGAGGAAGCCGGGCGGGCACCTTCTTGTTGGGTCGCTGCAGGCCATCAAGTGTCCAGTTGGAGCAGATGGTATGTGTATGCACATGTGTTGGCAACAGAATCTCCTGATTGGTCAGGCCAGTGCAGCGATTGCTGCGGACTCGGTGCATGCGCCGCTGGGCGTCCCGCCGTGCGCTGCTGGTTGCTGAACAGCCCATTGGCACAGGTGGCCCTGCCTTTCGCCCTTGGTTTCTCGGGCTCTCCCTGATCGACTGTGGACATTCTCATTGTGTCTCCGACGGAGCAGACCTCCCTGGCCGGTCGTTTGCGGCCGCACGCCCCCAACTTCGCGGTTGGCGAGCTTGGCCTTTCCGCCCTTCTGGCTGCTCACCATCAGGGCCATGGCCAAGGGTGCCAAGCCCCGGCAGCTGAGCCGTGGCGCTCAAGCGCTGGTCGGCGCCCTGGCCCTCGTAATTGTGCTTGTGAGCCAGCGGCGCGTGCAGCTGGCGGCAGTGGACACTGCGCCGCCATCTAGCCAGGAGTGGGGCCCCGCCGCCGCCGCTGCCGCCGCCGCGCCCAGCGGTCCGCACCGAAGTCTGGCCAACCGTTCGGCTACCATTGATGGCAACGAGCGCCGAGTGGTCCCTGATTGCAAGCTGGACCTAGACCAGGGCCCCTTTGCCAGAAATTGCACGGCCTTGCGTGATGTCTGCGTGGACCAGGTGTGTAAGCCAGAGAGGAGGTGCGGTCTGCCTTTGTTGCACCACCCACATGGTTCAGCCGCTTTGCGCTGTTGCACTGAGCAAACAGGGCTGCCTTGCCAATGGCAGAGCCCGCCACCCTGCCACCACTCTGCCCCAGGGCCGCATCATCGTGTACGACCCCAAGTACCGCCCGCTGCTGTTCAACGGCCCGCCCGTCGGCATCCCCAAGATCGACAGCGGCCCACGCAACCGCGTCTTCCATTACACCTACTTGAACTCGGTGGTGCTGCGTGCATTGCACCTTTGTGGGTGCTGCATGTGCTGCGACCTCGCCAGCGGCTGCCGCTGCATGCTGCTGCATGTACCGCACGGCTGTGGGTGCTGCGAGCGCTCAAGTGCATGCTTACCTGCGGCTCCGCTGTTGCCCGGCAGCATTCGTCCCAGCATCCAGTCCGCAGCACCCGCCTGTTCCACTTGCACCGCAGACCTTGAAGTACCTGGAGGTGGGCCTGCCTGAGATCCACGTCCGCCCCGCCACCACGCGCGAGCCGCGCCGCTACCTGGCCGAACCGCAGTTTTCCAGCTGCACGGTCCCCATCGTCTTCTACCCCTTCCACAGCTTCAACTATGCCCACTCGCTCCGGGGTGAGTGGGCGGGCATGTGGGTGGCCCCACACCTGTTCTAACCCGCATGCTCTGCAGGCAGTTGAGCTGCACCTGCGCCGACAACCTTTGTGATCTGACCAGCCGCCCTGTCCGCTGCAGATAATGGCGCTGAGCTGTACAGCGCGCTGAAGGAAACTCCCTGGGAGGCGCACGCCCGGCTGGTGCCGATGACTGGGGAGGGCCTGGCCCTCTCTCCAACGCACCACCTGCTGTGGCAGCCGCTCAGCCCCTACCGCCTGGACGCCTGGGAGGAGTTCACCGTCCGCCTGCGGGATGACCAGGTGCGCTGTGGCGCATGCGACTGGAGGTGCTTTCGTCAATCATCTAGCTGATTTTTGGCAAGCTGCAGTGCAGCACCCGACCACAGTCTAGAACCCATATCATATATGTTCCTTGCCAACTGCCACTCCGCAGATTGGTGCCCCGCCTGCTGATGGCGGTCCGCTCCCCAGCTTTGAAGGCGGCGAGCAGAGCTGCTTCCGCCAGCTTTTTGTGTGCAACACTTTCCTCGCCAAGGTGCGCCGCTGCTTATGGTAATCGAAGGCAGGGTGTCTGCAGCAATTTCTGCAGGCGAGGTTGTGTTGAGAGCTTGTCAGCTGGCATACCTAGTTAAATCGCCTCTCTGCCCCTGTTCCGCAGGCTGTGGACAAGTACCGACTCTACTCTTATGGCCAGTACCTTGTGCGCCGGTACCACGAGCAGCTTTTCAGCGGGCAGACCCCAGAGGCAGTGGTGCTGCAGCCGCTGCCGCTGGTCGACTCCAGCGACGTGGGGCCAGATGTCAGCCACCAGCCGGGGCGGAGCCAGCTGCCGCCGCCCGTCTCCATCCTGCACAGCCTTGGGGCTGCTTCAGCCAGCTCACCGCTGACGGGCGCAGGCACCCAGGCAGAGCTGCGCATTGTGTTCCAGAAGTGGGACGGCGAGGAGCGGCAGCTAATCAACATGGCAGAGCTTGTTGAGCAGTGCAACCAGTGGGAGTACACTGCCCCCTCGGGAGCCCACGTGCATGCGGTGTGCGTGCAGGTGCGAGATGCAGCCTGCAGGTCCCTTGCTGTTGCAGCTCGACTGCTTTGTTGGTGTGCTGGCTGTGCATGGTCTTGCTGCTTCTACCTGCACTTGGTGCGTCAACATACCCAACCCCCTCTCCTGTGCAGATGAACACTCCTACCTTGGAGGCAGGCATAGTTGCTGCCCAGCAGGCCGACATTCTGATCATGGTGCATGGTTGCGTGCAGGGGGAAGGGTGGAATGTGGTGGTCCCAAGCTGCGCCGGAGGGCCATAATGTCGAGCCGGCTAAACGGTGCAGAGCCTCTGCGGCCCCACTGTGCCTGCCTCCCCTGCCTTTCACGCTCCGCAAGCCCCTTCTCCTGGCACCATGCAGGGGCCAATCTTGCCAACGGCTACTTGATGCGCCCCTCCAGCTCCCTCATTGAGCTGACGATGTATGAGTTTGAGGAGACCCAGGCGCACGCAAGCTACCCCATCAGAAACTCCAAAGTGAGGCTGCACCTCTCGTTTGGGCCTCCCTGTCTCCGCCGATGCTCGCAGCCGACGTATCTCTCAGCACACAGCTCCCTCTCCCTCAGACTGCCACCTGCTGCAGGTTCTCCTCACACCATCCTCCGTCCTGTTCTCATGCCACGCAACTTTCTTTGCAGTGTTTTCTCAGGCTTCTCTCCCTCCCTGCCTGCCACCCAGCGGGTTGGTCCTGCTTCAACTCACACGCACCACCCCCACTCCCCTCTCCCAGGATAAGAACTCTCAGGTGCAGTACTGGAAGCTGCTCACCTGCGACCCCGCNAGCTCCTTCATGTGCGAGCGGGAGAAGGCCGAGCGCGCCAACGGCACGCTGACCAGGAGCAACTGGTCCAAGCACCGCAGCCTGAAGCTCAGGCACGCCTGCTGTGGCTTTTCAGTCGGGGCGATGCTGCCGGGTGAAGGGCAGCATTGCATCCCGCGAATCCGGCAGTATGTGGAGTGCACGAGGTTGCCCAGGACCGCCAGCGCAAGCACGCTATGCTGGCCTCTTCACCTTGCCTGTCCCAAATTCTTCCTTTCACGACAGGTGGGAGGCGCTGGAGACGGCTCTGCAGGCTGCTGTGGACACAGCCGGGGACACCGACGTTTACTGGCAGGTCCGCTGCGGCTGTTTTGCAGGGATTGTAGTGCGCGGTGGCTGTTATCCAGGGATGTGTGCAGGCTACCGCCAGCTGAATGGTGTGCAGTTGGCAGCTGAATGATCTGACATGCATGTGGCCAAGCAGCCGCTGCTGCCCCTCTGCCATACTGCAGCTCTGGCGCGAGGGCCGCTGGTGGTGGCTGGTCAGCGATACCGAAACCGTGTACGCTGGACCAGACTTTAAGCAAACGTGCCGCAAAGCACGCCAGCAAGGCCTGATTGGCAGGGGTGCGTGAACGCCGAGCAGAGCGGCTGAGATGCCGCCAGCGGCAGGCATGGCCGACTCCATCCTTTTCATNGGCAAAGTGCGATCCTTTGCTATATCCCTGTTTACCTTGCTTCATTCAACCTGCNGCTCCAGCTGCTGTTTATTTGAGTGCCATGATGTATACCGAATTCTCGTCTCNTCATTCTCTGAGCTATTCAGTAATGCTTCTTTCACCTACTCCGTACCCTNGTTACGCATGGACTCATTGGGCAATCAGAGGCATGCACGACAGTTACTGCAGGGAAGCTTCGAAGACCAATGAGCTCATGCTGCCATGCTTTAACAGGCGGAGGCGTCGCTGAACTTAAAACATGCTTTGCACCTGGCATCATGCTGGGACATTTTGAGCAACCTGTGGCATACTGTGGCAGGCGGCGCTTAGAAGTGCGCACTCGTACGCACGTGGCTCCTTCCCGGTGTGTGGCATACATCTCGAAGGGGTGTTCAATACACTGCTCGCTCTTCCCGCGCGCCTGCAGGCACCACAGCGTGCATCCTGRTGCTTGCCGCCAAGCAGCTGCGGCCAGACAAGCACGTTGCTGTGCACGGCGGCAGCTGGAGCGAGTGGGGCGCGCTGCCGGACGTCCCTGTTGCCACCGCGGTACCGGCAGCGAGTGAAGAGGCTCTAGCATGATATGTCCCACGCTCGTGTTGATTTTGAATGTAGCAGTTAGAGATGTACTTCGATGTGAACAGCACCCCTGTTGTGCCTCCAAGGAATTGCGGGCGCCACATCTGCTGCCATCACCGCCGCCGCCCGCCGGCCTTCACCCCGCCTGCCGGCGTCCACAACCCCCTTGTTCTGCAGCTGCGCCTTCCCCCYCCKTCTCACGATATCTCAGGGGCRGCACCGGTGCGCAGTCGGCGGNCCTGCGCGCCCTGGAGAGACTTCGCCCCACCGCCGCCGCCCACGGCACACTCGACGGCTCGACCGCCCTCCTCCAGGTCGGTGGTCGCGCCAGTGCACGACAGATAGCGNCCCAGCGCCGCGGCGCACCTTRCGGCGCTGCCGCCGCCCGCGGGCGCCTGCACCTGCCGCCGCCCCCGGCCCTTGCGCAGCAGCAGCCTCGCGCGCTGCATGCAGGCCNGAAGCTCACTCTTGGAAGCCACAACCAGCTGTGTATGCTGACAAATGCAGCTCGAGTTGTGCAAAGCGGTCCACGTGCCGCTGCGTCTTGTGGGTGCNTGGCTGCCCCTGCCGCCACTGGAGGGCATAATGAACGGAGGCGCCCGCCCCTGCCCCTGATTCGCAGTGATTAGTGCCCCTGATTTGAGTGATTAGCGATGAAGGGTGCTGGAGCGGGCCGCGCCAACCCAAGGCCGCGCCTGGTCGCAGCTGCTTGTGAGCGCTCGCGCACTGCCGGGCATTACGGCGGCTGCAGCCCACAGGGTGTGGTGGAAGGAAATGGTGCGCTCGTGCATAATATATCATGTCCCCAGCAGCTGGCCGCTGTGTGCATCACCGCCATCTCTGCGGCCGCCCTGCCTGCAGCTGTGCTGGCGGGCCTGGTCCTGCTGTTCATCTGCTTTGGTGGCGAGCCAGCTGTGATAGCGGGCGCCACATGCGCCTGCGGCAGCAGCCCCGGCGGTGAGGCAAAACCAGGCGGCTGGCAGGAAGGTGGGTGCCCACACTGGCATGCTGCTGCTGGGCTTAGCTGCCCCAGTGCTTGCAGGAACTCTGCATCAAGGTACCAAGCGCAGTGTGTGCACGCTTGCTTTCTAACTGGCAGGTCAAAGCTTGCACGCGGACAGCAGCGACACGCCAGGAGCGCTTTCAGCACCCGCTCTGCGCCCTGCTGTGGGCCCGCTGTTGGCGGGGTGGGCCCTGAACCGCTCATGCCCTGTCTATGTCATGGACGCTGCCAAAGATTTGGCGCCATTCGCAGATGTTCCCCACTGCAGCCTCGATGATCCCGAGGTGCGCTCATAAGCTCTTGTTCCTGGCATTCATCACATGCCTCTGCATCCGGCCGCCTACACCGACCCCCTGCACCCACACCTGGCAGGTTTGGCCGCACAGCCAGGAAGGCCGCGGAGTGCAGGCCATGCCCGTCACTCCGCACCACACCTTTCAGCATGCGGGCCCCTGGTGGCTGATGCAAGCCCTGCTCAACAACAGCGGGCTGCTGACCACCAACCTGAGTGAAGCCTGCATGGTTTGGCTGGACATGTGCGTCACTTGGGCATGTGCAAGCGATCTTCTAACATTGCCCGGCCTCCTGACCGCTGTTCCGCAACATGCTCGTGCAGGCACTGCCATAACATGGCTTTCATGAGCGCCGCTGACTATGGGCGCCCAGAGCAGGCCAAGGTGTTCCGCTCGAGCATTGACCGACTGCTGACCACCCTGTTTGCCATGCCGCGCTTCAAGGTGAGTATCATTGCAAACAGGTCCTGCCCGGGCCACATGATGACAAAGTCACTGAATCTGCCCAAATGTCTTCGTTGCCGTTGGTCTGCCTGCAGCGGCACGGAGGGCGCGACTTTGCGGTGGCCCTGTCTCATCCCGCTTTGGTCAGCGCTTGGATGCAGCAGGTAAGTTAATGGGGAGCACGAAAATAAGCATAATAGTGCATTACTGGCATGATTTCATTGTCAGCATCACATGTGTCCTTTCCCCACTGCTACGTCCCAGCTCTGCTCCGACACTGGCCTGCTGCATGGCTACTTCATGCTGCCTGAACTGGGCGCTATCTGCGGGCAGCGGCGGAGCGGGCAGGGCTTGCATGGCACGGAGCTGATGCCCTACACTGCCGGTGAGTCCATTGCTGCTCATCCAGTTCTGCGCTATCATGAATTGGCTGCGAGAAGGCTTGAGGTTGCGGCAGCCGGGGCAGCAAGCTGCTTGCACGGCCAAAGCTAAGGTGCCTTTCCTAATCGCAGTGGCCAATGTGGTCTTGTCTACACCTGTGGCAGGCACTGTCCGCCCCATCTTCCTGTACATGGGAGGTGTGCTTCCTGCTAGCCGTCAGCTGTTTGTTCGCCCTTGCCGTGATTGGCCGTGAAACTGGGCTACGTTCCCCAACTGCTCTGCAGCTGGCTGCGGCCATGATCCCTTCTACACCAGCGCTGGGAAGCGGCTGCGCAAGGCAGTGGTGGACGAGCTGAGCGGCGTCGCGCCTGATGTGCAGGTGTGAGGGGCACCCTGCATGTGCTGGCTGCCCATGCTGTCTGGCGAAGGCGACTGCCTGCCTCACTTGCGTGTTGCGCTCTTATGCTGCAGGTATCATGCGCTTGCGCTCCATGCCCCGACAAAGTGCCTCATGCCGAGATGCAGCAGCAGCTGCGACAGTCTCTGTTCTGCCCAATGGTGGCGGGGTGGGTCGCCAATGCTCAGATTGCATGGCCATGCTGCATCATGTGAGCGCACGGTGGTGCTAACCACGCAAACTCAGTGGCGCGCTTGTCAAACCTTTTTGCAGGGACACCCCCAGCTCAGCGCGGCTGACCGAAGCCGTTGTGGCAGGCTGCATCCCCGTGGTGAGGCAGGCGGGGCAGATGGTGCGGATGTACACGAGCATGCTCCACGGTCAGCGCCTTCTGACTCCTGGTGCCGCACTCCTCTACCCTTGCCACAGTTCTTTGGCCCTCCGTGGCACACAATGCCTCTGCCCGATGCTATTGACTGGGCAAGCATTGGAGTGTATATCAACATCACTTCTTTAACGCCTTGGCTGGCTGCCAACAGCACTGTGGGCGGCCAGCAGTCGGAGGCCGCCATCAGCTGGTTCCTTGCAGTCAGCCCGCAAACTGCAGACGTGGCACATGTCACAGTGAACCTGCCAAGCTTGCAGGCGGCATATGCCTACTTGCGGTGGGTCAGCGCTTGCGCCCTGTGGCCCGCCCTGCACTTTCACCTGCTGTCTTCATTTGGATGCAATTGGCGGTGCTTGCAACGTGCAGCCTGCCGCCTGGTGCGCTCACCTGACCGGCCGTCACTTTCCTTGCGGCCTGCAGTGCCATGCCGGGGGCACGCATCGAGCGCCTGCAGGCCGCTCTTGACAGCGAGCGCCTTAAGCTCTTCTATGGCACTGGGCCTGGTGGCTACTCGCAGCTGGCAGATGCTGCGCTGGCCAACATGCTGCGCTTTGGCGCCAGCCTGTCTCCTACCACACCTCAGCCCTGACACTCTGCTGATGATATGGTTTAGATGGCTGTCTGTAACATGTTACCGTCAAAACTATTAGGGACTCAGTTGAGCAGTACACGAGGTGTGCCAACTGATGCACATACTATTAAGACGCATGCTTTTCGAAAGGCAAAGAGCGCCCCGCCCGAACGAGCAGCCGGCCATGCGAATGCCCAAGGCAAAAGCAACCTGGGACAAGCAGCGGGTCATGACAATACACTTATCATCTAGATCACTCGTCCATTCGTTAGGCTGGATGGCTGCAAGGTGCCAGTTTGATCAAGGCGCATGATGCACCCGCCACCGTGGCGACGCCGCCGCCCGCCGGCCTTCACCCCGCCTGCCGGCGTCCACAACCCCCTTGTTCTGCAGCTGCGCCTTCCCCCGCCATCTCACGATATCTCAGGGGCTGCACCGGTGCGCAGTCGGCGGCCTGCGCGCCCTGGAGAGACTTCGCCCCACCGCCGCCGCCCACGGCACACTCSWCMSRTCYACCNGCCNNRTCCTNCCA
>JADXDR010000179.1:209997-226937 GCA_025026875.1 Chlorella ohadii
TMGRKYCMSCAGWGSARGAKKMARYGKGNKCYMSGCRSSGGKGCANNSCWTNSYGCGNTGNSGKCGCKRGCNGGGCMRCTGKYCCTGNCMCKGCCCNNRSGGCCCTTGCGCCGCAGCAGCCTCGCGCGCTGCACAGGGATTGAGGCTCACTCCTGCACGTGCCACATGCCCTGAACCGACCCAGAAGCTGTTTATGCCTCGCACTCGCAAGCTGCGTGCGGCGGCCCCACACTCACTGCTGGCACGTGGGTGCTGGATGCCCTTCCGCCACCCGCCTTGTTCGCTCGAGGCCAGATGCAGTCGTATGCATAGCTCACTCAGCACGTTCATGTCCATTGCGTTGCACCTGATCTGCAGTGCATCGTGATGAAGGCTATGGGAGCGGGCCGTGCCGGCCCAAAGCCACGCCTGGCTGCAGGTGAGCGTTGGTAGGCCTGTGCTTCCGAGGCTCGTAGTGTGCAACCACTGCCGCTCAAACAATGGGTGGCACCTTTTGTGAACCGCCCTCTCTTTGCGCACCTTTCTTACCAAACTGTGCCTGCTCACCGCGTCTGGCCCATCTCCTGCCTGCAGCCGTGCTGGCGGGTCTGCTCCTGCTGTGCATCATCATCTTTGGTGGCGGCAAGCCAGCTGCTCTGCAGAAGGCAGGGGACGCCTCGTGCACCTGTGACAGCAGCAGCCCCAGTGCTGAGCCCACAGCAGGTCACCGGCAGGAAGGTGGGTGCTGCAACCGCTGCAGGCATCATGCTTGCAGGTGCACTCGTTGTGCGGTAGATCGAAATGCATCAGCGGTTGATTCAACACGCCTTCAGGCTCAGGAGCAACCCGCACCTCGTTTCGGGCTGCCATCTATGCAGGCAAGCAGCTTACAGAGCTGGCTGCTGACTTCACGATGAATGACCTGTATGGTGCAGCACAGTACACCGGCCTGCTTCGCTGTAGCGGCTCTCTCACCTTAACCGACGAGCAGATGGCAGCTGCCCGCTGGGGCGATGCACCCGACCTTGCGCTCACGGCAGAGCAGCTGGCATGCGCCGGCGCCGCCGCTTCTGCCAGCCCAACTGGCTGCTGCCTGAGCAACGCTTCAATCCGCCCCAACACGACGGATGCCACCGTGTTCCGCGCCGTTTTCAAGGAGCACGGATTTTTCTACTTGTGGGTTCTCCACTTTGCAGCCAAAGCAGTGGTATGACTGCACTGCTGCCGCGCCTACTGAAAGCCCCCTCTGCTGCTACTTAACTGCAGGTATGGCATGCCACCGCTCATCAACGATCATCCGCGGTACATTCTGGACGCTGGTGCGTTGTTTGTTTCTCTTTCAATCTTGATTCTGGCCTGCTAGATGCACCACCTCACAGTGTGTGTGTTCACCGCCCCTGCAGGTGCCAACGTGGGCTTCACCTCTCTGCTGTTGTCGCTTCTCTACCCCGATGCCACCATCGTCAGCGTTGAGCCGGACCCTGGCAACTTTGCGCAGCTGCAGAAGAACGTCGCCGGGTAAGCGGTCCACATACTAGCTGCGGATCTCCTGCACCCACGTTGCCGTTGTAAAAAGGCCACCAACAGCTGCACCACGGGGCATGTGCCCCTTGTGTTCTCATCCCTGCCTTGTCCCACTACAGGCGCAAGAATGTGCATCCCCTGAACGTGGGTCTGTGGGGCTGGGCCACCCAGATTGCCGTCAAAGCCAAGGCGGGCGAGTGGGGCTACGTGTTTGAAGAAGTGCCAACGGGGCAAGCGGGCATGCCCGCCATGTCCGTCAAGGACATCATGGCCCGTTTCGACATACCTTCGTTTGATATTTTGAAGGTGGGCAGGGTGCCCGTGAGGGCTGCTTGGTTCCTGCAAGCTGGGTGCTCGAGGCAGAGACTTGTACGCTTGGCAGCGGAGCGGCGGCAGGACAGCGGACGGCGGCCACCTGCACCCAGCATCCGCTCAATAGCTTGATTCCTTGTTGCACCCGTTCACACGCAGATTGACGTTGAGGGGGCGGAGGGGCAGGTGTTTGCCCCCACGGCAGACCTGTCGTGGATTCGTCCCCTAGACGGCCAGTTCATTATCATGGAGGTGAGCAGAGAGGAGAGGGCCAGCCCAGCGAGGGGCTGGCTTGCAGGCTGGCAGCACCATTGGGAGATTTGCATCAGCTTTGTTTCCCGCTCGATCGCCTAATTGTTGCTTGCACTTGCCTCCCGAGCTGCAGGTGCACCCCACCTTTGCGCCACACTTCGGCCTGGCGGTGCGCGGATGAAGGGGTTGGGGAGGCATTGCCGCTTGAGAAGCAGGGGAGGGGTGCTGTGAGGAGTTTTGTACAAATGAACTGCATGTCGACGATGAGACAGCCTCTTGGTCACTCTATCGTGATGCGTTATGTTTGATGCAGGGGGAGGAGCTGACCGCCCGTGTGGACCGCGCCCTGCGCCAATTTGTGCACCGCCGCAATGGGGAGCACGACCTGTACTTCAGCACATCACTGCTGAACTGAAATGGTGTCCAGACAAAGGCGTGCCTCTTCTAATCTAAGCAACTTCATGTAATCGCACAGACCTCCCGAACCAGTTCGAGTGCAAGGTCTCCGGGCCGCGGATAGAACACGCTGGGCGGTGGCAGCAGCGCGGCGGGCAGGTGCAGCCACAAGGGCTTGCGGATGGGTGTTGCACCACAGACTCATTGTCATTTCCTGAGGTGGCAGAAAAAAAATTGCAATGAGGGAGTGGGGGAGGTTGTGGTTGCAAGAGGCCCATGACAGCCCTGCTGACAGGCATGAGGAGCAGCATGCCGCACAGCCTTGCAACAGTGCACAGCTGCCCATGCAGTTGACCTTTGCCACTTTGCATGGCTGCCCATGTAGGCATTGCCTAGCTATCCACAGGGGGCACTGCCCCCTCACTTGCACCCTGCCCACCTGCAGCAGAACGAAGCCGGGCAGGTGCAGCGGCGCCTGTTCAATTAGCCTGCTGCTATGCATGCCTCAGGCAGCGGTCGCCGCCGCTCGTGCCTCCCGCGCCTCTGCAGCTGCCGCCACTGCCGCTGCCTCTATTGCGGCTGGATCCGCTGCTGCTGGTACTACGGCTGCTGCTGCTGCTGCTGCATCTGCTGGCATGCTTCCGCCTGTTGGCATGCAGCCCACCTGCACTTCTCACGTCCTCAAATTACAGTAGCCTCTCTCTCACACACAGATAAAAATACAAGGCACAAGCTCAAGTCACATGAACCTAACACACACACACACTCGGGCTGGTGTTAGCATACAAAAACAGGGGTTAGCGGCTTCGCCGGGCGGCTACAGAGACTAAGGTGAGGCAAAGAACAGACACACGTGCGATATTGAATCATTTCTGCTGGGCCTGCAGGAAGCTCACGTCCTCAGCAAAGAAGCGCGCCAGTCCATCCAGGCAGTGGGCATACGGCCCCCTGCGCAGCGAGCGGGGAGGGCGCTGTGTTGGGTGTGGCCAGACTGGACAGCATGAAGTCAGCCGTACGGCGGCAGCGAAGCAAAATGAAGCGGCAGCAGTGAAGCGCGCCCCCAAGTCCATGTGCACACCGCACCCACCTGAAGTAGTCCATCGGGTCGCAGGGGTTGAAGGTGCTGTTGCGTGGCTCACCCGCCAGCTGCCTACTGCTGCCACTGCCGCCGCTGCTGCCGCGGCCGCCGCCCAACAGGCGTCGCTGCCGGCGCCGCTGCGTGCATGAGCCCCGCTCTGCCGCATTGACGACGGTCACGTTTCCTGGCGCAGGCAGCTGCGGCAGGTCTGAGCGGGCGTTGAGCAGCTGGAACAGCTCCTCCACATCGTCCTCAAAATGCTCCACCCGCCCCAGCCAGTCGACAGCCTGCGGCAAGATGGGGCGGGCAAAGGTAAATCACCTGTTCAGTTGGAAGCAGCAAGTTGCAGCTCTCAGCCCGTCTCTCAACACAGGAACGGAGTCAACAAAGCACTGGCGGTTCAGAATAGCACGAGCTGGAGCACAGCTTCCCAACGCTGCTCCGCTGTCGCCGCCGCTCACCGACTCGTTGGTGGCAGTGGTGAAGCAGTGCGCCTGTGGCAGCACATGCACGTACTGGTGCTCCGCCGACTGCGAGCAGCAGCGCTGGCCGGCTGCATTGGCCTGCTGCACCAGGTCTCCCAGCACAAAGGGGTCGGAGCAGAACTCGTCCCACGAGGCCAGCGGCCAGCTGTCGATGAACTGCGACAGGTAGTGGTACTGGCTTAGGGCGCGTGCCAGGATGTTGCGGGAGAAGCTAAACACAAAGTAGTCCTGCGGTGGAGGGCGGGGCGGGCAGAGGTTGTGGGATACTCAGCAGAGGACCAGAAGAGGCAGCGCGGGGTCCTTGCGGCGTGTGCACTGCTGCCTGCGGCAGACACAAGGTAACACGCGCTTCAGCAGAAAGCACCCATAAAACATGCATCTGTGCACGCTATCCCACAGCGTGATGCGCATGGCTGGGGCGCATAGTATGTTCGGGGCACAGGCAACATGCACACATGGCGGCCGCACCTGCCACTTGCTGACGACGTGCTGCACCTCGCTCGTGTTTGCCAGGTCCACGTACTTGAGGCACGTGTCCACTGCATCCACCTCGCAGTTGCCAAACAGGCTGACCTGCCATGAAGCAAATGGAGGGCACAAGAGTACTAAGTGCGTGCAGGCGGCGCAGCCATGCATGTGCTATGAAGCGACAACAGCAGCCACGCATGGTGAGCAGTGCGAGCAGTCAGTTATGGACCTGCCGTTCCAAGCACCCCTTCCCGCCCCAGCCCACCAGCGTGTTGCCGGCCGCCTTGGGGCACTTGAGGTAGATCAGCTTGTACTTTACGTTGAACATGGCGGCGCACCACTTGGAGGGGAAGGGCGGGGCGGTGCACGCTGCTCGCTGCCGCGTCCAGGGGCTGCCCTCCCAGTAGGCCAGGTCAAGTGGCATGGCACCATTGGCAATCGCTTCCAAAGCTGGCTGCGGCCCCGCCTTGGCGAGGAGGCCGTGCAATCGGCTGCTGGCCGCCAGATCCAGTTGGGGCAGCTGCGGCGGCGGGTGCTGCGGCGGCGGCAGGTGCTGTCGTGCAACACACATCAGCGGGGGCAGGCCGCTGCCGAAAGCTGCGCGGTCCAGCCCCCATGCCAGCCTGCCTGCTGGCAGCATGAGCATGCTCAGCGCAGCGAAGGTTGCTGCCAGCGCAAGGGCTGCCAGCAGCACCCGTGGTGCTGAATGCGAGCCTGCCGCCTTGCCCGCCGCTGGTTCCCCAGGCCACATGCCTGCGGCAGATGAGAGAGAAAACATGGGTCAGCATGAGTGTATCTGGATGGCAGGAGAGCGCTGGAGCAAGAGCATGCCAGCAGTATGCGAGCTCTGCTCCAAGCCGCCGCTCGCAATGGCGGGCATTCCAGCGCCGGCGGCGGGTGCCTCCTCAGCACCCACCAAGGGGCGCACTGTATCGAGCAGGCAGTGCAGCGACATGGCACTGACAGCACAACCGATTCAAACAGCATAGATTCCTTGCCGCTGGGCAGCAGGCGGGTCGCAGAGCGGCATCGGGCAGCAGCAGTTGCGGAGAGTGCGGCGAGCGGCGGCTGCGGCAGAGGCACGTCCGCCGCCGACAGCCAGAGCCCGCGCTGGAAGGATGACGGCAGCCGCAAGCGTACACTGCGCGATCAGGAGTCTCACCTGCCGTATGCTGCGGCGGCTGCGTCGAAGCGGGGTCCACGCCCGGCCGGCAAGCGAGCGACCCCTCCAGCGGCCAACGACTTTCCCCCTGCAGACNTTTAAGAGGGCCTCACAGGACGACAGGGAGCAGGGAGCGAGCGAGGCCCAACCGCCGGCAGCGCCGCGCATGGACCCGCCGGTCATGCGCATGCGCCGCCGCTGCCGTTGATGCAGCACCCACTTTCTGCCTTCAGGTTGGCAATATTCAGCAGCAGCACTCGTCCATTTTCTTCAGCAGTTCATGAAAGACTGGCTCCTCTGCTCTTCACGGCATTCTTCCAGCAGCACCTGCTGGGGACGCCAGCACCCACACACGCACTGCGGCCTGAGCCCTCGCACTTGGCAGTAGCTTACAAAACAATTTGCGGATGGTGAGGCTGGGCTACACACGACAGGGGGCTGAAGCGGCAGCCCCCGCTGACTTACAGCTTAGGTACAGCAGGGCGCACTACTGTACAGCAGGATGGGCTAACTGCTCTACAAAAAAGGTACAAGCGCCGCAACGCGGGCTCAGGTTATGCAAACAGGCGTGTGAAGGCCAGAGTCTATGCAAACAGGCGTGTGAAGGCCAGAGTCTATGCAAACAGGCGCGTAAAGGCCAGAGCCTTCAGTAGCGCCATCACAACCTTTGTCGCCAGGCTGCCCACAGATGCTGTCAGGCGGCCCGCACCAGAAGCCAGCGCGCTGGCCGCCACAGGGCACCTGCAGGCAGTGGGCATGGGTGCGGGGGGCTGGGGAGGCTGGCCGCGGAGTGCAGGCTCTGCCTCTGCGGGGCAGGCTGAGCATGGCATCCACTCCTCATGTGCATCGCCACCAAATTTTATTAGCTGATGCCTGCACTAACCTGCAGGCCCTCCGCTGCTGCCCACACCCAGCGCTCGACAGCAAGTGCAGCCAAAGCGCTCACAACGCCACCAGGCGCAGCACCCTCCTTGGCGCTTCAGGGAGGCTGCCGCATGCAGCGTGGCCAGCAGGCATCCCGCCACTCCAGAGGCAAAGCCCGCCATGCTGCCGGCCCAGGCGCACACCACAG
Source organism: Chlorella ohadii (assembly GCA_025026875.1). Classification (NCBI taxonomy): domain Eukaryota; kingdom Viridiplantae; phylum Chlorophyta; class Trebouxiophyceae; order Chlorellales; family Chlorellaceae; genus Chlorella; species Chlorella ohadii. The sequence continues at coordinate 216,726 of JADXDR010000179.1, forward strand.
ACATGAGCGCCACCTGCCAGCGGCAGCGAACAGAGTAGCGGGGCTGTGGGCGCGTGAGATGCTGTTATCCGGGCGCACAGCCATGCGGGGTTGCACGTGCATGGCGTGTGCAACAAGCCGCCCCTTGCTTCTCAGCGGCGCCTGCGCCTGCCATGTTACAATGGCACCGGCCCACCTCATAAGTTCTACAACCGCACCTGAGCTGCCAGCCCGGCCACAAAAGGCCACCAAACAGAGCGCAATGGGCGCCTGCACGAAAAATGGGCAGCTTGCTAGTAGACCAGTTGCTAAGGGAGGGCAAGGAATGCCTAGCCCGTAGAGCCGCAACGAAGCTCGCTGCAAACATGCTTGAAGAAGCATCCCCACCAGCGGCCAAGCAGGCCATCGCCCAGGCTATAGACAGCCACATAGCACACTTATGCAGCACTGCTTGCCTTAAGAGGCGGCACGGTCCCTGCAGCCAGCGCGTTTCGGGCGCCCAGCGTGCCAGCTCCTCCAGATTCTGCCTCGCTGCCCCAGCCGCCCACTGCACACAATGGCGGAGCACCCAGGAGTGGATGGCAACTCGGTTGAGCAGGGTAACTGCCGCAGAAAAGGCACAGATGCCCTGCTCACAATGCAGTAAGGGTGGCAACGCCGCGCCCTCCAAACCACCCCTAGCGGCGGCTACCACACATTTACAGCCCATCAGCCCAAGTGCAAATTGACAGCCACCCACCTGCATGCCCGCAGCGGAAGCCCTGCACGCCCGCACGCACGCCCTGCAGCGCGCCGGTCGCAAGCACGCTGAACTTCCAGTGCTGCGGATGCAGATGGAGGCGAGTGGCACATGAGTAAAAACTTGGGGCCGACCTCACGCAAAGCCGGTGGAACAGACGCCACATCCCACTGCCACAGCCATGCTACCTTCGCAGACTTCGCAGCACCACAGCAGCCTCACATGATCGGCACAGCAGAGCAGACGATGCGGCCGCCATCCCCAGCATGCCTGCCCACGCTCCCTTGGCCCCTCGCACCTCCAGCACCGGGGGCCAGGGCACGCTGCGGAACGGATCTCTCAACATGGTGCGCCAGTCTGTGGGCACAGCCGGCGGCTGGTAGCACTTTGCCCACCGCTCCTTGCACACGTCACACCGCCGCGCGGCGGCCACACCCTTGGTGGCATGCAGCAGCGCCTGCCAGTGCTGCAGGCACTGCATGTGCATGTAGCGCTGTGTGTGGAGGAAGAGCGGAAAGGAAGCTACGTTACATCGCAAGCGGCCACAGAAGGCTGTGTGGCCGATGCAGCCGTGCCGGGACATGCGCCGTGCCCACAAGCCCCTGCCCAGCGCTCACCATGCTGCCGCTGCAGGCGCAGGGCGCCACCAGGCCATCGTCTGCGCTCTCCAAGTCCCAGCAGATGCGGCACAGGCGGTCGAGCACGGGCTGGGCGCCGCGCCTCGGCGCCGTCGCCGGAGGGCGGGCGGCTGCAAGGAAGGGCCTGACCCGTCTGCTCTGGCTGCCGAAACTAGCTGCTGCCCGCTGCATGTCGTAGAGGTGCAAATGGAGGCAGGGTCGGGCGCCGGGTGAGCAGGCGCAGTGCCGCCTTGCCCCTCCTGCTGTTGATTAAGATCGCATGGTGTGTCGCAAGGTGTGAAGGGTTGATCCGCAAGCGCCTGCAAGCGCCGGCCAACAAATTCACAGTCTGCTTTTGCTGCAGCAAGTCGAGTGCCCTCTGGCGGGCCCTGCAGGACCTGCAGCTTCGCAGCTGAGCTCGGCAGTGCGATCTGCGCCTCCTGCTTTGCGCTGCAAGCAAGCCGCCCCACCGAGCTGCCTGCCGCGCAGCCCTGCAAGCAAAGCCGCGGCGCCTTACTCAAATGTCGGGCCAGGCCTGGTTGACTGGTTGTCACCCCTTCGTCACGTGGTGCAGGTCCGGAACAACATGCCGTTTTAGAAGGCAAGCTGCTGCATCGCTGGACGGGTGGCTGACGCGTGGGCAGACGGTGCCTGCTGCTGTCACCCAGCCTTGCGCCCTGCCTTGGCCCTGGCTGGAGCAGGACCTCCTTCGATTTGTTTACGACCAGCAGCGGCTGCAGGCAAAGGTGTGAGCCGGAGCTTAACGCTGCTTAGTTCTGCCGCCCAGCAGCTAGGGTTGATTCTGTTCCTGCCTGATGCCGCTTTGGCTCGGCAGGTCGGACTTGCGTGTTGCTGTAACAGTTCATAGGCGGCTGCTCCTTCTCTGGCAGGTATCAAGTATCAAGTTGTGATGTGGTTGCCCTCCCAGGGTGTCTCAATAGCACACACCCGTATGCCAAGCATTCCTTTACGGCACTTCCCGCCGCCCCCAATGCAGATCATCTTTGCCAGCCGCACGCACTCCCAGCTGTCCCAGTTTGTGGACGAGCTGCACCGCCCTTTGCCGACGATGTCTCTCGTGGCCCTTGGCTCACGCAAGGTGCGAGACTTGTTGCACGAGATTCTAGACTTGTGCGAGACTTGTTACACGAGATTCCAGACTTTCCTGCCAGGCGCGCAGCTCGGCGTTGTACTTGGGTGGGCGTGGCAGGCGGCAGTGCGGCGACGCCGCAGGCTTGCAAGGTGCGGGCCAGAGGGGCAGCTGAGAGCACAACATGCTGTGCTCATCCCTTTGTCCGCCTTTGTAACCCACCTGGGACCCTGCACGCCAGCCCGATTGCACTGTCTTGGTCAGCCGTCTTCAGCTGCCCTCATTTGAACAGCCAGGCTGCTGCTCCTCCTTCCACAAGCACTGACGCCTGCAGCCCTCTTACCGCCGCTGGGTGCTGTTCCTACCTTGCTAGCGGCAGCCAGGCGGCTGCTACGACTCGCGACATGATCTTGGCGCACCCCATCAACATTGAGGAGTTGGCCAAGCTGGGTAAGATCCGAGGAATGCGGCGCATGGTCATTGCGCTAGAGCACGTCTATTGCATATCGGGTACCTTTTCAGCTGATCTGTGTTCTCAAGATCTCCTCCCCTCCCGGCCTGGCGTGGCTGCAGTCGGTGTGCCCTTACAACTCTGCACGCCGGGCGGTGCCGGAAGCAGACATCACCTTGGCGCCCTACAGGCAAGCTTTGTCGTGCCCAATCATGCTGGACCGAGGGGAATTGTGAAGGGGCCCAAAGCAGATGGCATCATGCTCCTGCCATGCTCCTGCCATCGTGGTGCCACAGCAGCATTCGCACATGCACGCCCTCTCACCCCTCCGCTTGACTTCATGCTTCTATGTATATCCCTGCAGCTGCCTGCTGGTGAAGGAGACGCGGGAGGCGCTGGGCCTGCGACTGGAGGTGAACGTGGTGATATTGGACGAGGGCACAACCTGGGTGCGTTTCTTTCGGAATTTTTTGTTTTAAAGTGCAGGGACTGTGGTGCTTGTGGATGGAGGGCACAGCCTGGGTGCGCTGCTTTTGCGGCTGTGTACGTTACCAGATTCTGGCCCATCAGCCACATTCAAAAGCTGGCTGCGTGCAGGTGCGAGTGTGTGGGTACTCTGACCATTTGTCCAACAGTGTATGGGCAAGCTTGCGCAAGGATGGTGGGCTGGGCATTGCGACTTTCTGCTGCAAACGGGCCTAGACAACTTGAACCTGTTCAAGCTGGTCAGGTGAGCTTGGCAAAGCTCCCAGATGGCGTCAATGGGCGCATTAAGGAGCCGGTGCCCCTGAATGTGAGCGCCTGCATCGCGTAAGGGTGTTGCTCCAAGCTGTGGTTCAGGGGTTGGCCCTGGTGGCTCACTTTGCCAGCACGAGCTGGCAGCTGCCTGCGGTTGGGGGGCTTGCTGCTGGGCAAGGCAATGCTGTGGCATGCATGGGCAGCCGCTGTGCCCGCGCGCTCGCCTCAGCTGCCGCCTGGCTGCTGCTTATTACAATGGTGGGCGCTCAGCATGTGCCTGCTGCCCTTCCCTGCAGCCCAACATGCCGGAAGAGCTGCTGGCCTAAGCCAATGTGCCGTTGTGAGTGGGCAGTGGCGGCTGTGGCGCTGCTTGCTGCAGATGCATTGGCCAGGCCGCCGCTGTCCCACAGTAGTTGCCCACTTTGCACCGGTTTGCCCATCCACCTCCATGTGCCCTGTCCTTCTCGCTTGTGCAGCACCATTGTGGCCTCCCAGGGCCAGGTGAACCCCCTAACTGTTGCGCCGCCCAGCGGCGACACCACCGAGATGCTGGTCTCACAGATGGCAGGCTGAGATGCCGACAGTGCCATGAGCACCACCCGTTGAGGAAGGGCAGGTGGCCAGCTGCCGATGGGTCCCCATCGGTAGGGGCAGCGGCTGCCGAGGTACAAGCGCGGCCGCCAAGAATGCATATCTTGCTTGAGTTGCACGAATGCCTTGTGCTGCTCAATTGTTGCACACCGTTTGTTAAGGTGAAGCTCTTTCAGCTGCAGTTGACATTCAGCTGGCATGGGTGCTGCAGCGCATGCATCTGAGATCACTAGGGCGGCGCCCGCCGCCGCAACCCGCCAGTTTGGTTTGTTTGCTCTCTCGTTCGGCACTCCCGCGCCTCCAAGCACTCGGCTACGTGCCTTGTGCTCTCGGCTGCTGTGGGCAGCGGTCTAGAAGGGGGGTTCGGCGGTTCGTTCATTCCCGGCGCGGCTGTGCGCGTGCACGGGCACTCGTATCGAGGTGAGTCGCCTTTGCGGCGGCTGACGTGCAGGCGGCGCCCCGCCCGCTCGCCTTCGTTTTGACGGCCGCCGCCGCTGGCGGCGCTTGGAGAGGCGAGCGCCAGCTGCACTCACCGCTCAGATGCCTCCTGCACTCTACACACCTTTTCGCAGGCACTCCTGAAGTGCCCAGCAGGCGCGCAAAAGCCCGACACACAGCTCTGTCGCTCGGCCTCCCGCACCAGCACCCACATCACCCCCGGCCAAGATGGGCCTGATGCGGCCGGTGAGCCCACCGCCAACCTGCGGTGCCAGCTCGAGCCTTGCCGCATCCACTGATTGTCCCATCCCAATGCTCGCGCTGCAGGTACAGGACCCCGGCCACATGTTTGCGGGCACCTACCTGCGCCGCCGCAGCGGCATGTCCAACGGCGTGCAGGCGCTGCTGGCCCTGCTTGCTGTCCTCTTCCTGGGGGCGGGCCTGCACCGGCAGCCCGTCAGCACCCACGAGGCTCTTCCACCCAGTGCAAACGTGACTGCCACAGCGGCCTTCCACAACGGCTGCGACTGCCTGTCCCATGCAAGCATCGGCGGCGGTTCTCCAGTGGAGGCCCTGAACGAGCGCTTCCTGTCCTTCAATGTCTGCGGCGACTGGGCAACTCAGCGCGTCGCGCTGCTGTCTGGTGAGTGGGTGCTGGGCCGATGCCATGTAGATGACTGCTTAACTAGTGGTCAGCAGGGGGTGGGCGCGCTTGCCATGGCAATGCTTCGCAGGGTGTTCAATCAAGGCTTGTTGCAAGCTTTAATCCCTGCTGCACCATGCCCAACCCCTTATGCAGGCATGGCGTTGGCAGCCGAGACCAACCGCACGGTAGTGCTGCCACAGCTGCTGCTGGATGGCCGCGCTTTTGAGTTTGGGTGAGCGCAGCTTCAGCAGATTGGTTGCTGGCCAGGTGTGAGGCGCTTCACCAGCTTGCAGGCTGTAATGCTTGCCTGCGCCGTGAGAAGACAAACTCACGTAGCTTCTGCTTCATGTCCTGCAGCCAAATCTTCGATCAGGACGTCTTCATGGCCGGCATGCACGAGCAGGCCATGCGGATCGCAGTGCTGCCACCGACTGGCATCGATGCCGCTGAGCTCAATCTGGCCGTGCCTTATGATGCAGTGCAGTCCTTGCAGCTCACGCATGCCTCTGTGCAACACGTCAGGTGGGTGCTGTGACGGTGTGTCTGCTGCTCTCTTTGTTGCCCAGGCACTCAGCAGAGCAGCTCTTTGAAGTGCGTTGAATGCAGCGTGGGCCCAGCGCCTCTTGCCTGAAGCAATGCCCAGCCCTCCCACCCTTTGCCTCTGCAGGGTGAGCTGCCCAGCATTTGAGGTTTCACCAGACTTGATCGCCAAGCACGAGCGCCTGGTGTTTGCCACATCCAACGTGATGCAGCTGCGCCGGCCGCTGCTAAAAATTGTCCAAAGGTGTGGTGGTGGGTGGCTGTGCATGCCTTGGCTGCTGCCACCTCTTGCTGGGTCAAGGGCTGGCTGCCTGCTATGCCAAACAGTGCCCTGCTCAACATGGTCTACTCTGCTGCTTCTGCAGTGCTCAGCAGCACCTGCGTGAGCTGACTGCGAGCAACGCGTACAACGTGCTGCACCTTCGGGTGGAGGAGAGCTGGCCGCAGGAGTGCGAGCGCTGGGAGCGCTCACAGTACGGTGCGGGCTGCAATCAGTGGAGGATTGCAGCTGGGTCTGCCGTGCACGCATGGCACATCTCCACAAGCCCATCCCCAGTGCTTCACTTGAGCTGCGCAATCCCTGCAGGCCGTGTGCTTGACAACTGCTTGAACAACACCAGCAAAATCGGCGAGAGCCTTCTGGCACATGGCATCAATTCTCAGGTGAGCAAGCGGTTGCCAACGACAGGGCGATGGAAAGCATCGGAAGAGACGGCAATGTGCAACGGCTCCAACCCTCGCACAGCACACACTGCCTAACCAGTCTCTGCTGCCGCGTTGCAGGTGCCCCTGCTGGTGATGAAGGCGAGGGGCCTGGACAACCGTGACTTGCTGGCTAGTGCCGTCCGCAGCTTGGAAAGCAAGGGGTGAGACGCATTGTTGAAAGGGTCCGGCAGTTTGCTCAGAATGGCTGCAACCTGTGTGCAGCAGTAGCAAACGTGCTGCGCCTGCCTGCTGCCCTGCAGGTACAAGATTGCACTGTGGGACGACATTCCTGGCATCCGCAACCGCAAGACCCCTTTGATTCCCGAGGCCGCCGCACTGGTGGGTTGCAGATGACCAGCCTTATGTGGTCACAAGGGTGCATTTGCAGTGCATGACCAGCAGTTGAAAGGCACACCTCTGGGCTTGCCTAGTCATTTGCCAGATGACTCGATCCTACATACCTAGAAATGCAACGCCCTGCAGATCCAGTTCTACCTTGCTCTAGAAGCGCACCAGTTTGTTGGCCACAGCGTGGCGCTGCCGGATGCCCTGCTGATCATGGAGCGGTGGCAGGCGGGGCGGTACGCCACCTACTACAACGGCGGCAACATCCCGCTGGAGGCCTACATGCCGCTGTACCAGTGAGTGCCTGCATACTCCAGGGAGGAGCATTGCTTGCCTTGCAGGAAGCAGGTTGCAACGGCAGTTTGTCTGCGCGTTGTGTGACGCTGCTCACATTTTGCAGCCACGTGTGATCCCGTGGCTTTCTGCCTTGTGATGCAGGCTGCCCTGGGTGCTGACATACAACGACTGGTCCGCGGGCACCGAGTATGAGCACATGCTGAAAGCCGCTGTGAACTCGGCCATTGAGGTGCGCATCGCAGCTTGGTGTTGTCGTCGCCGCTTGCACCTTGTTGCCCTTGCTTTGCCACATGTGTGCACTGTCCACCAGCATTTGCTCCGTCCCTCTTGGCTGGCCAGGTGGCGCACATGAAGCCCTTTTGCCTGTTCACCGGCTCTGCTTCCTCGGAAATCTACAAGTGGCTGGCCAACAAGGGCGTCAGAATGATCCAGGTGCATGCAGGCTGGGCTGATGGGAGGTGCTGCCTGCCTGTATGCGGCGTTAGTCACAACCAGTCAACCTGGCAGCATACTGTTGCTATGCCTTAGTGAATGCTGCAACTCTCTGCGCATCCTCATGGTTGCAGCACACACCGGCCTGGAAGGATGCGCTCATTCAGGAAAGCAAGACAGGCAGCATTGATGCGGAGGACAAAATGGTGGGTGTGTTGCAGCCGATCGGGGCGAAGGGTATATGCCATGGCTTGAACTCAGAATTAACGCTGCTCAGCCGCTTGCCTGCCCCCTCTTCCTGCAGGCATTCTCGCACCTGTACGCCAACACCGACTCCATGGTCTCCACCTTCCTTCGCATCGACATCCCCAAGCTGGAGGAGCTGGATCAGTACAACTATGTGCTGTTCACAGGTGGGCACACGGCTGGCTGAGATTGAGACAAAAGGCAAGCAGCTTGCCCACGCTCGCCTGCCCCGCACCCTGCTGATGAGCCCTGGTCGCACCTCGTCTGAGGCTGGTGTGCCCCCGCCATTCCATGCAGACTGCGACGTGTACTTCCGGAAGCGCATGAAACTGATCGACTGGGGCGTGCCACTGCCCACCGCCATTGGCATGGGGTGAGCTGTGGACCCTCCTGCTGCCTGTGCATTGTACATGCACTGATGTGGCGACCCTGCAAGTCTTTGCAGCTGCTGACCAACTAGTTGCATTTCCACCCTCCCATGCAAGCAGGTACGAGTTGATGAACATGTTCCCCTACAATGCCGGCGTGCAGCTCTACAACCTGCCATACATGAAGCAGACCAACACGGATTTCATCAATTGGATCCTGAGCCAGCACAACGGGCTGTACTTTGGATGTGAGCAGGGTGGCTTGACTTGGTGTTGGGGCGTGCTGCACGGGACTCCCTCGGAGGGGCATTGTACCATCAGTATTTTGTGAAAACGATGGCAAGTGCTCCTGTCGAACTGGCCGCACTGCATGGCAGGGCTGCTCACTCACCTTGCTATCCACTGGCCACACCCGAACTTGCGCTGCAGCGTACAGCTCGCTGGACCAGGGCGCCTTCAATCAGTACTACGAGAGAGAAATCAAGGGCCACCCCATCAGCAGGGTGAGCAGGCTGCGAGGGGACATGCCTGGGTGGGCAGAGTGGCAGCGGGGCTCAATGGGCAGGTAGGCGCGTTCATGCGACACCCCAGCAACCTTGCAGCTGCCACTGACGCACGGCTGCTCTTGCCATGCCCTTTCCATTTCAACAGAAGTTCAACGCCATGATGTACTTCCGCTTCCGTGATGACGCCCGCACCGTGCACCTGCATGGGTGAGGCGCTTGCTGCAGGGTTGCCTTGCTTCGGCAGCTGATGGGGTTGCTCCATGCATGGCTGGCATGGCATGCGGCACGCACCCAACTGCCTTTGGTGGCCTCTTGATGTATACCTGCACACCCAGCTCAATCCACTGCCCTCTTCCGCAGCCCCAAGCCCAGCGACTACCTGGAATGGATGCGCACCGGCAAGTGCCGCTTTGGCGACCTATGCAAGCTGGTGAACAACACTCTTCCGTGGCATGCGCCTTTCTGACGGCTGCAGCGATCTTTGCGTTAGCCGGCAGCCTTGCCTCGTCCGTTTGCCATGGCTGCTGAAGTCCCCAACCCAACACTCACTGCGCAGGGCGTCATGGGCGGTGTCGCCAGCAGCGGCAGCGGCGGCGGCGGCGGCTTCTGCGACTACATGGCCGAATATCACCAGTACGCTCCCGACTGGGAGGTGGCACAGGATGCACACCGCATGTGCATTGAGCTGGAGGCCCAGAGGGTGCATGCACCTGCGGCACACGCATGACTGCCCCTGCCTCTAAGCCAACCTTGCTGCTGCCTGAATGGCACCCTCACCTGGCGCTCGACATTCCTTTGCTGCCTTTGATGCTTTCCTTTGTCTCCACTTTTGTTGTGCTCTCCTCTCGCTGCTGCTTGCCCTACATGAACCGCGTGACGCAACACTGCCCTTTGATAATGCTTTCCCGCCTTTGTTCCTGCCTGCCTTTCATGCACCTTACCTCGTCTTGAGGCCTTTCAAACTTGGCAGCGCTGCCAAGGCGGACACTGTTAGCTGAGCCCAGTGAGCGCATGGTGCCATGCCAGATGAGGTGGTGGAAGAGGCAGCGCCGGATGTGTTTTGCCCTGGAATTTGTACTGAGACATCCTCGCAACCATGAGTGTTTGCCAGGCATCAAGGCAGACCAGTCCGAATGCAGCAGGCAGAGCACACAAGGATGGCTCTTAACGGTCTCGCAGCCTGGGCAGCAGTGGCGGCGGAGAGGCGGCGCCAGCTCAACACCCAAAGGCGTGCACGCTGCACCTCAGTCGACCAGTGCATCACTTTCGGATTCCGTTTGTGGTTGCTTTGCCGCCGGGAATGGCGGCTGCAAGCCTGGCGGCGCGGGCCTGGCCAAGCTTGGCCGCCAGCTCCGGCGCCAGGGGCGGCGCAGCGCAGCTCACGCACTATAAAACACGCCCGCAAGCGGTTGGCCAGCGCGCTGCGACGCCAGCGGCTCTCCCCCCTGCCGCCGCCGCCGCCGCCGCTCGCCGCCGCCGCTGCC
>JADXDR010000179.1:239246-250033 GCA_025026875.1 Chlorella ohadii
AGGGCTGGGCCCCGTGCTGCCGGCGCCACGGCCGCCGGACGGGCTGCGCGCCGCGGCGGCGGAGCCCCAGGCAGGCGCTGCCCGTGGCGGCGACAGCGCCTCCTCCTTCTTGGGCGGCGGCTTGGACAGCATGGCCACCCTGCGCACAGTTGGCAGTGGAATGGCTAAATGAGGAGCAGAACACAGGGCAGCGCCTGCAGGATGCAAACATACTGCGCGCAATCAGGCAGCCGAGCAAACAAGTGCGCTGCTACATCCAGTTCGCTGCTCACCTGGGCAGCTTGCCCTTGCTCGTCGCCGTGCTTGTGCCAGCCCCGCTGATGCCGCTGCCTGCCACGCTGCCGGCGCCGCCGCTGCCGGCACGGCTGCTGCTGCGGGAGGAGGGACCCGAAGGCACCGCCGCCGTCTTGGTGGGCGCCACTCTGCGGCCGCTCTGTGTGCGCGGCAGCGGCGACACCACCCTGCGAGCAGGAGAGCAGCCGGGTGATCAGGGCTGACCAATTTTGCGGACGCAGACCCTGCATCACAACAGAAGCCTGCAAGCATTGCTGCCTTGCAGCCTCATGCACCCTGTGCAGCAATGCCCCACGCACCCGCTGTCGGCCTCGTCCTCGGCGGTGCTGCTGCTGGGCCGGCGGGGCGCCTCTGAGGACGTGGTGCTGCTGGTGGGCCGGGCCATGGGAATGACGTCGCCGATGTGCGTCACGGGCGGCAGGCCCACCGGCCCACTGTACAGCGCCGCGCCGCTCGACAGCTCGCCGTCATAGGAGGCCGAGTAGCTGGGCAGGTGCTGCTGCGGCGAGGCTGCAAGGGAGGGGCAGGCAGGTCGGCAGGCGTGGGTGCGGCGGCAGGTGGGCGGCGGCGGCGGCGGTGGCCGGCTGGTGGGCGCGGCGCCTCGTGGCGCACCAGATCACCCGTCTGGCATCCCCGCAGTCCTCCAGCGGCGCCACTCACTCGACAGGTTGTGGATGTTGTCAARGGACAGGGCGCCGCCCTGCAGCAGCAGGTCCTCGTCCCGCACCGAGGAGATCGCGGCATCCAGCTGCAGGGTCAGGTCGTCGCTGCCCCGGTGGCCCAGGCCCGCCGGCTCCGCGCTCATAGCGGCGGTTGGCCTGGGGGAGCGCCGCAAGCGATCTGCCCAAGAAGTCGCAACAACAGGGGCAGGGCGGCGACAGGGGCTCCTGTTGCCAGCACCCGCCATGCGCGCCGCGGCGCCGCTGCACCCGCCTCCCGCTGGCTTCATGGATGGCTGGCTGGCTGGCTGCTACATGTCTGTCGTACGAGGCGACTACACGACCCCAGGTGGCCCACAAAGCTGGGGGGAGAGAAATGGCCACATAAACAAACAACGCACTCGGCCCACGCTGCCCTCTACCTTGTGCGCTTGCCGGCTGGCGTGCACTGGTGATTTACAACAACAAGTCTGCAGAGCTGCACCGGCCTCCACCCCTCAGTTGAAAGCGGGGTCGCGATATTTGCGGTACACCGATTCAATGTCCTGCAGGCACTCGGGCGTGAGCTGCACGTTGAAGGCCTGCAAGCAGCGAACATGCAGTAGTGAGGAGGGGTGGGGCATCAGTTCCTGCTTGCGAAATACGGGCAGCAAGCAACAGCAGGCCGTCACCAATCGCAGCCAGGTTGACGAGCCCAGCACCCATGCCTGAACACCCTCCACCCCACTGCACCTATCCATCCCTCTCAACCCCACCCCAGCGCACCTCCATGTCGGCCCGCAGCTGCTCCATGGTGGTGGCGCCAATGATGGTGGACGCCACAAACCAGCGGCTGTGCACCCAGGCCAGCGCCAGCTGCGTGGGCGTGAGGCCGTGCTTCTTTGCCACCTCCACGTACGCCGCCACCGCCTCCTTGGCCAGCGACTTGTTGTAGCGAGCCATGTAGCCTGGTCGAGCAACAGATTTTGAGGTGTGAATGTCAGTTGGGCCTACCAGTCACAGCTCTGTCTTGATATCCAGCTAGCAGGCTCACCGCAACAACATAACACAGCGGCGGCATTCGCAGCGGCAGCTGCCTCCAATCCCGCAGCTGCCCTGCCTCAAACTTAACGCCACCCACCCTGGAACAGGTTGAGCCGCGCCTTCTCAATGTTCTTGCCCTCAATGTACTTCCCTGTCAGTGCGCCGCCTGCAAGCAGAACCGCAACGGACAGCAGGGTTTGAAGTTGGGCAGGGTGTTCAAGTGTTGGCGCTGGCCACTATGAGCGTTCATGGCTAGGCTTGCCGGCAGAAACGACAGAAACAGCCTGCTCTCCACTCAAACCTTACCTCCAGTGCACGTATGCCCAGCAAGGCTGTCACCTTGTGTGCATGCACCCTGCCCCCCGCCCACCTGCCAGGGGGCTGTACGCGAGCAGCCCGACGTTGCACTGCCGCTGCGCGCACGTCTCAGCCAGGTCTGTCTCAAAAGGTCCCCGCACCAGCAGGCTGTAGCTGTTCTGAATGGACACAATGCGGGGCAGGCCCAGCTGCTCCGCGGCCTGCAGGTTGGAAGAGGACACGCACATGAATCAACAGCTAAAGGCAGGATGCACAACTGCTGTACAACCGCTGCCTGGCAGAACGGGAAGAGGGCGCACAGGCCTGCTGCATCTGCCAGATCGTAGGCGCAAACAATTCTCACGTACTTAGACCTTGCAGGGTGCCTTCCATGTGACGGCAGCATGCCTCGCATGCCACCCCCCTCACCTGCACAAAGCGCATCACGCCGTACGACGTCTCGTTGGACACGCCGACGTACCGCACCTGCAGGGCAGATGGCAACGGCACCATCGGTGTGCCAGGCAAACAGCAAGCAGCGGGCAAGTTCAATGCGGCAAGGGAAGCATGCAGTGCATGCTGTATCGCAGCTAAACGCTGCGGCAGAATGCAGCAAAAATTTGCCTGCAACCCTGCAGTATCCTCCTGCGCCCCAGGGGCATGCGCACCTTGCCCGCCTTGACCACCTTCTCCAGCCCGTGCAGCTGCTCCTCAAACGGGATGTCACCCTCCCGCTCGTTGGCCTGGTCATACGGCTGCGCACCTGTGCACAAAAGACGTCCGGCAGGACAGAAGCAGTCAGTACATCTGGATGGAAGGCCTGCTGAAAACTGCCGGGGCTGTCGCAGCTGCATGCAGGCTAAATGCCTGCGTGATGCTTGGCTGCTGCGCCCCTGCAACGCGGGCTGCCGGCCCGCAGCTTACCAAACAGCGGCACGTAGCGGTCGGGCCAGTGCACTTGCAGCAAGTCCCTGCAGCAGGGTCAGTGAAGGGCGCGAAGCTGGGATGTCACAGCAGCTCATCTGCCCAACCAGGGGCACCTCCCAAGGTGATATGTGGAGCTACTGCAGGACTGCCCTGACTGGCTGCTGCATCCACTGCCCACTGCTCTGCAGCCCAGCACTGACCACCAATACACTGTACTGCACTCACACATGGTCTGTGCCTAGCCGCGCCAAGCTCTTGTTCAGCGCCTCCTCGATGTTGGCTGCACAAATACATGGATGAGAGGCCACGGCTGCTCAGCATCTGCTTGGTGCAACCAGCCCACTTCAATATCGGCCAGCGTTTGCCTGGGACTCTGACCGCAGCGCAGACCTTGCATGGCGCAACCGCCCTGCCGCCTTACCTGCATCCACGCGAGGAAACTTGCCGCCGTCACGCAGCCAGTTTTGCCGCCCGTAGCCGCTAACCTGCATTCATGTGGAGCAAGGGTGAGTTCAGGTGGAGCGGGCGAGCAGCACCAGCACGGTAAGAGGATGCAACTTCAGGCACACAAATGGCCATGAGAGTGCAGCAGCACATTGCAGCGCGACGCACCTTGGTCGCCAGCACCACGCTCTCCCGCTTGCGGCTCTTCAGCCAAGTGCCAATGTACTGCTCGGTGCGCCCTTGTGTCTCCTGTGCCGGAGGGACTGGATAGATCTCAGCCGTCTGCGAGGAAAAGGGCGGTTAAAACCGTGAGCTGAATGCGCATGTGCTGCAGCTGGGGCTGCCGACCATGGCCGCCCGCGTGCTCACGTCCAGGAAGTTGATGCCAAACTCGTCCCAGGCGCACGACAGCTGCTGGTGCGCCTCCGCCTCGCTGTTCTGTTGTCCCCAGGTCATGCTCCCAAGACAGCACTCTGCAGGGTGGGGTGGCGCACACAGTGACGCCTACCCCGTGCAGCAAAAAAACAGGCACCAGCATGGGCACCAGCACATGTGGGGGTGGTGCACACAATGCCGCGTACGTGCAGCACAGGGACCAGCACAGGCACCAGCCCACAGCGCTCTTCTCCGCAGCAGCCTCTGTTGTACTCACTAGAGACGAGGAGGTCCGAGCTGCCCAGCTTCACTTGCTCAGCGGCGGCATGCGTAGTGCCAGCGGTGGCGGCTGCCGACGCGCGCGGGCGCACTTGCCGCCGCTGCCTGCTGGCGCTGCATCGGGCAGGGGNCATGTGCCAGGCTGCACGCAGAGCTGCTGGGTCCCGCCATTGCGGCGCTGCTGGCTGCACGGTTGCTGAGTGTCCACCAATAGTTGGGAGCCACCAGTGGGGCTCGCTGCCAAGCAGGGCTGGTGCTGCCCAGTAGCCAGATCAAGACAATGTGCGGCACAGGGCGCAGAAAGACCGCCATGGGGCGCTGTTGCCGACCGCATGGGCGGCAGCACATGGTGCATTGAGATCGGCCTTCAGGTGGGCATCGAAGTGCAGTGCTGATCGCGCAGCAAGCGATCGGGACTGCAACAGACCACTTGATGCGCTCACAGCCTGCGGGCCAACCCCTGAGCTGCCTTCTGTGCACAACCAGCGGTCGCGACAGCAGCAGCACAGGGCCCTGCAGATGCTGAGCTAGCGAGCGGCGCTATCCGACAGCCTCGCCAGGCAGAGCCCGCCCGCCGACTCGCCGCCGATGGCGTCGCCTCCCGGGCTGGACCCCAGCCGAGTGGTGAATGCGCCAACCTTTGTGCCCGGCGCGCCACCCGGCCTGGAACCTACTGCAGCAGCGGTGGCCGCCAAGCCGTTTGTGCCCGGCGGCAGCAGCAGCGGCGGCGGCACAGCATCAGCGCTCGGTGCCAAGCCGTTTGTTCCGGGCGGCAGCAGCAACAGCTCGGCTAGCTTAGCCAAGAGTGCCAGCTCCTCGAGCCTCACGTCGGGGGCAGTGCACGCACCCATCTTTGTTCCAGGTATGGCCAGCAATGGGCGGTCATCTTGCTGCAACTTGCTTTGATGGCCGACACTCTTGTGCCTGGTGGCCCTGACCTGCCTGCATGTGCATCACTGCCACCACCTGCCCTCTCCGTGCTGCAGGAGGCACAGGCACAGGCGGCAGCGGCAAGCCGCCTGTGTCTGCCAAGCCCTTTGTGCCGGGCGGCAGCAGCAGCGGGCGGCCAGCGGGCCAGCCGCCGCGCTCGCCGCAGCTGAAGCCCGGGCGCAGCGGCAGCCGACCAGGCTCGCAGCAAGGGCAGGGGCGGACAGGCACCCCAGACCTGCCAGAGGGCGATGATCTGTTGGGCATGTCGGCAGTGACGCCTGGGGATGCGCGGGACGTGGCGGCGCAGGCAGCCGAGATGTTCAAGAGCTTGAACCCCTTTGGCGCGCAGCAGGCGGCGGCGCCGCCCGCGACAGCGCAGCAGCACAGCGTGCCGCCCATGCAGCTGCCGCCGGGTGGCATGCGGGGCCGTGGCGGCAGCGCTCGCTCCTCGCCCAGGCCTGGCTCGGCGCAGGGCCTGGGCCCGCCGCCCCCCGGGTTTGCACCCACCACTGCAGCCATGGCAGCAGGCGGCGGGCCCGCTCCACAGCCTGCTGGCGGCGGCAGGGAGGGCGGGTGGACTCGCCCCGACTCTGCAGGCGGCCGCAGCGGTGGTGCAGCTGGGCGTGGCGGCCGGGGCGGCCGCGGGCGGCGGCCCGGCGGCAACCGCCCCTCGGCTGCCTACACCACGGCGCCAGGGCGCATGCAGGCGSCGGGGCAGTTCATTTCGGAGCAACTGCGGGCGGAGCTGCAGCAGCGTAGCTACCTGATCCAGGTGAGCAGCTGCCGCCGCCGCTGGCTGGCATGCAGTGAATGCGAACGGATGTTGTGCCTCAGCTGGCTGCTCTGCTATTCGCTGCCTCCGGGCACTGGCCATCACTGCTGTCTATCCCGCCCATTTTGTTGCAATGCTGTTTACCTTTGCACTACTCACTCGTATCGCAGGCGCAGGTCAGCCCTGAGGCTGAGGGCGACTTGGGGGTGCCCCAAATTGTGGGCAGCTACCACACACTCTATCCCCTGGAGGATGTGACAGCTGAGACCACTTCGCAGGTGCGGTTGCCGCGTGCTGTGGATGGTGGGGGTGCGTTCAGGGCACGGTCACCGCCGGCTTGCAGCGTTGCAGTCATAGTGTGAACACGAGTTGATCTGCAACGGCGCTTGCCGCCTGACAGCTATCTCTTGCTGAAACCCCACAGGCGCTGGGCGTGAGCAGCCAGGTGGCGAAAGCCATCTCCTCCATGGATGGCCAGGCGTATGTGCTGCGCCGCATCGACGGCCGCCAGGTCATCCCCACCGCTGAGCTGCTGAGCTCGGCGGAAGCGGCTGTGGGGCGCTGGGAGCCGGTGGCCAACCACCCCAACCTGGTGCGCCTGCCCAGCAGGATTTGTGATCGGGAGGCTGGGCAGGGCAGCAGTCTTCCGCCTGTGGGGGATGTACAAACCAAGCAGCCTGCTGCTTTATTTCATGTGCCAAGCATCGGCTGCACTGCACTGGCCAATGGCAAGCGCCATGCACTGCTGCTTGTTGCAAGCGGCTGTCCTGAACTGCCTGCTCTGCTGCCCATGCAGGTGGGCCTGCGGGACGCCTTTGTGTCTGCCGACTGGGACGGCTCGCCCTCCCTCTTCTTCGCACACGACTACCACCCAGGTGCGGTTGGAGCATGGTTGATGGCCCAGGCCGAGGAGCGTGCTTGCTGTGCCTGCGCTGCTGCCTTCCAAACATTGTTGGCTTAACTCCGTCGGTACTCATCCGGCAGGCTGTGCATTGTAAGCTGAGGTGCTGCCCACCCCCTGCCACCATTCAAGCCTGCAGGCTCCTTCAGCCTGGAGCAGGCGCACATCATGCCCACACAAACGCCACAGGTGAGCCGTCTGTTGCACAGGGCATGCCCTGCCAGTTCCGGTGTGCCTGCATGCCGTTGCACGAAAGTTGTGCACCCCTGCCACCCCTGCTCACCTGGCACCTCTGCCTCACCCCACTCTCCCCCTGCCCTCCCTCCCTGCCTGCCTTCCCAACAGGGCCTGATGCGCAACCCCGCCACCGAGGAGCAGCTGTGGTCGTACCTGGTGCAGCTCACCTCGGCGCTGCGCTGCATACACAGCGCGGGCCTGGCGGCGCGCCCCGGCTGCCTCATGCCCTCCAAGGCAAGCCCCCGTGGCCGCATGCTCTGGTGCTGTGAAGCGCTGCGCACACTGTGTCATGGCCAAACTGCCTGTGTGCAGCACTGTGCAGTAGTTTGTCTCCAAACTGCCTGTCTGCCAGCTGCCTAGAACCTGCCCTGCCGCTCCCAACAGTCGGTCCTTGATGCAAACTGTATGCATGGCCAACCCTGCCTGCCGCCCCGCAGGTTCTGGTTACCAGCACAGGGCGGGTGCGCATCGGCTCCCTGGGCGTGCCCGAGGTGCTGACTGAGACTGCCGGCTACCAGGACACGCAGCAGGCACGGCGGCAGCTTGCGTGCATCCCTGTGCAATGCTGCAGCATCGCGGTTGCCTGTTTCCGGCATGTGTGGGCAGGGGGCGCACGAGGCAGCCAGCCAGGCGGTCTGCTCCCGCCTTGCACCATGCACAACACGTAGCACTGCGCATTGGATGCTGCTCAGCATTCTAATCTCCTCAAGCGCTCTTCCCCCTGCCCCGCCTCTCCCAACCATGCAGCTGCAGCGCAACGACCTGGCGGCCCTGGGCAACCTGCTGCTGCTGCTGGCGTGCGTGGGGCGGGGCGTGCCGCCCTCCCTCGACTACCTCACCGCCCACTTCTCGCGCGAGTTCTGCCATGTGGTGGCCGGCCTGCTGGCCGCCTCGGAAGGTGCGAGGGCGGTGCTGATATGAGGGGTGCTGGATGTGTGAGATGATGGAGTGTAATGTAGCTGTGCAATGGTGACGAGCACTGGTAGGGCTGTGGTGAATGCGCTGGAATGCGGTCCGTCGAATGCCTGCCTGGCCTGATCCCTGCTGGCTCCATGCAACCGTTACGTGCAGGCACCGGTTTTGCCAGCTGGCGCAGCCTGCTGAGCGCGCTGGGTGACCGCTTTGTGGATGAGCTGGACTCGGCCTCGCTGTACAGGCGAGCAACGAGACAGGGGGCAGGGCATGGATTATGATGTCGCTGCCGCTTGGTTTACGAGTGACCTGTGCCTGCATCCTATTTTGCATGCTCAACACATACCTGCTCGCCCTCCTCACGCCTCCCCTGCCCTGCTGCCCCCTGTGCCCCCCACCGCAGCGACGCGCTTCTGGGGGAGGTGCAGCGCGAGGCGGACAACGGCCGCCTGCTGCGCCTGCTGTTCAAGCTCAACTACATCTGCGAGCGGCCCGAGCTGGGCGGCGACTCGCAGTGGGCGGAGACGGGCGACCGATACCTGCTCAAGCTCTTCCGCGACTTCCTGTTCCACCAGGTAGTGAGGGGTTGAGGGGTGTGCGGAGTGGGGGTTCGCTTGTCTGCGTGCATGTGTATGCGGAGCAAGCCCAGGTGTGGCAGCAGATGGCCCGCTATGCCCCTGGAGCATGGCAGAGAGCAACGAGGTGCTGCAAAACAGGCCGAGTTGTGTGTAGCAGGTTGTCTCCAGTCTGCATAAGCCAACCATTTGCCGCTCCCTCCTGCTGTCGCCCCAGGTGGACGAGGAGGGCGCCCCCCTGCTGGACTGGGGCCTGGCGGTGGAGGCGCTCAACAAGGTGGACGCGGGTGTGCCCGAAAAGGTAGGTGGGGCTCCTGGCGCAATGCTATTGTACGGTGGACCAAATGAGTTCCGGGCTTGCGTGTCAGAGTGTGGCGGTTGGGAGCAGCTGCTTGAGGCATAGTCCCATCAAGTGTGCACCTGAGCGCCGGGCGATGTCCGGATGCTCTGTGGCCGCATGCCACAGCAATGGTTGGGTTTTTTTTTNAGGGTTTAGGGTTTCGGTGCTGCCCACGCTTCCTTCCAAAATCGGTGCTGCCCACGCTTCCTTCCACCCCGCCCTCCCCCCAGGTGCTGCTGATGAGCCGGGACGAGATGTCCATGCTGGTGGTGTCCTACTCAGATGTCCGCCGCTGCATCGCCTCCTGTTATGAGGAGCTGCGGGGGCGGGCCAGCACGACACCCGGCGGCCCAGCGGGCGGCGGCGGCATGCAGCGCAGCCGCTCACGCCCCAGCATGCAGCAGCAGTACTAGGCGCAGGCAGGGAGGGGGTGGCAGATGTGTGATCCAGCGGAGGTTGCTGCCATGCTGTTGCAGATTGCTGCCCTGCCTGCTGCCATGCTGCAGTTGCTCCTGGCGTTTCTGTAAGCATGCCAGCCTGGAGTCAGCTGCCGTGGGGCTAAAACCTGACAACGGATATCCCTCCTGCAATTAGCTGCCAAGCAGCACGGCCAGCCCATTCCAGCAAGGTAGGCAGCTGCATGTGACTATGCCCATCCAGCCTGCTGCTGCCCTCCAACCACTGCAGTTGCTTCCGTTTATAAGCGGTTGTTCACATCGGGGGTGCGATGGGGTTATTCAGTACGCTAACATTGTAGGCAGAAGACAGGAGCAGGCAGGCGGGGAGTGGGGGAGCGGGACGAGACAAAACAGGGCGAATCTGAAAAGGTTTTGAAATGGGCGGGGAGCTAGGTCTTGGCCCGCGCATTGGAAAAAGAAGTGTTCAGAGGGCAGGAGCGGGCGAACACATGCGCCAGCTGTTGGCTTTCGTTTGCTGCCCGCACAGATGCGGCCAGCAAGGGTTGGGAAAAGGGGCATCCTGATTTGGTAGGCAACGCAAGGACAAGCAGCACCGTCAAGAGGAGCGCGTCCTGAGAAGNTAGGGGGCATGAGGCGAGCAGTGCAGCACGGTAAGGCATGGGCTGTTCGAAATGTGGAGGAAATTGGTAGTACACTAGCGTTAGGGACGGCAGCGCTGAAGTGCAGAGTCTGAAGGGAAGGGCGGCCGCTGAGCGGGGATCCAGGGGTACAGCGCAGAGCGTGCGGGCAAAGGGATCCGGCCGGGTGCGCAGGCACTCAAGTGACAGGAGAGAGGGAGGCAGAAAGGTTGGTTGGAGGGTTTGCATCATAGCGTTATGAGACTTGGGGAGGGGAGTGAGTGGTTGGGGCCGCGCGGCCAGCCAGGGTATGGTTCGGATTGCATGGTGGAGGGCTGGGTGAAGGGTGGGCGCTGACCGCGCTCACAAGGCACCAAAGGACAGCAGCGACACTTGGCCGGCCTCCCAATCCTCAAACAGCGTGTGCAGCTGGGCCGAAAGGCTGTCCAGCGCCGACGCCGGCTGCAGCAGCTGCTCAGCCAGCGGGGCGGGGGCGGGCGCCGCCGCCTGGCCAGGGTTGGAGAGCAGGGTGGCCAGGGAGGGGGCCATGGGGGGCTGCGCCCGCTGGGGTGGGGCCATCAGGCGATGGGCCATGCCCGGCTGGCTGGCCATGTTCCAGCTGTCAGCCAGGGGCTGGGCAGCTGGGGCCGCAGGCACCAGCGGCACCAGGCTGAGTGGCGGCAGGGCAGTGGGCGAGCTGGCACGCGCGGGCTGACCCGGCGGCAGCGCCACGGCGCTCAGCGGCTGCTGGGGCGCGCTGTGCACCGGCACCATGAGGCTGGGGGC
>JADXDR010000179.1:250072-295009 GCA_025026875.1 Chlorella ohadii
GCCGCGGCGCGAGCTTGCATCGCAAAGATGGCAGCCGCCGAGGTGCCTGCGCTGCCGGGGCTGCCCGCACTGCCGGTGCCGGCGCCGCTGCATGCGGGGCCGTCGCTGCGCCAGCCGGCTGACTCGGCGGCAGGGGCGCTGGCGGGGGTGGAGGTGGGGCGCACGCCCGCGCCGGCGCTGTCTGCGCTGCCCTCGCGCCGCGCCGAGGCCAGGGATGCGGATGAGGTGCGGCGGCGGATGGCCCGCGGAGCGGGCGAGCGGGAACGCTCGCTGCCGCTCTCCTCCTCCTCATCCTCGCTGCTCGAGTCGGGGAGGGCGTACGAGGCGACGCGGCGGCGGCGGCGGCCGTAGCGCGAGCACTCCTCGGGGCGGCAGGGCGGCAGGTCAGGCGCCAGCTCCGGAGGCGGCCGCCAGTTGGGGGGCAGGCCCACGGCTGCAGGAGGGGCGGGCAGGCGGGAGGGAGGGGCTGAGTCGATGGTAGACAGCAGGAGCAGGAGAGGCATGTGTGCCCTTTCGTGTGCAACAGGCGAGGTGCTGCTGCTTTGGGGGACGAAACGCGCCCTGACTCCGCCCCAGCGCACCTGTGAGCAGCTTGCGGCGCAGCCACTGCGGCAGAAAAGGTGGGAGGGGAGGGCGGGGCGGGGTGAGTTGCATGCCGGCAGGGGTTGATGGCTGGGATGATGTCGAGGGTGCGCCAGCTGGCAGCCAGTTCCGCAATAGTGTTTGTCGGGACCACCCCGTGCCCCTGGCCTCGCAGCTCGAACTCCGCTTGGCAGGCTCCCGCAATGCCGTGTGCAAAGCAGCAAACGTTCAAAATGGGCAAAACTGAACAGCAGGCACAAGCCAGCCCGCTGCACCATCTCAGCCCACCTCGTTGTTGAAGCTCGAGGTGGGGCAGCCGTACACCAGCTCAAACAGGTGCTGCAGCTCCTTCTGCTTGGCTGCAGGGTGCAGGGTGAAGACGGGGCGCGTTGCTGTCCATATCGGTTTGGTCGGCAGCAGCCAACGGCGTCGGTGCGGCAGCGGCAAGTGGCGGCAGGGGCGGTGTAGATGCCCAGCGGCGGACGCTCGTGCTGGCACTGGCACGCTGCTCTGCTGCACATTTACACCTCTGTCAATGAATAGTGTGCAACGGCGGCTTACCCAGCAGGATGCGCTCGCCGGCGTCCGCCAGCTTCGCCGCCGGACCGCCGCCGCAGACCTTGGCCAGCGCGGCGGCCTGCTCCTCGGGCGCCAGCACGTGGCGCAGGTTGTGGTGCTTCCTGCCGCGCTCCATTGCGGGGGGTGCCAGCGGTGGAGAGGGCGAGGAACGCGCACTGACAGGCGGGGGTGACAGAGGGGCGCCGGAGAGCGGAGCTTGCGGCGCTGTGTAAGGGGGCGCGGACGCTCTCTAAGCACGCAGGTATAGGAACGCGATGAGAGGAGAGCTGAGGTTTTTTTGCCCCCGCCGAAGGGTTACGAATTGGAATGCCAACGCTTACAGGGCCCCGCACGGCTTGTAAAGCAGCCGGAGGTCACTGCAAGTTGGCTGGCTTGCGTGCACAGCCGCCACAGAAGGGTCGGCGGGCAAATGGGCGCCGCCCCCGCCACCTGTCGCCGCCTCGGCGCGCCGCGGTGATGCAGCAAATCTCCTGCAATCTGGGCTGCCATATTGAACGCATGTTTGCAGTGCTGCATGCATGTGTGTAACAAAAACTGCAGCTTGGTGCAACAGCAGCGCCGCATGCCGCCGACGTTTCAGCCTCCACACTGCGGTAGCACGGACCAGCCCTATGCACGTCCGTTGCTGCGCTGCAGTTACCACCTGCAGGTTGCTGGGTGCTTGCTGCCGCAGAAAGCCTCATGGCGTGCCGCTTGCTGCCCCACTGGCAAGTGGGAGTCGGCACCGGGGAGCTTGCTGCACAATGCCTCCGTCGGCACACCGCCTTCCGCCTCGGCGGGGCGCTGATCTCAATGCAGAGTACATTCTGGCCTGAAGTGCGGTTTTGTTCTGTTCAATTCTGCCAATCACTACAAGATTCAAAGCAGCCAGTGCAGCTAAGCAGGCAAGCCCGCTAGGAGCCGTGCGACCTGGTGTGGGCTGCAGTTGGCACCCTGCTCCTCATCGGCTAGCTTCAACACCACCGTCGGACCGATCAGAACTCACTCACAACTGCACTCAGGCGGCTGGGGGTCCTGAGCGAGCAAGCGCAAACCGGTGAGAGCCAAGCGTGCCCCGGCCACCAAGCGGGGGCTAGCATTACAACCGGAGGTGGCACACATGTGCGCTGGACGTGCGGCGCCTCCCTCCCGTCCACAGCCCACTGCTGCCGCCGCTCACCGCCACTGCCTGCCGCCGCTCCACACTGCACTCTTGCCTCTCTACCCGCAGGCCCAGCTCTGCCCATGAGCGCTGCATCCTCGGCCGCCCAGACGCTCGAAGTGCGTGCGGTGGGCACGGTGGCAGATGGCACCGCGCTGGAGGACCTCGCACAGCTGCTGGTCGCGCTATCGGGCGCACAGCCGTCCACATTTGAGCAGCTAGAGGTGGTGCTGCGGCCGCCGACAGCCTCCGCTGAGGCGGGCAGCACCGTGCCGGCGGGCTGGAAGCCCGACCTGCGGCTGCAGCACGACCTGGCAGCGAGCAGCAGTGCCGGCAGCGGGCCTGCGGCGGCAGCGGGCGACAGGTGGGCTGGGGATGGAAGGGCAGTTGCACATGATTTTGGCCGCTGGAATTCGATGTGCTGGGCCAGTGCGCTGGGCCAGTCGGAGAAACGATGGCTCAAGGATCGAGCCTGCTGGCTGTTTATTTTCCATCTCCACAACCTAAACGCTCATCTACCTGATCCCCCACCCCTCCCCACAACCACCGTCGCGCCGCAAGCAGCTGGGACGTGCTGCAGTTCAGCCTGAACCTGCGAGGCAAGCAGTACGCTGCGCTGGCTGCCACGGTGCGCCACGTCACGCGCACCCGCTGCACCGGCGGCGACGTGCCCGCCTTCTGGCGCTCCCTGGGCTTTGCTCCCCGCTTCCAGCTGCTGCGCCGCGGCAGCCGCTTCTGGGTGCCGCTGGGCGGGCAAGAGGTGGAGGTGACCCTGTGCCGCGTGCTGCGCCTGCCGCCGTCCGCGGACGCCGCCAGCGGCAGCGGCGCAGCTATAGATGCGGCGGCACTGCAGCGAGCTGAGGATGTGTCCCCTGGGCGGCTGCTGGTGGAGGCAGTGGTGTGTGCGCCAGCGGATGCAGACCCTCTTGAGACGGCGGCAGCAGTGGGGCAGCTAGCGGCACTGCTGCAGCCGCACACCACGCTGCAGCGGNCCGCCGCGGGCACCAGGGGAACCGGCGTGAGCGATTTGGGTGGCAGTGCGCTGTTACAAGTGAGAGCTGAAAGCATGCGAATGAGAATTGACTTTGAAACAGATGGCAAAGTGAACGTTGCGTGTGGATAGCAATGCGCTACTGTAAGGTAACCTGGCCACTTTATGATGCTTATTTCATCAAGGCAGGAAAGGAAAGTAGCACCAGCGGACCTTTGAATGCAGCCTGCATGACTGCTCTAATGCCAGCACCAGGATGCCCGCTCTGGCCAGCGCTCCCAGGCTTGCCGCCCTTCACGCCAGCTTGGCCAGATCCTCGAAAGTCATTTCCAGCCAGGACGGGTCCTCCTCGTTGTCGTGGTCAAAAGATGGCTGCCGCGCAGCCGGGCTGGGGCTGTTACCCTTGCCGTTGCCGCGCGCGCCGCCCTGAGCGACGCTGCCTTGATGCTGCTGGTGCCCCGGCTGTGCTGCATCCCACTCGCCGCTGCTGCTGCCAGGCTGCGCGCCACCACTGTCGCTGCTGGCATCCAGGCTGCNTGGGCGGCCCATGCNAGCAGAGCATGCTGAGCTGCGGCATGGGCGGCAACTCGCAGGCCGCCGGGTAGGCGGAGCACCCGCCGCTGCTGCTCACCCATGCACTGCACCGCCTGTCCCAGCCGCACAAGTGCCGCTTGCGGCAGCCGGTAGTGCTTGCTGGTTTGGCGCAGGCGTGTGCACAGCGCTGCGAAAGGCTCGGCAGGGTAGGCGGCCCAGCGTGCCATGGACAACAGCAGGCCCACAGCGTCGGGCAGCGGCGCTCGCTCCGCCGCAGCCAGCAGCTGCTGGGCCGTGTGTTCGCAGGGTGAGCGCAGCAGCTGCTGTGCTGCCTCCTCGCTGCCAAGCAGGCTCAGGCTGAGCACCAGCTGGGCCGCTTCAAAGGGTTGCAGCCGTGGAAATATCGCGGCAGCTCGCTCGGCCACCGCGCCCACCAGCTCCGGCGGCACTAGCCGCTGTTTGGCGTCCACTGCCGCTGCTGCTGCCGCAGGTGCCGCTGCTGGCTTCTGCTGGCCGCCCGCGGCTGCTGCCCCCGGCTTCTGCTGCCCCTNCTGCCGCTGCCGGTGCTGCTGCCGCCACTGCTGCTGCTCGTGCAAGGCAGCCAAGCCGGCAGCCAGGGTGCCCAGGGTGCGGCCCGGCATGCTTGCTATCTGCGCCTGCAGCAGCGCCCAAAGCGGCTGAGCTGCTTCGGGGGTGGGCAGGTGGCCCAGCTGGCCGAAGCTCCAGGTGAGGATTGCTAGGTCACGGGGCTCAAAGGCGGAGCCTCGAGCCGCCACCTCACGCTCCACCGCCTGCGGCAGCAGCCGGGAGGGCAGCACAGAGAACGACAGGGATGAGAAGTAGTGGAAGTGATGGAANTTGGAAGTGCTGAACAGTGGTTGTAGCGTGAGTGGCCAGCCCTGCTCGCATTGCTACCAGGATGACAACTGAAAACTCAGCACCTTGACAAACACTGACTCGCTGGGGGCAGCAGGCATGGCACCCAGCAGACATTACACCTAGCTCACGTGCAGCAGGGGCGGCATGGCTGGCCCCATGTGCCGAGCCTTGGCCAGCGCCCACAGCGTCGCGCTCAGCTCCTGCGCAGCGAGGGAAGAACCATTGAAAGAATGCGTGTGTGGATGGTAAATCCGGATGCAGGGCGATGGCACAAATTTGTTTCAAAGCACTGAAACCTAAGCTCCGTCGCACCTTGGGAGAGAAGGCAAAGGCCTGCAGGGCCACCTCGCGGGCAATCGCCTCAAACAGCCGGGCGGGATGGTACCCCAGCTGCAGCAGGGAAGTACAAAGGCAAACATGTGTTGGCGGCTTCTCCCCAATGCTGAAGCATTGCATGCTGAACGGGCAGAAGCGCTACTTTTGATGCGCACCTGTGTGAAGGCCCAGGCGCTGTTCATCAGCTCCTGCGGCTTGAAGTCGCGCACCCGCAGCTCCCCCTCCTGCACCAAGCACACGAGGCAGCTCATTGACACAGTGTGCCAACAACTGTGGGCAGCACTTTGACTCTGCACTAACATGCTGGGTAATAGCCTGTGAGGAGGACAGTCCTGTTGGCGCACAGCCTCCAGGGCTGCCCTGCTGGATGTATACCATACAGCAGTGCAGCGGGCCTCCAGCCCACCTGCGCCATGAGATCCAGGAAGGCAGGCAGGGGGCGGAAGCCGGAGCGGGTGAGGCCCCACAGCAGGTTGGCCAGGTGCTGCCCCTCAAACTGGCGCAGCAGCGAGGGGCGCTGCAGGCACAGCATCACGATCCTGCGGGCGCGGGGGGTGGCTGGGTGGAGCTGCTTGAGAGACAGGAGAGCTAGCATGTGCATGGCATGGCATCATTCTTTATTGAGTGCAGACATGCCAAGCCAACACATGTGCGTCACACATTCTCCTCCTGCAAAACGCATGTGGCGCGCATGGAGCAACACTAATCAGCCAGCCGGTGGGTACCCAAGCCCCTCACTCACTCATGGAACAGCTTGATGTGGCGGCAGCCCAGCGAAGCCAGGCTCCACACCAGCAGGCTCAGGCCCTGTGGCTCAAAGGCCGGCAGCTGCGGCAGCGCCGCAGACCCCAGCGTTTGCACGAAGGGCGGGGGCGGGCAGTGGCCCAGCGTGGCATAGGCCCACGCAATGTTGGCCAGCGACTGCGAGAGGTTGGGGCCAGGAGAGGGAGGTAAGAACTGAAAACAGCAGCCAGGCTGTAGAGCCCTGCAAACGTGCGCACAAGTGCATGTGAGGCACAGCCGACTGTGCCAGATGCTGCCCTGGCGTCTACGGCATTCATGCACCGGCATTCTTGCCTGTGGACCAAATGTCCTGAGGCGCGGCTGCAGGTTGGCAGCGATTGCGTCCAGCTCGGCAGTTGGCACATCCACCCCCTGCATGCCGTCGGTGCATAAGGACCAGCCAGGACATGCAGGATGGATCAGCAAGAGGAGGCATCTCGAGCATGGCTAAAGGTGTGTGTTGCCTCCCTGGCTGCCATCAAACAGCCCTCCACTGCCTTGATGACCTGTCCAGTCACGATCGCAGCACGACCAATCCTGCTGCACCCCCGCCCGCCCACGCCTCTTCAGAGCTGCACGCACCTGGCTGGCCAGCGCCCACAGCACGTTGGACGCCTCCTTGTCACCAAATGCCGACGTGCGCGCCGCCAGCTGGGCGCCCGCGTGGCGCAGGACGCGTGGCGCGGGCCAGTCCAGCTTGGCAAAGGACCAGGCCACCTACAGGGTGAGAGAAGGCAGCGCTGCTTGGTGTGCAGGGAAGGTATACAGCCCGCTCAAAAGCATGACCATGCATCTGCTCATTGGCAGCCTAGTGAACAGATGCCACCATCCGCGGTGCGCCACCGCACTGCCCACCCACCTTGGCCAGCTGCGGCGGGGTGAAGGCCTCCAGCTGCTGCTCCGCACAGGCTGCCGCCGTCTCCAGCAGCCCCGTGCTGCCGCTGCCCATGCGCGCAAAGCTCCAGAGCGCCAGCGCCAGCGCCTGTGTGACAGAGAGCCAAGGCCAGCGGGGGAGACATCAGGAGCAGCCAAGTACAAGTTGCAATGAGTGGGTGGCTTGCTGTCCTGTGCTAGGTCACGCATTGGTCACCCGTTTTTCATGTCAAAGCTGCCACAGCCCTGCCGCCCGCGCACCTGTGGGCTCAGCTGGCGCAGGCGCTGGTTGGCCCAGCTCTCCACGGCGTCCAGCAGGTCGTCGGGCTGCAGGCCCATCTGGTGGAAGGCGGTCATGATCCTGCGGCCGGAGTGCACACAGAGGGGTAGTCAGAACCACACCACGCGACACGGACAGGCCTGATCATTCACGGTCGGGAGAGCTCCGATTCCAAGCCGAGCAGATGCCCAAAGGGGCTAGCAGGTGTGCTCCAGAGTGGCCGTCTCAGCTTGCTGCGTCCGAGAACCGTCCCCCAAACCCTGCCGCTTGCCTGAGGATGTCCTGGAGGTCCGCTCCCTGGATGCGAGTCACCGTCTGCCGCGCCAGCGCATCAAAAAGCGAGGCGCCACCGCCGCTGCTGTCACTGCTGCCATCAACTGCCGCATCAGCATGCGACCCCAGGCCAGCAGCAGGCTCAGCAGCCTCATCAGAGCTGCTGCCGAGGTCCAGAGACGCTGCCGCCGCTTGGCCAGCCTTTGCTGTGGGGTTGAGGCCGCAGCGGCTGTACACACGGGCAATGTCTGCCAGCTCAGCTGGGCCATACTCTTGCATGCGCGCCAGGATGACTGCAGGTGGGAGAGGCAGAGTGGCGGGTTATGAGTGTAGAGGGCATGGTGCGGCGGAAATGGCTGTGGCCGGGTTTGCCCTGCCCTTTTGAGCACGGCGCATCAAGCGCCCAAGCTGAGGACAATGCAACGCTTGAAGGCCCTCGCAAAAGCCCGAACCTCTCCCTGGCGCACCGGGCACAAAGGCGAGGAAGAAGGGGTCGTCCACGTATCCCAGGCGGCTCATGTTCCACAGCATGTGGGCCAGCTCTCGCGGCTCAAAGCGGGCACGGGCGGCCAGCGCCGCATCAGCCAGCGCATCCACCGCATCCTGGCCTGGAGAGGGGAGGAGGTGGAGGATGGAAGGAGCAGGGGGGCAGGGCGTGGTGAGTGAGCGGGCAGCGATGGAGCAGCAGACTATTGGAATAGGAAATTGCCGGCTCGCAGAACCTGCAGCTGGTCGGTGCAAGGTGCACTGTCTTACTGTGCATGCAATGCTCCCTCAAAAGGAGCTCCTAAAGGGGCCCAAAGCGCCTCACCTGGGAAGAAGTCGAGGGCGGCAAAGGCATACGAGGCCATGGCCAGCTGGCGGGTGTCCAGCGGGGCCAGTGCCCCAGGCTGCTGCAGCCGCAGCGACAGCGAGGTCAGGAGTGGGGCGGGGCAGTAGCCCAGCTGGCCCAGGCCCCATAGAGCCCTGGTGGGGGAGCAGGGAGGGGTGTGAGCAGGGTAGCACACGGTGAGTGGACAAGCGGCGGTGTAGTGCTGAAGCCTTCGCTGCCTTATGCACATCGCCACGCCCAGGCAGTCTGACGAATGCAGCTGTTCCACCCCTGCTGAGTCACAATCCTTGGCGACCCCTTGCAAGCACCTGGTCATGTCTGCTGGAGCCATGTCGTCCACCCGCCCATGCAGCAGCGTGGTGGCTGCCTGCAGCAGCCGCGTGTCCGCGTGGCGCAGCTGCCCGCAGGCCCACACCACCGTGCACAGCGTGTCGGTCGGCAGGGCCGCCAGCTCAGCAGGTGAGGCGGGCAGCATGCTAATGCTGCTGTTGCTAGGGCCGTTGAACCAGTCTGAGCCGGCAGCTGCTCCACTTTGCTCATCCAGCGTCCCTTGTTCCACGCTGGCCGCGCTGCCGGCGCTCGCAGTGTCAGATCTGCTGCCCAGCACAGCCTCCAKGCGGCGCGCCAGSKGGCCGGTCASGGCAKGCAGCAGCGGCKGCAGCCGSGANGGGCGCCCGNCCGCTGCTGTGCTGCCCGCAGNCGTNGGCCAGCGACCACAGCAGGGTGACCAGCGACTGCNAGGGGTGTTGTNGGGACAGGGAGGGTCAGACATTGAGGACCTTGTAGCTTGTAGGTGCTGCAAGGGTGTGCGGGGCAGACATGCATGCCATATGATGCGCCATCAGCAGAGCAGGCCTCCCCCTACCTTGGTGGGCAACTTGTACAGGCCAGTGTCTCTCGCCAGCGTCTTCACCGCCGCCGCCAGGCAGGCTGGGCAGGGCCGGCAGTCCAGCTGAGCAGCCGCCCAGAGGAGCAGCACCACCCGGCTGGCCGGCGTGCCCTGGAACCATGCTGCCCAGTCGCGGGGTGGCTGCTGCTGCTGCTGCTGCTGCTGCTCTTGCTGGGGAGACGCACCACCGTCCTGGTCAGCAGCTGCCTGCTGTTCTCCCTCTGGTGGCACCTGCTGCTCTGGGTGGGCACCTCCGGGCTGAGCCTCGCTGTCGTCCCGATGTGCCGCACACCCAAGCGCAGCACGCAGCAGCTGTCGACAGCCATCGCTCAGCGGCTGGCCGCAGGCTGCCAGCGCCCAGGCCAGCTCGGCCAGGCCTGCTGCGCTGTAGTCCTCTGGCCCCCAGTCGCACGCGGCACGCTGGATGCTGAGCAGCAGCGGCTTGGAGGTGCCGCCCGCCAATACGTAGCACCTGGGGGCGTAGGTATTGTTTGGGGTGAAGCACTTGGAGCACGGCACTATGAACACCAAACGCATGCACACATGAGGCAAATCCAGCAAGCGTAGTGCAGTGCAAGGAGTGCAGGCAGCCGGCCGCCCACGCACCTGGCCACAAACCCCAGCTGGTCCGGCGCCAGCGCCAACAGCTGCTGCCGCGTCAGCTCCTCCAGCAGCACCAGGGCCTCCAGAGCTTGCCGCTCTGCCTCTGCATCACCACTGCCGCCCTGGCCCTGCGGCCGCAGCTGCAGTGCGGGGCTGCGCCTTTGGGCGGCCCAGGCCGCCACCACGTGAGCCTCAGTGGCGCCGCTGCCACGTTGCACCAGCGGGCGCAGCAGGCGGACAAACGTGGGGGCGCTGTGCGCCGCCGCCGCCAGCGCCTTGGGCCCAAACACTGCGTGTGTGCTGCTGTCGGCCGGGCGCGCCGCGTTGAGTGCATCGGGCGGCTGTTGCCTGCTGTCGGCGCCGGGCTGGGCCTCATCTGCGGCGGCGACGCAGAGCGGTGGGCAGGAGCGCCTTGCTCGCCGCTGTGCCGGCTGTCCGGTGCTGCGCGGCAGGCGGCTAGCCTTCCTATTTGTCGCATGGCATGGTCGTGTGGGCACCTGGCCGCGCCTGTACGATGGAAAGGGGACGGTGGCAAGGGTTGAGAAGTGGCGGCAGGCAGCGGCGGCGGCGGCAGGGCTGGAGCGAGCAGAGGCAGCATTCGCCGCATGTGCGCCGCGCAACAGTCTCGGCTCACCCTGCAATTGTGATGGATTCCATGCCCCCACGCTCCCGGGGCTGCCTGCTCGCAGTTCACGCCCAAGTTGAGGGCATGGTGCGCTCGGCGGGTCGGGCCGTGGTGTTACGCAATGTTCAGTGCAGCATGCATGTGGAGATTGCATCCGCAGGGCGCTGGAGGTCGCGCCAGCCCATGCACGGGGCCGCCGCCCGCTGCGCCTGCCGGCCGCCGCCACCAGACCACCTCGCTCCCAACGCCGTTCCCGCCGTACATTCCACAGATTCAGGGTCTTGCCATCCAATTGCGGCCCAGCCCAGGCCTCTGCGGCAGCCCACCTTCTTCCACCACCCACCCCGCCCCCAACGACCCTGCCCGGAGGSCTCGCCACCCGCCCCATCCGGCTGAAACGCGTATCGGGCGTCCTACAAGGCGCCTCCTAGGCCACGCMCCCGCCCCGGCAGCCCGCGCTTGCGGCCGCCCTGCTGGCCTGCCAGCCCAGCCCCTCCACTACAGGTGATCSCCCCGCCCGCCCCTCCCCTCGCCMATTGCCGCTGATCTAAAGCCGTTGCCGCGGCGCCAGCGGGGCTGTGGCCTGCACGAGCAGTTGCCCGATTGGTGCCATGGCAACATGCCCTGCCCAGGCAGCCGCCCGCCCCGCAAGCCTCCCCTGCCGCCCTGGCATGTGCCGCTGCCCAAGGCGCGTGGTCCGCCGCGACGCCGAGCGGGCGCGAGTGCCGCCCCGCCGTCCCTTCCCCCCGCCGCTCCTCAAGGCGCCGGCCTGAACACACCCTCCCCCTGCCGCCCCTGCATGCAGTTCCCGGCCCGTGGCCTGGGCAGCACAGCTGAGGCGAGCATGGACGGCTATGGAGGGTGCGACGACCTGCGCGGCGCGGCGGAGATCCTGCCCGGCCGCCTCTACTTCCACTGCCTGCAGCAGCCCATGACGCTCACCACGGCGCCGCCCAACTCCATCTGCGTGCACCTGGACGCCGACCTCATCTACGAGCCCTTCTGCGCCGACTTTGGGCCCTGCAACCTGGCGCACTCGTGGCGCTTCTGCCAGCGCGTCAACGAGCTGCTGCAGCGGGTGCGGCGCCGAGCGGCTGTCGTTTGCACATGCCTTGCTGCGGCGGCCGGGACAGCAGGGCTGCGACAGCCCAGCAACCCAACTGTGCTGCTTGTTGCACCTCCGCATGCTTGTGGCCTGACAGAGACCCTGCACCATGCCGGCTGCCACCAATGGCACTCTCAACCGCGCTCCCGCCGCTCGCCCGCCACCCGTACCGCAGGCCAACGGCCGGCGCGTGTACCTGCTCGTGGGCTCCCACCCCCACAAGCGCTCCAATGCCGCTGCGCTGATGGGCATCTACTGCGTGCTGCACCTGGGGTGGACGTCGGTGAGCCTNGGGGCGGCACAGCTNGGGGAGGGGCAAGGCACCGCCGCGGTATCCGCGGCGCAGGAGACCAGCGAACACGCCCCCGCCGGCGTGGCACCTTTGTTGCCCCCCAGCTGGAAGACACCTGTGCAGCCTGTGCAGCCGCCCCTGCCTTCCAGTGCATCAACTGGGCGCACTGAGTTGGCTGCGCTGGCCTTGCCCACCCATCTGCCGCCCTTTGTTGCAGGAGGAGGCGTACGAGCCGCTGCGCGCGCTGGAGCCCTTCACGGGCTTCCGCGACGCCTCGTGCGGCGTGCCCACCTACCAGCTGCCGGTGCACCAGGTCATCGCGGGCATGTGGCGCGCCAAGGAGGTGAGGAGGGAGGGAGGAAAGCTGAGAAGGGGGGTGGCCACCTGTGGAGCTTCATGGGTTGGCAGGGAAACACTGGACGTCAGGGAAGGAGTGTGCGACACGAGCCACATTGGCTGTCTGCAAGGAGCTTGGCTGGGCAAAGGTGGTGTTGGCCTGTTGGACAACAAGCTCTGTACGGAAGTGCAGAGTTGCCAGGGGAGAAAGGGGTGCTCTTGTGCCTGCCTTCTCCCACCAGTCCCCTTCCCTCTCTGCTACGCTGCCTCAGGTGGGCTTCATCAAGTGGCACAAGGGCGAGCAGTTTGACGTGGAGGAGTACGAGCACTACGAGCAGGTGGGCTGCTGCTGGTGCTGATCAACAGGCCACCGAGCCGGTCTTACACTGATGCAAGCGGGGTGCATGCAAAGCTGCTGTCTGGCCCATGCACTGTCTGCCCACCAGAGCCTGAGCTGAGCTGGTGAGTTGCTGTGCCTAACTCCTGCCTCAATCATCGCTCTGTTTCCATCCCCAGGTGGAGAACGGAGACCTCAACTGGATTGTGCCCGGCAAGCTGATGGCGTTTAGCGGCCCCTCCGCCCAGCCCAAGCACTTTGGCGGCTGGCGCACCTACAGTGCGTGCAGGGGGAGGGCAGCCAGGCAGCCGAGCAGTGCGTCTTGGCTCTCTGCCATAATGTGCCGCCTGCGCGCTCCCAATTGCCTCTGCTCTGCTGATATGCCCTCTCACGCGCCCTCTCCGCCCCTCCCCCCGCCCTGCCCCAGTGCCCGAGGACTACATCGAGTACTTCCGGGAGCACAACGTGGGCGCCGTGGTGCGCCTGAACAAGAAGATGTACGAGTCGTCGCGCTTCACGCAGGTGGGAACAGTGTGTGGGCGCTGATCGGCTCTCGGCGCTGCTGGGCTGGGAAGGCAGTCAGCGTGTCGCCTGCTCCGTTTGTGCCGCCTGAGCCTGTGGACCCTGCAAGGCAGCTTGCCGGCTAGCTAGCTCGATTTTATCACAGGCCCAGCTTACTGTTTGTGCATGCCCTCACATGCTGGCCCTCCTGCCAACCCACCTGCTCTCCCACCGCAGTACGGTGTGCGGCACTACGAGATGTACTTCCCCGACGGCACCTGCCCCTCGGAGCAGATCCTGCTGCGCTTCCTGGAGGTGGCGGAGCGCGAGCCCGGCGCGCTGGCGGTGAGCAGGAGTGGTGCTGGAACAGAACTGTGCATTGTGACTGACAAGCTTGTTATGGCTTGCAGCGGAAGGTAGCAGTGCATGCACCAAAGCATGCACAATTAGCCCTGCTGCTGAACAACCCAGCAATCCTGCCGCCTGCTCTTGTGCAAACCAATCCTGCCACCGATCTGCCGCCCCACAGGTGCACTGCAAGGCTGGGCTGGGCCGCACCGGCGTGCTGATCTGCGCCTACATGATCAAGCACTTTGGGTTCACGGCTGAGGAGGCGATGGGCTACATCCGCGTGTGCCGCCCCGGCTCCGTCATCGGCCCGCAGCAGCACTACCTGGCGCACTACGGCCCCGCGCTGCAGCGGCTGGGCCAGGAGGTGCGGGCGGCCAAGGGCCTGCCCGAGCCCGCCGGCTCGGCGCGCCCCTCCATTGCGCTGCAGGCCGACGCTACGGGCGCGGCGCAGCGCAGCGCAGCACCCAAGCCCCCGGCCTCCCCCAGCAAGCCGGCGGCGGAGCAGCAGCAGGCGGTGCGGCGCTCGCCCCGCACGGCGGCCGCCACCACCATGGCAGCGGCGGCGCAGCAGCTGGGGCGGCTAGAGATCATGGAGGGTGAGCAGGAGGGCAGCCAGTTGGTGCTTGCTTGTGGGCTGTTGCCTCTGTGCCTGCATCTCTCCCATGCCCTGCTGCTGCCCCTGTTGTGTCAAGTTGGGGTGCTCATGCTGCCGCACCCCCTTCACCTCCTTTCCATCCACCTCTGACCTCCCTCCCACCCTCCCCACGCAACCACTGCAGAGCCCGACTACATGGTGTCAGTGCCCGCCAGCACGCCGCCCCCCGCCTCGCCCAACAAGCCTGGCCAGGCGCGCGGCGCGCCGGTGCACATCCACGTGTCGGTGCCCGAGGTGCCGCGGGTGGCCTCCCTGTCCTGCGCGCCCTCGGGCGCCCTGGCCTCCTCCACCGCCTCCCGCGCCAGCACGCCCTCTGGCAAGGGCGCCGCCTCCATCGCCCCCCTGGCCTCCTCCTCCTCCGTCTCCCTGGCCAGCCAGCCCAGCGGCGGCACGTCCACGCCGCCGGCGGCGTCCCCCGCCGCGCAGCGCGCCCCGCCCTCCTCCTCCAAGCGCATGCTGGCGCCCAACGGCCAGCCGCGCAAGATCCCCATGGCCATGGACTTCAACGACGGTGAGGCTGGGCTGGGTTGAGGTGGGCTGGGGTGCAGCTGACTGGTTGGCTTGGTGGCCGCTCGAGGGTGGGTGGAGGGTGGCACCCTTGCACACTGGTTGGTACATCCGCAAGGGGCTTCCTGCATCTCATCTTGCCGTCATCCTTCTTTGTCCCTCTGTCACAGTGGCGGCTGCCGACCTGGAGGACCGCGAGGGCATGGACAGCTGGACCGTGGGCTCCCGCCCGCCGCCCGGCCAGGCGCTGCCGCCCAACGCGTCGCGCGTGGGCGCCTTTGCCGCCGCCGCCGGCCGCTCCGCTTCGGCGTTTGTGGAGGCGTTCCGCTCCGTGGTGGGCAACCACCGCAGGTGCGCAGGGTGGGGGCAAGTTTGGCAGGCTTGGGAACCAACAGGGTGCCTGGCTCATGCAGCATATGGGTGTGTTGGCAATGCAACATGGCGGCAGGAGCTAGTGAGTGTGATTGCGCACGAGTAGCAACCTGGTCGATCTCCCTCTGACTGGAATGGCACCCTCCCTTCTGTGCTTGCAGCACGTACAACACGCGCCACGGCGGCAGCGCACACTGAGCAGCCGTCCAGTGGCGCATCGTCAGCTTTGGCATCGGCCCCCCTCCCTGTCGGCACCTCGCTGTGACCGGTGCCCAGGAGCAGGCGGGGCAGCTCAGAGGAGGACAGGAGGCAGGCACCTTCAGCCCGCCGCGTGCAAATTTTATATGGCAGCCCGCGGCGCACCATCGATTGCCGCTGCCGGCATTTGGCAGCGGCGCTGTAGCAGCACACGCAGCGCAAGCGAGCCTCTGTGCGTGATTGAAAGTAGGTAGGTAGGTAGGAGTTGCCTTCTGATTGAAGTAGGCAGGCGCAACCCAACCGCACTGCTCTTCCCTTCCTATCCTGTGTATTCTCCCCCCTCCCGTGACCACACTGTCCCTCTCTGTCCAGCTCCATTGCCATGAACTGTCCAACCCCCCTGCTCCATTCATTGCTCTGCCCCTAACACACCAAGAGCTGTAAGCACTGTGGATGCAGTGACAGGTGGTTTACAGCGCCCTTCAATACATCCATCGCCTCTTAACAAGTTCAGCCAGCTTGAGGGGCTGCGCTAGTTGCATAGTCTTCCGCCGCATCTGTGCACTCCCGGAACAGCGCAGGCGCCCTGCGATGCTGCGTCAGCTGCTCGTAGGCATAGGCTAGACCGATCACAGTGCTGTCGTCCAGCGGCCGCCCCAGGAACTGCAGCCCGGCGGGCAGGCACTCGCCTGCATTGTGTTGCGGTTATCGAGCGGGACCTAACAGGGCAATGCAATGGCGAATTGACAAGCCTGCCAAGCCTCAAACAGAGCTCGCTGGTAGCCGCAAGCCAAGAAGCCCATGCAGCAGAACCACCACCAGGCTTGCAGCACAGCCTGCCTCGCCCACGCACCCACAAAGCCCATGGGCACAGTGATGGCCGGGGAGCCGGTGTGTGGCGCAATGAGCGGGCTGTTATTGCCATCATAAGCATCAACGTGCTTGTCGCCCACGCGGAGCGGCGGCCGGTTCCAGGTGGGGTACACCACAGCCGCCAGCCCCAGGCGGTCCATGCTGTCCACCAGGCTGCAGCAGGACAGAAGAAGGTGTACTATTGTGACAGCCGACGTGGGGCAGCATGCCGGCATGGTGTCAGGGCTGGGAGGCAGGTTGCGGCAATTGCAACATCGTTTAGCAAAACAGCTCACGTGCGCCGGAACTCCTCTCTGCACGGGTCCAGCCACGGCCAGCCGCCACCGCACAGCATGCCCAGCGCCTTCATCGCCGGAGTGGGGTAATCCTGCGCCATGAAGCAGTGCACGCTTGCAGCAATCATCATGCGGTGCCGAACCCAAATCATAGCAGCTAGTGAGTGCCAGCTGTCCCAGTGGCCACCCCGCCAACCACTTGCACATCAGCTGTTCAGCGTTGCATCTCACCTCTGGGTCGTTTGTGGTGCGCAGCGCAGCCAGCAGCTCGTCCTCAACTTCCGGATGGAACTCTCCAGACCTGCACAGCGGGCGCGGCACAGCAGTGCATGGCAAGAAATCACCCAAGAGGGCAAGACACGCAATGTTGGGCTGCCGCCTGTGCCGTCGCCATGCACATCCAACCTGGCACTTTCACATGCACCTCTGTTCCAGCCTCTGCAATGCAAGGCAGCACCTGTATATGGCTTCCAGGGAGCGGTGCTTGACAGACGCATTGCCGGCAGCCAGGTAAGCGTCGATGCCCACTCGGAATGGAGCCTGGTCAGCCCACAAGTCCTCCCACCGCCCAGCCACGTTCCAGTTGCCTGCGAGGAGTGGGAAGGGGCAGAAGCAGCCAGGGCTGTGTGAGCTACACATCATTCCTCCAGCTGCGCCTTCCACAATCTGCGCCCTTGCTATCAGCTATCATCAATGCAGCACCAAGCAAACACCCAGCCGCTTAGCACCAGAACCCACCGATGGCTGGCCCATCCCCGCCTTTGTCAGCGTCCCAGTCCAGCCCCAGGCGGTTCCCAGTGATGGTGAACTGGTCTACCTGCAAATAGGAAAGAAAGGCGGCGCCAATTGGAGCACAGGAGCCAGCAGCCTGCAGATGTCTACTGACTGCCTCAACTCTCGCCTTACCAGCGTGGCGCCGCCCAGGCGCAGCGAGCGAAGTGCATCCTCAAACAGGCCCAGGATCTCGGGATCGGCGCCCGGCAGCTGGCTGCAAGAACAATCAAGCATCCATTTGGGGGACGGGACGCTCAGTCCAGCGCTGGGCACTCAAGCTGGTTACACGGGCGCAGCAGGCTGGCAAGCTTCCCTGGGCAGGGTAGCAGGCTGGATGGCAATGCTTGCCAATGCCAACCCCGCACCTGATCTGCCTGAAGACGCCGATGCGCACGCCCTTCAGCGCGGTTGCGTTGAGGAACTGGGTGAAGTTGGTGGGCAGGGACACCTGCACAGACAAGCAGTGGGATGAAACGGCATGAGGCAACAGCCATCAGCCACATGTGCGCTTCGAGTGCTTGGCACAATGTCATGATATCAGCCTGCATGCATGCTCACATCCCTGCATGCTCACGCCAATGCAGGCGCCCCCTGCCTACCACGTGCACGCCTCACATTCTGCAGCAGCCGGCTGAGGGGGTCGGCGGGGTCGACAGGCCCTACCATGCCTTCAAACACACGTACCGCATCCTCAACTGTGCGTGCCATGGGGCCAACTGCAAGCAGAGGGGTGGGGCCAGACAGCAGGTTGAGAAACGGCCAGTTGCAAGAGCATGCAAGGCGCAACCAGTGCAGCAACCACTAGCTTCTGCATCTGTCACTCAATTGCCTGAGCGCCGTCGGTGGCATGCAGCATGGCATGCCCACGCAAGCCCAATCAATGCTCACTTGTGTCGCGGTCCATGCGCAGTGGCACTACCCCGCTGCGGCTGACCAGCCCCAGGCTCGGCCGGAAGCCCACCAGCGCCGTGTGGCTGCTGGGTCCACGCACGCTGTTGCCGGTGTCGGTGCCCAGGGCTGCCATGCCCAGGCTGGCTGCCGTGGCAGCTGCTGATCCGCCAGAGGAGCCGGCAGGGGTGCGGGCTAAGTTGTATGGGTTCCTCACGGTGCCGGACAAGCTGCGGCATTATTGGACCGGCAGCATGAAATGTCGGCTGAGACAGCTTGTTGTAGGAACAAGTGTGAGAAGAGGCTAGCTTGCCATGTGAGAAGGCGAGCAGGCACGTCAGGTCAACCCCGTACCACTCCATAAACATGCAAAGCCATCCAGCATAGCTTACCTGCTGAGGCAGAACGAGGGGAAGAAGGCAAACTCTCCCATGCTGGTCTTGGCGAGCACCAGGGCGCCGCGCTGCTGCAGCTGGGCCACCGCCTTGGCGTCCTCCGGTGGCAGGTTGTCGCTCAGCGACACGCTGCCTGCGGGGTTGACGAGGGGAGGGTGCGCGAAGTGATGCTTCTGTTGATCTGCCTGGCTTGTATCGGGGGAGCAGAGAGGGCGGATAAGCAAAGCACCCCAAAAAGCAGGCATGTGCGAGAGTGGGATGCCAGCAAATCACAACAGCTCGGCTCACCCGCCGTTGTGGCCAGGCCCGCTACATCAATGTTGTCCTTGACCAGCAGGGGCACGCAGAACAGGGAGGGCAGCGCGCTGGTGCCGTTGGCGCGCATGGCCGCCAGCTCAGCGTCCAGCTGCTTGGCTCTCTGCAGGGACAGGGAGGAGGGAGGCGGGGTTCATGCATGCAAGCGTGGAGGAGATCTTGCTAACTTTGAGACATGACCGTCGAAGTGGTCAGCACAGCGTTAGCACCAAGCATGCAGCGGGGGCAGCAGCGGCCTTCTCCACCAGGAGGCGCATGGCCCATTACCCGCACCTCCATGGCTGAGGGGTTGAGCGCCCGAATGCTGTTGAGCTGGAGCGGCTGGTCAAAGGCCAGGATGCGCTGCAGGTACGCCGCAACCAGCTGGCTGCAGGTGAGGTTGCCCGCCAGCATGGCCGCATGCGCCTGCCCAATGGTCAGCTCCACAACAGGCACTGGTGGCGCGCCCGACTGGCACAGGCCCCCCTGGACGCCCTGCAGAGCAGCAAGGAGGGAGCAGGTAGAAAGTATGAAGGCCGTCTCAGAACGAATGCAAGGCCAGGCCTGTGCACGTTGTCGTCGAACACGCACCTTGAGCGTTACACCTGCTGGGCCAAGGGCATCGGCCGCCAAGCTGCCGGCGTCCCAGGCCTGAGCCGCCGCCACATTGCCCAGCTGCTGTGAGCGCAGCACACTGGCCAGCTGGGCTGCCGCCTGAGCAGCCGGTGTCTGCGCAGCCGGCACGACAGTGGCCGCCTGGCTAGGGGAAGCCTGGGCAGCTGGCGCCTGCAGCGGCGGCGCTGGGACTGCGGTTGGGCCAGAAGGTGCGGCCTGCGGTGTGGAAGCCTGGCTGGCCGGTGCCTGGGCTGACGGCATGGTAGCCCATGGCGGCACGCCTGCTGGCTCCTGGGTGGGCGGTAGCGCCAGCGGCGGCTCTTCCGCCGGCGCTGGCTGGGCGGCGACGGCGGCGGCGGAGGTGGAGGCCGCAGCTGCGAGCGCCAGCAGCAGCAGGGCGGCCAGGCTCGCTCTACAGCGCCCCTGCATGACGCCTGGAGCTGCCCTGGTGGCGTGTCAGACTGCCAGCAAGCTCGGAGGGGAGTGAAGCTGTACTGTCGGGGTGGGGCTTGCTGGACGCAGTTGCTTTGGCAACCAGCTTTTCCCAAAGCAGCTGCACCCCTCTGAACGCCCTGCAGGGAGGTGCATCAGGAGGCAACCCCTGCATCTACCACTGTTGTGTTGTTACACTGAAAATTTCATCACGGCTTTGAGAGCAAAAGGATTGGAGCGGAGTGATGGCCTGATAGAAACCGACTACAGGGGGTTGCCCTGCCCGCCCGCCTCCCCGCCGGCGCCGCTGCCGCTCGCCGCAGCGGTGGTCAGCTCTAGTACAATCTGGCCTGCAACGATAGCTGCTTCCTCGGTGCCATTATTGCATGGCAGAGCCACATCAACGAGCAGGGAGAACTGCAGGGGGTCGGCCTGCAGGGAAGGGAAGGAGGCACCACGGCAGTGGGTAAAAGGGGCAACTGCTGCCGGCCGCGGCTGGCGGCCCGCGGCACCCTTGCTGCCCTGCTTGGCAGCCGCCTGGCGTTCCCACCTTGCTTTGGCAGGCCTCTACGACCTGCACCTCGGCTTTTTCAGGCATCAGCTGGCATTCGGAGGTCCACAGAGGCTTGATCAGGTCGACAACCAGGGGTGCGAGGTCGGGCGCCGCGCCCGTCGCCACTTGGTCCGCCGCCTGCCACGCTGCGGCCTCTAGATCGTCAATCCTGCACTCGCGAGCAGCTTGCTGAGCAGTTGCGCGGGTGAGCAGCAAGCAACAGCATGCGAGCGCGAGCAGGGCCGCACGGCTAGCCATGGTGCCTGCTCGTGGCTTGCTGGCTACGAAACAATGGATTGAAACCTAGCCAGGTGAAGCTGAGCCAGTTCGTTCAGCCCATGGCACAAGGCTGCTGTGCGTGCTGGCGTGTCCCCGCCGCTCTTCGGGGCTTCCAACACTGCTTGCTTCCTTGAGCTGCTGCCGGTTGGGTTACATGTCTGCGGTGTGGTCACAATCGAACAGGCAGCACGAGCAAAACGGTCAAGGGTGAGAAGAGGTTGCAACAGAGTCAGCGGGACGGTGCAGCAGAGCGAGCGTCAAGCAGGCGTGCCGGGCTCACTGCCGAGGCACAGGCGGTGGCCCAGGCGGCCGCGGCGGCCCGCCTGCCTGCGGCTGTCGGCTGCCCATTGCCAGCGGGTCCATGCTAGAATAGGAGTAGGCGCCAGGKGCGGCAGGMATGWAAGAGGGGAAGGCAGAGCCCGATGGCTGCCCCGCCGCTGCTGCTGCCGCCGCGCCGCCTGCTGCGCCGCCCTCGGCTGCCGGCCGCGGCGCCTGCGGCTTGCCCCACAGCAGCTTCAAGCGATGGCCCTTGACCACCAGCCTGCGGAAGTGTGGGATGCGTGCAAGCAAGGTTGAGAGCCAGCACACGAGCGACGCTGGCAAGCGGCAGCCAAGGCGTGCTTTCCAAATGCAGCGCCATGCTATCCAACACAAACTGAACCGTCAGCGTCATCCAGCCAGCTGTTGACCAGCCCCCCCACAGCCCGTCCCCTCAGCAGGCAGCCTCTAAGCGCCCCACTCACTTGTTGGCCAGCTCGTCGGCGGCGCGCTCCGCGGCCTCGCGCGTCGCGTACGTGACAAAGGCGCAGGAGCGGGAGGCCACCTTCTTCACGCTCTTCAGCTCGCCATAGGGGTAGAACTGGTCGCGCAGGTCGTCCTCCGACACATCGTCTGCATGGCAGGGCGGGGTCGCGTAGTGGATGGCGAGGTGAGAGGGGGAGGGTTTGGGAGAGGGACTTGAGTCAAATCTGGACGGCCGGGGACTGTATGACGGGCAGCCACAGACACGGGCGCAGGGGCGCATACCCAGGGCAAGCGACGATCGTCCGCTGGACAGGTGAACCCTCATGGCACAATGAGAATGCCAGAGCCGCAAGCGACCAAACGTGAGAGAGTGGCAGCGCAGCGCACCCGCCACGCCACCCACAAACAGGGTGCAGATGGTTCGGTCCTCGGGCGGCGTCAGCTTGCTCATCTTGGCCGCCCGGTCCATCAGCTTGGCCGC
Organism: Chlorella ohadii; assembly: GCA_025026875.1. Classification (NCBI taxonomy): domain Eukaryota; kingdom Viridiplantae; phylum Chlorophyta; class Trebouxiophyceae; order Chlorellales; family Chlorellaceae; genus Chlorella; species Chlorella ohadii. The sequence continues at coordinate 271,530 of JADXDR010000179.1, forward strand.
CACCTGTGGAAGGAGGGCAGGCAGGAGGCGGCAGGCAGGAGTGGGTGCACAGCATGAGCAAGGATGCGGCCGCAAGGGCAAGCTGCGTTAGCACACAAACGTGCTTGATTCAGCGGTTTGCAAGGCTGCTCACCAGGTACCGGCTTCAAGCACTCACCGGGTCGTTCACGCCGTAGTACCGGTCCTTGATGTTCTGCTCGCTCAGAGGGCCTGCAGGGCACATGGGATAGCACAGCATTGAAGTGAGATCACTAGGGTCTGGCCAGCTGCTCCGGTGGCCAAGGCACGCTGGCCATGCTGGCCATTTGCTGCCGGCTGCACAGCCATTCACCCATGCCAGCAGGCACAGGACACGTAGGCTTGTCCCTGCCATTCCAGCAGCGCCTAGGCTGCAACTAGACTCCCAGTCAGAAGCCAAGGTCAGCCACGCACCGCTGGTGGGCATCTCGTGCCGGTATGGGCACTCGGCGCCACGCTTGCACTCGCCGCGCACAAAGAACGTGCAGATCTTGGCCTTGTTGCGCTGCAGGCAGGAGGGGAGCAAAGCATGGAAGGGCGTCAGTCACTGTCTAGCAAGACAGCTGCCACCGCTCTGCCCAGGGTGTTGCACAGCCGCCCCAACAACCCCGCATGCAGCCAGCCCGGCAGAGGGGTCGCAGCCAACTTACCGCATAGTATGGCTCCGGGCGCCGCAGCTTCATCAATATCTCGTTTTGCTTGGAGGTCTCGTATGGGTTGCGGTCCAGCGCGCCCTCCGCCTGTAAAAGGGAACAAGAGGGAGAGGGCAAGCATGTAAAATAAACGGCGCTTAAGACAGCAGACAACCCCAGCAGTGCACCGCAAGGCTCATGCACGGCGACGACAGCACCACCAGCGCCGCAGCTGGTCCTGCTGCGCGTGCTGTGCCCGCGCCGCACCTGCATGCGGTGCAGCGCGTACTCCTTGCCCGCGTCCGACTCGGGCAGCGACTCCTGGGCCTGCCCCAGCGCCTGGTCGCGGACCTGCGGTGGGAGAATGGCCATTGAGGCGACTGAGATATGCGTCAGGTGGTGCGAGAGGCCTGAGGGTGGGCAGGCTGGTGGGCATGCAACTACAGAGTGCAAGTTGTCAGCGGATGGGCAAGGCAGCTGCACATGAATGCCCCTGCAGCCAGCAGGGCAGGAAAAACGGGCGCACCTGCACGGGCAGGCCGTAGTCCAGGTCCAGCAGGCAGACCTGGGGGGAACACAGGGGAAGCAGTAGGGGGCTGTGTTGGAGCAGGCAAGTCCAATGCAGTGCACCCAGCCATGAGTCCCCTGTTGCTGCGTTGCCGCCTACAAAGAGTCACAAGTTTACAACACAGCACAGCAAGCACGTGCCCACCTGGCACACGTTCTTGGCCTTGGCCACCTCCTGGCAGATGATGGTCTTCTTGTAGCGCGCGTCGTTGCCGGGGCGCCAGCGGAACACGGTGTAGGGGCGGTTGGAGATGTGGCACTGCCCGCCAAACTCAATCTGGCGGGGCGCGAAGGGGAGGGCGGGGCAGGCAGCGCGTCAGCAACAGCGATGCGGATGCAGAATTCACTCGCAAGAAGTGGGCAGGGCAAACGGCCCGATCGCACGGCGCAACGGTCGAGGCGACTCACCCGCTGCATGCGCACAAAGGGGTTGGGCCCCAGGCACGTGCTGCACACGATGGGGAAGTCGCTGCGCTCCCATCCAGCCTCGTCCTGCAGGGGCAAAGAGAGGGCGGCAGCGTGAGGCGGCGGCAGGCGGCGGCGGCGGCGGCAGGGCGGCAGCAACAGGGCTGCAACGCGTTCCCGGGATGCACTGCGGCAGAATTTTTGCGAGGAAATGTGCGGGCGGGAGGCTCTGCAGAAGCCCCGTCGTGCCAATCAGGTGGCGAACGCCCTGGAAGAGGGCTTGTAGCGGCCTCCAGTGACCGACGATACACGAGCGTGACGGCCACAATGCTCTGGGCGCGCCAGACAGCCCACAGCGTAAGCAGCAAGGGAGCGCGCACTGCCAACTTGCCGGGTCGTTCAGCCGCGCCGCCATGGCTGCTGCTTGTGACAACNTGCGGCTTGAAGGAGGTCTCTCCGTGCGCNAAAGAAGCTTCCCGCTCCCCGCCTGCCTCGCTGCGNCCTCTGCGGCTCTCCTGCTNGGCTTGCTGAGCTGTGTGATCAAGCCAGGAAACGCGTTAGACGTAAGGGAGGGAGGGAGGAAGGGACGCAGCGCCTGGGCTGCCAGCATGAAGGAGGCGGCGGCGGCCCGACGGGCACAGCACCAGTGATGCTGGAGCCCAGTGGAGATGGCGATTACATGGTGGCAAAGCAGGGAGCGCATCCTGCCACTGCTCTGCTCAATTTATCATGCCAGCTGTCAGGCTAGGGTGCCGCGCCGTGGTGGCAGGGTGGCTCCTGCTGCTGCCGCCATCGCACTACCCGTGAGCAGAAAATTATGTGCAGCTGTACTCAGCTGCATGCCCCGGCCTTGCACATCAGCATGTGCTTACACAAGGATCAAAAAGGTGCAAAAGGGCAGGAGGGAGACGGTGCGCCAGTGCGCCAAAAGGCAAGGCTGGAAAAAATGCAGGGCAGGTTCGTTGTGGAGGGTGTTGGTACAGGGCAGCGGGCGCTCGCCTTGAAAGCACCCAGCCGCCACAAGGCAGAATATATAAAGGGGCATGTGCAGGGCAGGGGGGGCAGAAATCGGGCCATGTTGGCAGCACAGGTAGAAAGATGCAGGCAGGGAAAGAATCGTTTGGAAGGGAGGAACGGTCATCTGGGAGGAATGTCAGGGGTGGGGTTACAAGGATGGTTGGCTTGATGTTGGCGTGCGCAAAGGGCAGGGTGTGCCGAGTGCCCCTTACGCAGTCTTGGAACATTCAGCCAGCGCTTGGTGCTGCCATCGTAGTGGGAGCGGCCAACCAGGCAGCAGTATCGCTTGCCCGGCCGGCACCAGCAGCCGGCTGTTGGCCATGTGGCTGTGCGGATCAGCTGGATTGGTATGGTATTGTGCGGAAGTGTTGTGCACCCCACGCAGGGTCGGGCGATGCCCTCAGCCCAGGCGGCGATGCCGCTCCGACACCGCCTGCACCTCTGCCCGGCTGGTCTCAGCCAGGCGCGCCTTGTCCTCAGGAGTGAGGGCTGCCAGAACAGATGCCATGGCGTCCACCATGCGGTCGGCCTGCTGCTCGGTGAAGCAGATGGGCGGCTTGACCTGCCGAGTGGGGAGTGCAGGCGGGGTGTGTGGTGTCAGGCAGACGAAGAGAGGGAAATGCTTCCGGAAGCGCAGCATGCCCGGCCTTGATGACCATGCCTACAACTTGCAAGTGCATCAGCTCTCAAAAGCAGTCCATCCGTTCGCTCAGCTCCCCGCGCAGCCCTTGCACCCTTCCTCTCCTCCAACCCACCCACCCACCTTGATGACTGACGAAAAGGGCCCCTCCGAGCTGAGCAGCACCCGGTGGTCGGCCTTGCAGCGCAGCTTGAGGTGGCGCGCCAGCGCAGGCGAGTGCGCCTGTAGAGAAGGGGACGGGTTGGGTTGTGGGGCAGCGGTCATGCGGGCGCAGGCAGGCGAGGACCAGGCATGCAAGGCTGAGTAGCTATAGCTGTCTCTGGCTTGGCCCGCTTCGGCAGCCTGCGCTCTGCACTAGATGTGCGCGCTGAATGTGCCACACGCGCTCGCTCAGCTTTGCACAGAAACGCTGTCCAGCTCACCTTGGAGTCGGGGTCGGTGACAATCTCCACGCCAATCATCAGCCCCTCGCCCCGCACGTCGCCAATGACGTCCGGGTGCCGCTCCTGCACAAAACAGGCGGAGCCGCCACCAGGAAATGAGGCATTCGCAAAGAGAGTGTGCGGCAGCAGGGCAGGAGTGCACATGTGACTATTGAAGCAGCTTGCCGCCGCTGCCGCCCTGTTCTCAACCCACAGCTGCACGCACAAACATCAATGCTGCCCTGCCTGCCCCTCGCACCTGCAGCTCCCGCAGGCGGGCCAAGCAGTAGGCGCCCACGGCTGCGGCGTTGTCCTGCAGGCGCTCCTCGCGGATCGCAGCCAGCACAGCCAGCCCGCACGTGGGGGCCGCTGTGCAGCCGCCTGCGGCAATGGGTGCGTTGCAAAGGGGGCGCCGGTCTTTGGGATTACATCACTTCACAAAGCAGATGTATCAGCAGCAGCAGCAGTAGCTGTGCTTCTTAAAACCAGCTGAATCCAGCAGCCCATTGCTGCAGCCCACTGCCCTCTCACCCCCTCCCTCCATCTGGCTCACCCCCAGTGGCAAAGAACTCCATGCCCGGAGCGGAAAAGGCCTTGGCCAGGCGGGGGCTGGTGATCAGGCCTGCCATGGGCCAGCCGTTGCCGCACGGCTTGCCTGTAGACGGGAGTGGCAGTCGGCGGGGCAGGCTCAGCAGCCCACACATGGAGGATGCGGCAGCAAACCAAGGCTGTTGCAGCGGTGGGCTGAGCATGAGCGTGCACCCCATACACTGATGCACCCTCACCCCACAGGAACCCTATGTCCTCGGGCACTCTGTGTCTTGACCACCCCCTGTGCTCACCAAACGTGACTATGTCGGGGGTCACTCCCTGCAGCTCAAAGGCCCAGAAGGCGCGGCCCACGCGGCCAAAGCCGCACTGCACCTCGTCCGCCACGCACACAGCACCCGCGGCGCGCATCTGCGGCGGCAGTGTGGAGAGGCACAGAGTTCCGGTGCCATGATGGAGGGCAAGTTTGGCCAGTTCATCCCTCATGCGAGCTGCTTTCCACACCTGACGGTGCCACGTCCCCATTCAGATGCAACAAGTTTCTGAGCAGCCCCACCTCATGATACACGCCCTCCAGGTAGCCCGACGGCAGCAGCACCTGCAAGGATGGGTGAGTTGTGTGAGGCTTCACGGCCAAGCTGCACAGCTCACGAGGCTCCGGCGGGGGCTGCTGGCCAGCCCCACCTCCGCGGCTGAAGGATCATGCGCACAACGTGCAGGCTGGTGCTGAGCTCACAACTGCATACATCTGCCACTGCCCCAAACCCCACCCCACCTGGCCACCGCAGGAGAGGATGGACTCTGAGAAGAATGCCGCGATGCGGCCGCCCGCAGCCTCCGCCTCTGCAATCGCCGCCCGAGCGGCGGCTGCGCCGTCCAGGTGCTGCCCCCGGTACACTGCAGCACGCAGGGCAGCTGGGAGGCTGTGTTTCAGCGCAAAATGGGCCGAGCATCTTTAAGCTCATTGAACCATAACACACAGGCACACTACACACGCATTCACAGCCGGGACGGCGCACCATCTGGGCACGGCAGCACGTGGACATAGGCGGGGCGGCCGCCGCCTCCGGGCCCCTTCCACTTGTAAGGAGACAGGTCAATGCAAAGAGAGGTATGTCCATGGTACCCGTGGTCCACCTGCGGGGTCACAGTGAGAGGCGGCATGGCATGTCGGGCACGCAGCACAAGATTGCAGAGCGCTTGGCAACTCACTTTGCATGCGGGTGCAGCGGATGCAAGCAGCGGGGCTTCAAACGCTGTAATTGTACCTCCCCCCTCTTTCCCTCCCCTNGTCGCCCCGCTCACCACCGCCACGTGCAGTGGGCGGCTGTCATCGGGGTCAGCGGCAGCGGCAGCCGCACGGGCGATGCGCCAGGCGAGGTCGTTGGCCTCGCTGCCGCTGGTCAGCATGTACAGCACCTGCGGCGCCAAACAAAGAGCAGCTGCTTTCAGTGCATCATTGCCGTGAGATAGGCGTGTCTAGGGCAACACAAGACAGGCATGCCAGCTGCATACGGCCAGAGCAAGCAGCAGTAGAAGGTGACATGCATGCAGAGGGCGCCGCGGCGCCACAACGCTGCAGTGCGAGGCAAGCACCGAGCCCTTGCCTGCAGCGGGGCGGGGCACAGCGCGGCCATGGCCTCTGCATACTCCACATAGGCCTCGTGCAGGTAGCGGCTGTTGGTGTTGAGTGTGAACAGCTGCGTGCTGACTGCCGCCGCCACGCCGGGGTGCGCGTGCCCCACGTGCGACACATTGTTGATGCTGCGGGCGGGGGTCAAGACATGGGCCATTCAACAATGCCGTTTGGCTTTGATTGACGCATGCGATCCCGCAAGTTGCCCAGCTGTTGCAATGCCTGGCTCCGCGTGTCCAATTCTGCTGCCCGCACACCCGCTCACCAGTCCAGGTAGCAGTGGCCCTGCACACACCAGGCGGGTGGAGTGCGTGGCTTGGTTTAAAAACGTTGTGGGCACATTGCATGCTGTCACCAGCTGCAGTTACACTGACTCGTCATTGCATCGCAGCCCCGGCGTCCAGAACATCCACTCAAGCGGCGCAGGCGCTCGTGGCGCACCTCTGGGTCGAACAGCTCGCAGCCCTGGCCCCGCACAATGTGCAGCGGCTCCTCCTGGAAGAACAGCGCCTGGAAAGAGTGCAAAACAGTATGAGAGATTGATTGGGGTGCCCATATCCTGGATATTTGCAAACTTCAAGGCACTGGCATGTCAGCTGCAAGCAGCAGCACGACGAGTCGGGCATGCGCTGGAGCAACTGCACTCCGCTTGGGGCTTGGGCGCATGATGCTGCCAGCCACGCAGCCCAACCTCATCTCAGCATTCGCTCCATGACCTGCTCATGTGCCTGCCCCGCCTCACCAGGTTGGGCCCCACATGCTTGCGCCGCCTCTCCAAAATGGCCCGGCTGCTAGCGGCGGCGGCGCGGCTCGGTGCGCTGGCATCCGCCGTCAAGGCGACAGCCGGCTTGGCTGGCTGCTTCTGTGAGCTGCCGCTGAACTCCACTGCGGCTTCAGGGGCCCATTCCACCCGCACAGGGTCGCGGGGCGACAGGGCTGCAGCAAGGGCGGGGAGTGGTAAAATGCGGGTTGGCGGCGAGAGGGCGGGGGGCTGACGCCGGCGCCCAGGTAGGGCTTTCAGGCGCGCATCAGTTGGGCCCATTCCACCCGCCCACTCACTCCGCTGCATGTTGTGCTCTCTAGGCGTGCGTGCGAGGCGCGCGCGAAGCTGAATGGAGCTGCCTCGAGTTGAGGGCGGGGCGGGCGCGGGCCCGGAAAGCTTGCAAGATATCCGTTCTTGCCGTCCGAGCAGGGGCGGCCTCAAGCAGACCCAACAGCAACCCTGATGCGGCGAGCTCAGGGATCTTCTCTGGCATCGTCAGCGGTGCCACCTGTGCAACAGCCACACCGCGGATCGGCCCTCCTCCCCTCAGCAGCCCAGGCTGCAACCGTTTGTGCACAATCGAGAAGGGTCTTTTACAGCCACCTGGTGCAAGTTCTTCACACAGCCGGATGGGCGGCTTGCTCAGCAAAGGGCACAGGGATGGAAAACGCAGCGCTACATGAGCACAAAGCGGCAAGTTAGAACTGAAGGCGGAAAATTGTCAGACATCACTCAGGGCAGGCAGCACGCGCCTGGCAGGCACACGCATCACGCAACAGCCAGCGCCGGCTGCGCGGGGGCAGCCGCAGCGGCAGCAGCGCCTGCCTTGGCACCCAGAGCTGCGGTGCTGACGCTCGAGTACTTGAGCGTGATGAAGCGGAAGAAGTCGCGCCACAGCAGCTCGTAGCGCACCCAGCTCAGCGGCGCCTGTGCCGCCGATCCAGCGGCAGCGGTGGCGGGCTGCGCCGCAGCAGCGGGTGCGGGGGCCTGTGCGCTGCTGCTGCCGCCGCCCAGCGCCTGCTGCGCCTCCTCCAGCATGCGCCGCGGGCTGAGGCAGCCGGTGGCCAGCCAGGGCGCAATGCAGGAGGCAAAGTTGGAGGTGTAGGCCGCGCCCGCTGCCACCGCCTTGCCGCTGCCCCCNAGAGCCGCCAGCCGCATGCGCCAGGAAGCGGCGCAGCTGGCTCAGTGCCTCGCCCTCGCCGCCCTTGGCCTGGCCGCTGCCGCTGCCTGCCGCCGCCGCTGCTGCTGCCGGCTGCCGCTGTGCCCTTGGGCAGGGGCGCCAGGCCCAGCTGCTGCAGTGTGGGGATTTCTCCGGGGTCCATCCGGCCCCCCAGAGGCAGGCCGCGCAGCTCGGCGGGGGCGGGCAGCGCGGCACGCGCCGCCACGCCCGCCGTCCGCTCCCGGAAGCCGTCTGAATGGCAGGTNGGGGTGATTGGAAAAATGGGTGGAAAATGAGGGGTGTTGGGCTTCAAAGCATGCAAGTATCAGCAAGATTCTGCTTACTGCCAACAACCAGCACTCACGTTCCTTCATTTCATCACAACCAGCAATCAACAGTTGACAGCTGCCGCTCCCTCACTCACCAAAGCTCTGCGGCAGCTCCGCCAGCTTGAAGGGCAGGTCCTCCAGGTGCGCCAGCGTGGCGCCCCAGAAGGAGCGCAGCTGCGCCCCCGCACCTTCCGCCGCAGCCTTGACCGCCGCCTCCACGCGCCGCTCCTCGTACGTCACCTGTTGTGCGTGGGAGAGGGGAGGGCGAGCCTTGGTTTGAGGGGACCCGGTTCAACAATGACCGCTGGGAAACCATGAACAAACCCACCTGCTGCCTTGGGCCAAAGGTTGGTGGTGTATCAAGCACAAACTGCAACACGAACAGGCGCAAGCCCTGGATTGACACAGTACACCACGCAGGGCGCACCTCGGAGTGGCAGTAGACTGCGCCTGCGCCCGTGCGCCGCACCAGCTCCCCGATCACCTGCAGATGTTGAGAGCATGCGGGGCCAGTCAGCTGTTTGGCATGCGGACACTTGCACACTGCCAAGCTAGTCAACATGCGGCTGGAAAACAGGCGCAACTGGGGTGCTGTGCCCAAGCTGCCCGCTTGTTGGTGCAAGGCATCCCACATTACCAGCAGCCGCCCACCTCTTCGGGCTTGCCCAGCCGCACGATGAGCTCGCTGCCGGCGGCGCGCAGCGCGGCGCGCAGGTCGGCCACAGCCTCCTGCAGGAAGGCGGCCCGAAAGGGGCCTGCCGCAGGGGAAGCAAAAAGGGAACAGAATGGTCGGCCAATGTGGAGGGTGAGTGGGGAGAGAGCGGCAAGGGGCATGCATGCTTTCAACACAAGCTGGCACACAGGTCAACCAGAGGGGGCGCAGCGCCTGTAGTGCGCACCCACCCACCTGTGCGGTCGTAGCCCTGCGGGCTCTTGCCGTAGTCGCGCGGGTCAAAGCAGTACACGGGCAGCAGGCTGGAGCAGTCGGCCTGCAGGCAGACCACAGGGGACGGACGGCGTGCTTGGCGAGAGGAGCCAGAAGTGCAGGGCAGAGCTGGCTTGCATGGCAGCCAAAGGTGAGGCATTCGCAGGCTTGCACACCGCCGCCATGCCGGGCTGCCGACGATGACTACTTGCTGCACCGCCCCTCCAGCACACCTGGGCGCGGGTCAGGGCCTCGTTGTCGTGCAGGCGCAAGTCTCCCCTGAACCACACAATGCCGGGGCGGCGGCCGCCTCCGGCGCCCGGTCGAGCGCCGCCGTCGTTGGGGGCCCCCKGGSGGGCGGGGCGCAGCTGGCGCCCGCCGCGTGCCGCAGGCGTGCAACGCTCGGAGGGTGGTGCCGACACGTCCCAGACCTGCACAGGCGGTGGCAGACTGGGGGGATGAGGCATGCAAAACCAGCGCTTGAGCGGATGTGCATGCAAGAGGCGAGGTGAAGGAGTGGGCGAGCACTTGCGGCTGGCAAGCGCGCCAAGCCTGGCTAACACAACCCAAATGCCCTGACATACCTTGAACTGCTTGAGTTGCTGCAGCTGGTGAGCCAGGCGGGCCGCCACGGAGCTGCGGCTGCCCAGTGCGGCGGCGGGCCAAGAGGCGGCAACCACGCGCCGCACCGGCCGCTGCTGGCGGGCGCCTGGCGCCMCAGGCAGGGCGCCCCGGCTAATGGATGCCAGCATTGTTGCCGATCCAGGGANGAGAGCCTGTTTGGGCCCGCTGGGTNGGGTTTNGGGAGGGGCTGGCTAGTGCCGTGGCCTCCAGGCTGCCCTCTGCGGCCTTCAGTGCCTGCCAGTGGCTCCTGCAATCGTGCAATGGGCGATTTTGGCCTGCCCCACATTGCGCATGCCGTGCTATGCTCGGAGAACTCGCAGGCCTCGTGGCCTGGGTTGCTGAGCCGCTTTGTGCCCAATAGTCGCCGTTCCCCGCGTCCCCCGACCAATTACGCGCCCCTGAAGCAAGCCAGCGCAGCGGACGCGTGAGAGCGGGACGCCCCTTCAGCCCCCAAGCTTCTCACGCCCTCTCCAGCCCCGCGCGCCCGCCCAAGACCCCAATAATGGGGCGCACGGACCCAGAGGGCGCCTGGGCGCCTACTTTCAGGTAGGGGTGCCTCCTACAGCCCGTGCGCACTTGCGCGGCCGCCGCGCCGCCGCCACCGCAGGCGGCAGCCGCCGGTGCTGGGCAGTCATCATCGGCTGCCTCACGCACTGTCAAGGCATTGCGTATCACCCATCCACTTGTATCGTGCATGCCCGGCACCTGCCGCTGCCCAGGGATGCCCAGGAGTTTGAACCAGCGCTCGCCCCACGGGCCGCCCCTGCAGGCCCAGCCGCGCGGCGTTTGAACGCCCCTTCTGCGACTATGTGCGCGAAATCTTCAAGCGCCACCCAGACCTGCCCATGTTCAAGGTGAGGACTTGCGGGCGCCGGCGCGGCGGCGGCAGCTGGAGCACTCTGTGGCGCAGCTGTAAACCGCACAGCTGTGGGGCAGGTGGCAGGCTGCAGCTCCAACCGCCACGGTGCTGCTGCCACTGCCGCAGGTGATCCCACCCAAGGGATGGTCTCCCCGCAAGGGCAAGGTGGATCTGGACAAGGTGGGGCCCACATGCTCACTCAGCTGTTGCAGTCTGTTGCTGTCGTGTGCTGCCGCCGGTGCAGCGCTGATGCTGATGCACGAGGTGGCTGCCGACTTTGCTGTGCCTGGCTCGTGCCGTTTGCCGTCCTGCTGCTGATGCAGTCGATGCCATTGCCAATGCGCTGCCGTTACTACTGCCATGCTGCTGTCGCTGCTGTTGATGCTGCTGCTGCTGCAGCTGCTGCTGTGCCAGCGGCTTCGTGTGCCGGGCTGTTGCTTGGCTGCCGATGCATGTTGCCCGCTGTGCTGCTGAACCTCCAGGCCATTATACCAGCTGCAATTTGTTACGATGCTGCGCGCAGGTCCGCATCAACACGCCCATTAAGCAGCACGTGTTTGGCAAGAGCGGCGCATACATGTGCATCCTTGAGGAGCAGAGGGTGCGCAGCTGCTCACTACTCGCTCAGCTGCCAGCTCCCTGCGGGCTGCTGTGCTTGTCTCTGCCGCTGCTGCTGTTGTCGCTGCAGCCGACTTGTGCACCTGTGCTGTAGCCATGCTGCTGCTCTGCTGCTGCTTGGGCTGCCGTTGCAGCGTGCTCGGCGAGCAGCTGCTTTATGTGGTGCACACTGCATGCGGCCGCTGCTGTGGTTCCGCAGGGCATGACGGCAGCGGAGTTCAAGAAGCTCAGCGAGCGGCCGGAGCACACGCCGCCCACCAGGGGTGCGCACTGCAGAGCTCTGCTGCTGCTGCCATGCTGCTGCTGCCATGCTGCTGCTGCTACGCTGCGCTGCGCAGCGGCGCTGCCCGCACCGTGCCGAAGCTTGCCAGCCACATGGGTTGCACCTCACCCGCTCTTGCTTCTTTGACACCCGCCCTGCTGCTGCGGCAGGCCAGCGCGGCTCCGAGGACGACCAGCTGCGCGAGCGCTCCTTCTGGTCGGGCATCACCAACTCGCCGCCGCTGTGAGTCAAATGTGGTCCTGTTGTGCTGCTCTCCTGTACTTGCGAGCTGCATCTTTCGCTGAGTCTGCACAGCCCGCATGCTATAGCAGCATGTCCTCGGCCCTGCCGCCCTGCTGACTTTCCTCAACACCGCCCCTGCCCGCAGGTACGGCGCCGACACGGCGGTCAGCCTGTTTGACGCGCGGGTGCCGTGGGGCTGGAACCTGCGCAAGCTGGGCTGCATGCTGCAGGACCCGCAGTACGACGTGCCAGACATCCCGGGTGGGTGGCGGCGGCGGGCGGGGGCCNAGACGGCACAAAGCGCAGCAGCTGGCCAGTTTGTCGCTGGAGCGCCGCTGGGGGCTTGTGTTGGGCACTGCTGGGCATGGGGTTGGCCCTCGGAAGGGTGACGGCCTCTCTGCTAGGCTTTTGGCAGGATTTGCTGGCCTTTCTGCCCCTGCCGGAGGTCCGATCCTGCAGCTTTCATACGCGTTGCAGCTCCAGCTCTGGTGGCACTGAACCTGGGACACCTGGTTTGCTCCCTGCAGGCGTGACGAGCCCCATGACGTACTGGGGCATGTACCGCAGCTTCTTCGGCTGGTGAGCGCGGCACCGCACGGCTGCAGTGCAGGCGGGACAGCCCTGCTGGCCATCGCGCCCATGCCCTTTGCAATTGCGTGCGTTCCTACCTGCTTGCAGCACGTGGTTCGCCGGCCAACCACGCCCTCTCTGCTATGCCGCTCCAACCCTGCCCACCTTTCCCCAACACCGCCAGGCACAAGGAGGACGTGGACCTCTACTCCATCAACTACCTGCACTTTGGGGCGCCCAAGGTCTGGTACGGCGTCAGGTGAGTCCCTTTTTTCTGACACGTGGGTGGGGATGCCAGCCAGCGTCGCCGCTCCAGCTTTGAGGTCTGGACAGAGGCAGATGCATGCGTCTACTCACTCTGGCGTTGCCTGCCCTGCCACCCGCTCCGCCTGCCGCACCACACCCGGCTTGCTCCTCTGACATTCACTGAAACTGCCCCTGCTGCCGTGCGCCTGCCACCCCGCTGCAGCCCCAAGGACAACCCCAAGTTTGACGCCATGGGCGAGGCGCTGTACCCAGACCTGCACCGCAACTGCCGCGGATTCATGCGCCACAAGGTGGGGCGGGGCAGCGCCAGGGGAGGCCGGCCTGTCGCAAGACCTGCCTGATGGTTGGGGGAGGTTCAAAGACAAGGCGAGAGGGGATGCGGTGCGTTGTGGCAGGGGCGGAGGTGCCTGCATCAAAGCGGTGCATGATAGCCCGACAGTGCCAGTCGCATTGAGGCACCTGCTCTGCTGGCCCCCCTGCATGACAGGACATCATGATCAGCCCCAAGGTGCTGAGGACGCACAACGTGCCGTATATGATGGCCAAGCAGGTGGGCCCAGGGCCTGGAGATCTACAGGGGTGGCCTGCAATCGACTGCTGCTCTGTGCTGATGCGAGCCTCGGCGCCGGACCGCCCCTGGTGCTTGCAGTCCGCACCTTGCACGAAGTGCACACACACACATACAGGTTTACAGCCAGCCATGCCCCTTGCAATCATGTCACCTGCCCCTCCCTGGCCGTGCCTCTGCCCCTGCACAGGAGCCCGGCGAGTTCATCGTGCTCAACGCCGCAGCGTACCACGCTGGCTACAACCTGGGCTTCAACTGCGCGGGTGCGTGCGTGGCGGGGGCAGCAGCAAGCAACCAAACCGTGCCTTGCATGCCTGAAAGACAGGCGTGTGGCGTGCGACACGAAACGGCCGATTGTGCAGTGGTCAGTAGCTGGAGGCCATGGCTCCTCACACCCACAGCCTTCGTCTGTGTCAATCCTCCCCAGCCCCCAGAGGCCATAACTGTGCGATGGCATGCTTGCTCACACCCACCACCTGTCCCATCTGTACCAATCCCCCCTCCCCCCAGAGGCCATCAACTTTGCGATGGAGGAGTGGCTGGAGGCGGGCAAGGCGGCGGTGCCCTGCACCTGCACCTGCCTGCCCGACGGCGTCAGCCTCAACATGGCCATCTGGTGCCCCGAGCTGCGAGAGTCGTCAGGTGAGTTGGGCTGGGCTGTGGCCAGGAGGGTTTCACTGCAGCGAGTGAGCGAGGGCGTGCTGCCTGCTGGGTAGCAAACGTCCGGGGTGAGAGCCCGCCTCTTGGCTTGCTGGCCAGGGGCGCTCTGCACGGCGAGAGAGAGAGCTGTGTGAACTGGAGATCTAANAACGTCCGGGGTGAGAGCCCGCCCTCTTGGCTTGCTGGCCAGGGGCGCTCTGCACGGCGAGAGAGAGAGCTGTGTGAACTGGAGATCTAACTGCGCTGTTGCCCCTGCCCCTGCTGCAGACGAGGAGGGTTCGGAAGAGGAGGACGAAGAGGGATCTGAGGAGGGATCTGAGGCAGGGTCTGAGGACGAAGAGGAGGAGGAGGAGAGCGAGGAGGAGGAGGAGAGTGAGGAGGAGGAAGAGCCTGCGCCACGCGGCCGCCGCGGCACAGCAGCCAAGAAGGCGGCAGCAGCCACGGCGGCGCCGCGCAAGCGCGGGCGGGGCGCCAAGGCGGCCGCCACGCCTGAGGAGAGCAGTGAGAGCGAGGAGGAGGATTCAGAGGATGAGGAGGCAGCGCGCAAGCGGCGGCGGGGCGCGGGCGGTGCGCCGCGCGCCGTGCCTAAGCTGCCGGAGGTAGTCAAGGCGACTCGGGTGAGCGGGGCTTGGAGGTTTTGCAGTTGCGGGTTGTGGTGTGAAGGGGTTGTTTGAGTTGGACGAGTGAGGCGCAGGTGCTGTGGAGGCATGCCGCACCCAAGTGTCTGCGACCAAGCGGCGGTGTGAACTGCCACCTGCACGCACCTGCCCACTTCCTGAAACCTCTCTCACTGCCAACCACCCCCGGGCCGCAGGCTGCGGGCGCCCTGCCGCGCGGCGCGGCGCACGCGCAGTGGGGCAAGGTCGCGGAGGAGCGGCCGCTGGCGGTGGTGGAGCGTGACGACCGCACCAAGCAGGTGAGGAGTTGTGGGGAGGGGGAGAGGGAGCGGGGCAGAACCGCAAGCAGCAAGGCTGTGGAGGGCTGTGGGCAGGTGGATATTGCCGCTTGCCGCAGCCGGGCAGCAGCTGGTTGCATTGCACAACTGCTTTAAACCCTTGCTGCATTCTCCCTTCCCATCCGCAGCTCTCCTTCTCGCTGGTGCACCGCCTGGCCAAGCCGTCCAGCAAGGCGGGGGCCATGTGGGTGGGCCTGCTGAAGGAGGGGCCAGACGGCCTGTTCAGGTGCGCACGCTGGCACTGTTGTGTGTCCGCACTGCCCTGCAGCCGCACTGGTTGCCGTCGGTGCTTGGTATTTACATGGGCTTGCGGCTGATGCTACTGCTGCTCGGAATAGCCTACAGGCCACGCAGCCAGTGGAGTGCACACCCGTCTGAGCCTCCCTCCCGCTGCCCCTGCCCCTGCCTGCAGGCCGCAGGGCACGTCCAAGCTGCTGCAGCTGGGACTGCAGTTCCCGCGCGTCGTGCGCGTGCGGGCCGAGTGGGTCGCACCAGAAGCCAAGTCCAAGCAGCGCTCTGGCGGCTGGGCGCTCAAGACGAAGCAGGAGCGCATCCTGATGTGATTTGCTGCTGGCTGGCTGGCCGGCCTCCAGCAGGCCCCCTGCGCCTGCCGCACAGCTGCTCGTGGCGCTGTGCCTGCTGTGCAGCTCGGCACCAGCCTGGGCCTCTGCCCGTGCGGCTGCCCAGCAGGGTGACACCGCACAAGGAAAGCGTGCCCTCCCTCTCGCAACAGACATTCCTAGTTCCCGTGCCTGGATGTGCCCGTTTGGGGCGCCTCCCTCCTGCTTTTGCTGCGTGTTTGCACTGTTCTTTTCCTGTCGTTGGGCTGCTCCGGGCTCTCCTCTCCCCCTCGCTTTGCATATGATCCCTTTCTCCTACTCCTTTCTTTACTGACCGCCGGCGCGCCCCGGCAGCTCAGCGCCCGTGCCGCGGCGCCCCCGGTTCTGTATCAACAGCCAACCTTTAGTTGACCGCATAATCGACGATTTCACTCTTTGGGGCCCTTCCCCGCGTTGCGTGCTTCGCTTGCTTGCCTGCTGGTGTGTGTGCTTTGTGTGTCTTTGGTCCCGCCTGCCTCGGTCCCTCAGGCAGGCCGCCGTGCGTGCTGCTCCCTTCTCGACTCGTCTCATCGTACCCACATTCTTTTTGCAACGATTGACGCCCTCGTTTTGCACACCGTTAACACCACTGTAGCTGGTGGCACAGTCATGAGCAGACAAGGAGTAGAGAGGTCCAGAGGCCGCTATAACAAACAAGGCTGACGCAAAAAAGGCAATGGCTACAAAGGTCCCATGCAAAAGCTTCACTCCGCACAAGCCTGCTGAATGCCCAGCAGGACAATGTCCCTGGCACGCCCCTGCGGCAGGATCGCCGCTGCCGCCTCCAGCTGCTGCCGCACCTGGGCCGGCGGGACCAGAGCCTGCTGTGCCTGCTGCGCCTCCTCTGCTGGGCTGGCTGCTACTGCGGCTGACGGTGCCAGCAGCTGCCGTGCCAGCTGCAGCAGGCCCACCTGCGCAGTGGAGCAATCATACCCTGCCTGCTGCAGCGCAGCCACCAGCTGGCACAGCTCTCGAGTGCAGCGCAGGCCCAGGGCTTGTGCCTCAGCTGGCTGAAGCAGCAGGCCAGGCTGGTCTGCGGGGCTGCCGCCTGCAGGGGCTGTGACTGCGGCTGCGCCAGCCGAAGCCAGGTTGACGCAGTGCTGCACCACGTGCTGCAGCGCTCGCTCTACTGCAACTGCCCGCAAGGCGGAAGGCACGCCTGCTGCTGCTGCCGCTGCTGCTGCTGCACCCGCCTCGATCGCTGCCGCGTGCTCGCCCGCTATGGGAGCCAGGCTAGGCTGCAGGGCCAGGGCCAGGACCGCCCGGCAGGCTGCCTCCACAGCGGCAGCATGCGCACCCGGCAGGATGGCGCCCCCTGCCTGCTGCCGGGCTGCAGGCGGCAGGAGCAGCTCTTGAACCGTGGCAGGCAGCGCCGCCTGCAGCACCCCGGCTGCCTCTGCGGCCGTGAGGCAGGGCAGCAGTGCAGCCAGCACTTGCACCATGCCCTGCCGTTGCTGCGCCATGGTCTGCTGCGGCTGCTGGCCCGCCGCCAGCTGCCCTGCGTGCTGCAGCTGCCTCCGGAAGTAGTGCATTGCTGCCTGCGTCGCGCTGCCGCCCGCTGTTGAGGCGCTGCTGCCAACCTGCTGCATGATGGCGGCTGCCAGCTCAAATGTTTCTGGGCTGGCCTGCAGCGCTGCTGCGGAGCGGTCAATGCGCCTGCCCTCCAAATCGAGCAAAGCCTCCAGCTGGAGCCGCAGCAGCGCCAGGTGCTGTGCCGCCTGCTGCTGCTGCTGCTGCTGGTGCTGCTGCTGGTGCTGCTGGGCGCGAGCGGCAGGGGCCGCCGCGCTGCTCGTCAGCAGCTGTGCAAGCTGCAGTGGCAGCAGCAGCTGGCTGGGGTCTGCCGCTTCATCTGTCTGCTGCTGCAGCTGCAACGCTGGAGACACCACATGCGCTAGCACAGCTGCGGGGCTCAGCAGGGGCTGCTGGCCACCAGCGGCCGCCGCTGCCCCTGCTGCGCCTGCTGGGGTTGGCAGTTTGCCGTGCGCAGCTGGTCCGCAGCCGCACAGGCCCGCCAACAATTGGACAAAGGCATCCTTGCTGCCGGGTGTGTCCAGTGCCGCAGCTGACGCTGCGCCTGGCTCGCCAGGCAGCAGCAGGCGTGCCAGGAGCGTGAGCAGCAGGGGCGGCTGGTCTGGCTGGGGGCGGTAGCCGGCCAGCGGCGCCATTTCTCGAAGCACATCCAGCAGGAGGCCCACCTGCAGCAGGCGACCAGAAGTGACGCTCAGTGGCTCAGTAGCAGGCGGGCAGGCGCCGAGGAAATCACGGCAAATCCATCCTGGCCTAAGATGGGCTGATACATGCATAGTGGCCTGCCCAGAAGCAGACATACCTCGCGACTGCCCAGTTTCCAACAACCAAACTGCTGTATAGCACGCACCTGCTCCCCTGCCTGCACCACAGCCTCTTTCAAGAGCCGCTCCAGCACGGCTGCCGGGCACAGCAGCGCGTGCGGCAGCAGCGCCGCCACCGCCGCCGCCGTGCGCCGCCGCCGCTCCTCGCCGTGCACCACAGCGGGGGCGCCCACTTTGCCGGCGCCGGATTCTGCACAAATAAAGCAGCAGGCAAGGTGGAGGAGACTCAGCAAGCTGGCGAGGAAAATCAGATATGACATGGCAGCAACAAATGGCTGCCACACTACAGAACAAAGCAGAGAGCATGCCCTAGCAACGCAGCGCACAGCCCACAGCCCACCTGAGGCCAGCCGGTTGGCCACAGCAACCAGCTCCCGCCGGCACGTGCGCTGCAGCCCGTCATCCGCATCAAGCGCCTCCCTGAGCCGGCACAGCCAGGCCTGCTGGCCGTGCAGCAGCAGGAGCAGCAGCTGGCGCTGCTGGCGCGGCTCTGCAGCCGTGGCTGCCGCCGAGGAGGCCAGCTCAAGCAGCAGCGACCATGCTCCGGTGGCGGCTGCGGCAGCTGAGCTGCCTGCCGAGCCCTGTGCTGAGGCAGAGACCTGCTGCGCCAGCTGCAGCGCTGTGAGGGTGAGGTGCACGGGCCCCTGGTGGTCGGGATCCTGTGCCACCTCCGCCGCAGCTGCCTCGGCTGCTGCCTCAAAGCCCACGGCAGCACTGCTGAGGCTGGCCTTGGGAGCAGCGAGCGGCGGAGGTGGCTGGAAGCGCACTCCTGGCAGGGCAGAAATTTCCGCCTGGTACGCAGGCTGTGCCCCTGCATACGCTGCGACGCTGCTGCCCTGGCCACCACCGCTGCTGCCGCCCTCACCGCCACAGCTGGCCCAGTCTGTGCCGGTTGATGCCTGCAGGTAGCTGGTGGCGGCTACCCAGGAAGCCAAAAATTGCTGCCGGCTTGGGTGCCTGGGTGCGCCGCTGTCCGCAGCTGCATTGGCTGCTGCTGCCGCTGCCGCCGCCGCTGCCGCTGCGACGTCCGGCGGCATGAGCAGCACAGACCACCAGGCCTGGGCCGCTGACTGCTTGCTATCCTCCACAATGCGCAGCCCCCCTGCTGCAACGCCGGCCTCCGTTCCCGCTGGCGCAGCATCGGCGGCTGCGCCGCCCTGCTGATCTGCTGTGGCAGATGCCGCACCTGCAAACGCCAGCATGAGGCGGGCACGGAGCTGGCACAGCTGCTGGAATACCGCCTGCCGGCCAGCCTGCTGCTCCCCGGGCGATTGCATCGCTTGCATCAGCCCTGCCATGCTGGCATCTGCCGCTGTCTGCAGCTGCTGCAGGGCTGCCGCTGCGTCAGGGCCAACAGCCACAGTCGGCGCAGCCAGCAGCAGCTGCTGCAACGCCGCCATCAACGCCAACAGTGCCTGCTGCGCAACGCTGCCACCGCTGCTGCCATGCTCTTCCAGCTGCCGCTGAGCGCACCCCGCCAGGCATGCTGCCACCCGGTGTGCGGCTGCCTGCAGCTGCACGTCGCTGCTGGTTGCTGCCGCAGCCGCAGCAGTGCTTGCCAGGTCAGCCAGCAGCTCCTGCTGAGCTGGCTGCGCACTGAGCAGGAGCAGCGGCAGCGCTTCCAGCAGCAGCGCTTGCCAGCCGAGCGTTTCGCACAGGCTGACCAGGTGTGTGCCTGCATAGGGCGTTTGGAAAAGGCAGCTTACAACTAGGAGGGGTCAGCCAGCAAGGTGTGCAAGCTTTTTTGGACCACGCAAACCAGCCACACCTGGAGCAGCAACTTGGCAACAAGGAAACTCGCGCTGTTGCAGCGCACCTTGCAGCAAGCGGCCCTCGGACTGTAGCGCCAGGCCCAGCAGCAGCCAGAGCAGCAGGCTGGCATTGGCGCCCGCCTGGCGGTCGACGCCGGCCAGCCGCCTCAGGTGGGAGGCTGCTGCCGCCAGCTGCTGCCGGGCGGTGCTGCTGGACTGCTCGCTCCGTGTCTCCTTCTGCTCCTCAGCAGGGGCCTGCTGCAGCTCGGCAGCTCCCCCCTCCTCCTCCGCCTCCTGCTCCGCCTCTGCCGCCCACCGCAGCGCCGCCAGCACCGGCTGCAGCTGCGCTGCAAACAAGGCTGGCTTGGAGCGGGCGAGCTGCGGAATGCATGCCACTGCAGCTGCCAGCTCGGCCGCACGCTGCTGCCGCTCCCAGGCCGCCCGCAGGCTGCGCCCGCTGCCGAGCGCAGGGGGCGCCATCCAGCTGCTGCTTGTCTAGTTGGCTGTTGTTTGGCGTGTGCGCACCACCTGTGCACGCTCTAAGGAGGTGCTGCACGCACTCAGGTGTTGCTAGAGCCTCCTGCTAAGATGGGCCGGCGGCTCAGTCGCGGCGGGTGCGGCGGCGCCGCTGCGCCTCGAGCAGCTTCTGGTCCTTGTTGGGGGACAGGGCCAGTCTGTAGATGATGGCAGCCCCCGCGTAGAACAGGGCCACGATCAGCAGCACCAGCAGGCTGCAGGGGGTAAGGGTGGGCAGGGGAGGGGGTGAGAGGCAACAGGTGAGTGGTGTGGCGGTGCGGCGTGGTTGGGCGACCAGCTGCCCGCAAGCTGCAGCCGTGCCTAAATGCCAAACAGTTTGCGGCCACGGCGGCACCCACAGCAGCGCAAGCCAGGATATAACTCTCACATGAAGTCGGACTGAGATCAGCTCCCCCCAAGCTGCAACTGTGCGCTGGCCAGCCGACAGTCAATCACCACGCCGGCAACGCAGCAGCGCAAGCCAGGAAATAGCGCTCACATGAAGTCAGACTGCTTGATGGCGAGCACCTCCTGCCCCTTGGACACGTCCGCGGCCGCTGCTGCGCCTGCTGCACCGTCGCCGCCCGCTGCCGCAGCCAGGACAGCCGGAAGCATCTGCCACCAAGCGCTGAACCGCCACTTGGTTTTTGCAAACCGCTCCAAACTCCAGCTACAGCTCTCGCTGCTGCACCAGCTGCTGCTGCTGCTCAAACTGCTGCTGCTCTTCCAGTGTTGCCAGTCGCTGGCGGTTGCGCTGCCCCAGCCGACGCAGCGCTGTCGCTCGCTCGGCTTCAGTCAGGGACGCCCAGTTGGCGATGCGCCGCAAGCTGCCGTCTGCTGCCACAATCAGTGGGCCCAGCTCGTCCAGCGCTAGCTTTTCGCCTGTGCGAAGGGTCGGGAAGGTAAGCGCTGTCTACAGAAAGGGTAGCCGCAGGCGGCAGCGACGGCCCGGCGAGCGGCGGTGCTCCAGCAGCAGCGGCAAGTGCATGAGCGTTTCTCTAAGCTCAATTAGACACGCACCCAGCTTGATCTCGCGGTTTGGAGCGCTGGCGGTGTCGGGCAGCGACAGGGGGTCGTCAGCCGCGCCCTGCAGGGCGCGGCGGCGCGATGTGCATTGCTCAAGACAGTTGGATTGGTATGTGCGGCTTGAACATGCACAGATCGGCAACCGAGGCGCACCTGAGAAGCCAGACCCACAGCGAGAAGCGCCAAGAGGAATAAGCAGGTCAGCGGCACCCTCCAACTGTGCAGCATTGATCACGGGATGGTGCATGCGCGACGGGCAGGCAGCTTGACTGCGCCCAGCATGCCGCCGCTGCCGCTGCTGCGCTGCCGGCCGAGCTAGTAGCCGTGCGGGCGGCTGCACTGCACTGCACTGCCAGTGCAAGCCCTCCGTGCTCTCAGCGGCGCGCCTTAGTTGCTTGCAACAAAACATAATCAAATCAGATGGATGGGCATCGTTCAAAATTGAAAGTCAAGCTCCCGCTCGCTTCACCGCTGCTGCTGCACCGGCTGCGCCGCTGCCTGGCTGCCGCTGCCGTCCGCCCGACACATCTTCTTCTGCTGCATGACCACTGCCAGGTCTGGCCTGCCGGTGATGGGCAGCCTGTAGCGAGCCCACACATCGTACACCCTGCAAAGTGTAGTTGGCGAAGCAGGGTGGTGAGCATTGGCAGGCATACACTGGTGAGACAGGTGGTCGCATGGCCCCTACCGCTGCAGCTGCATGCCCTGCCCATATCACTCACTTGTTTGCAAGGGACTCGACCGCCGGCACCTTGGTGAGCGCATACACCCAGCCAAGCCCAACCTCCTCGTACAGCCGCCTGAGAGGGGAGGCAAACAAGCCACACAGTGTTGAACGTTTGAGGCAAGCAGGGCGCACATTGCTGGGAGTTTGGGCATGCAGTGGCACTGTATGGTTGCTCATTCCTCCCGCCCGCCACATGCCCCAATTGCTTCACTTCACTCACCGGAAGACCTCCACATCAGTGATTACACGCCCGTCTGCCTCAATCGCATGGATGCGCTGCAGGGCGGGATGACAGGTGGGGCTTGTATAATGTGAGCAGGTGAGCCATGCCACGCCTGCGGCTCGCCTCCGGGACAAGCTGACTGCTGCGCGATCGTCCCCGCCACACCCCTGGCTTGCCTCCATGGCTTTCTCGAAGCTGATGCCGCTGTTCTGGGCAGGGTCATACTCTGGTGAGGCCACGTCCACAAAGGCGATGCGGCCCTTGCCCTGGTCCTGTTGGGAGCACGGGGAGGCAGGTGGGGCCCCATGAGACAAGCTGGGGCATGCTGGCAACAGCAGCAGCAGCAGGCCAAAACCTCCGGTCATCCAGCTGTCAAGTGCCTGGGCCCAACAAATAGTTGCGGTGGGAGCTTGCAAGCAAGAAGGGCGCACCCGCTTCATCAGCATTTCCACTTCACGCATGCAGAGCGGGCACTCTCCATCGTACAGCATCTTGATGCGCCAGCTGGGCTGGCTGCTGCTGGCTTCCGAGGCGTCGGCGCCTGCGCGGCGGCACCAGCGGCGGCGGGGTTTGAGGCGGCCGGCCTGACTTGTAGCGGTCTTACAGCACACTACAGTGGCCATTGACTGGCCATTGAGCACTGCGCAGGCGCGCAGAAGCTCCCCAGGGCAGCTCCTTGTGTTGCGGCTCTCCCACCTGCTCGAGCCACGAGCCGGCGCGCCCGCGGCTGGCTGAAAACTATCCTGGGTGCACTTCGGGCTGCTCGCCAGGCCTGCCGACTGGCAGCACCGACGGCACCGGAAGCGAACTGCGCACTCATGGCGTATGGGACCGTCTGGCTTGCTGTGTGAAATAGTGATCGCGGTTTGCAAGGAAGCTGAGGTGCAATGCAGCGGTCATATGAAACAGGCCGACCTGGCGCCCGCTGCCGACCGCCCGCAGCGCACAGGCGTTGCAGGCCTGCATTTGGTGGTTGCCGAGCCTGCACTTGACAATGACCACAGTTCACTTATTTCAATCGCACGATTGCAATCATGAGATGGACCGGGACATTCTGTTAACGGACGGCATGTCCCGTGTTTGTATTCACGCCTGCCGAGCGGCCCAGCAGGCGGCGACAGCCACCTGCCGCTTTTGGCCCGCCTGCACAGGTGCAGAGGACCAAGCATCATGCAGCACGAACACAAGACGTCCGAATGTTTCATCATGGGAGCATTTCACATGGCCTTTTGGCCAGGGCAGCTGGGTGGACTGGAAGCGGCACTGTACGGGCGGGCGGGCGCCGAACGTGAGGACGCGGCAGCACCGCCGCAAATCCACCCCTAGCTCTCACGATCGTCTCCCACACCTCACTCCTCGAGCAAGCAACAGCGTTGCGATGCCGCGCTTGGCCTGGCGCCTCCTGGGCGCTTCCCTGCTTCTAGGTTTTCAAGGCAAGCAGCAGCCTTTGCACCTTGCTGCTGCACCTGGCTGGCAAGCTGCTGCACAACTTGCTTAGGACGTGGGTTCAGCAGCAAGCATGCAAGCTCCGGCTCTTGGCCAGCGCCAGCGCCGCCGCCGCCGCCTCCGCCGCCACCGCCGCCGCCCGGCGCCACTGCC
>JADXDR010000180.1:0-47537 GCA_025026875.1 Chlorella ohadii
TATTGCCATGCAGAATCAAAGGGCAGAAGAGGGGGGAAACAGCCAGGGCAGCAGCAGGGACCGATGCTGCGGCACAGCGGTGTGCCGGGCAGCGCTGTGGCTGGGCACCCCATGCCAGGCCACATCTGCTCACAGGGCATGGTGCAAGGCTGGAAGGCAGGCATGGGCAATGCAGCAGGGCAGGGTTGGGCAGGTGGGCAGGCTATGCCTACCATAAAGAAAACTACACCAGCATTCTGCCTGGACCAGCCCCAACCAGCTTGGCCCAGGGGCTGCCATCCCCAGGCCATGTGCAGCAGGGAAGCAGGCCCACAGCCATGGGGTGCACAGGCATGGCCCCTGCCCTGCTGGATGTCCAGCCCACAAGAGGTGGCTGGAGGTGCCCTGCCCAGGCAGGTGGGGGGTGACAGGGGGTCCCACACACACTAGCCTGCCCCGCCCAAACGAGCGAGCACGTACAGATAAAAACGGGAAACTGTCTCAGAGAGAGAGAGAGAGACTAAGTGCTGAAAGTGACGATTCATTACCGGTAGCCCACGCCGCGGCGAGCCCAACGCCGCTTTTCCGGCCGAAAAATAACGCAGGAATTCCTCCGGATCAAAAGGTCTCTGTCCGGTCAACTGCCGATGCCCTCCGGTNTCCGGTTCTGCACCTRCAGCWGCCTACACAAGGCCCCAAGAGCAGYAACATGCATGGATGGAATCAGCATTCAAAGCCCAGCACAGCGGTGCTGGTGCCGCATCAACCCGACACACCCTCACCACTCCCCCGCACAGCGGTGACACACGGCGACCCTCCCGCACTGCTGCACATCCACCAGCACCTGCCCACTCTTGCCCCCTTGTGCACRTGCACTACACACCAGGGGGAGCAYAGCCATGGGGGAATGGGGCACAGATGGCAGGGGCAGCAGGGTGTGGCAACCGACATGCGCTAGCGGTGGGCAGCCACACCCCAAGTGTAGGTTACTTTATGGCAGGTAGTGAGGGGCGTCTGGCCGCCGCCCAGAAACTCGGCTTCCGCGTACATATTGGTGTCTCGCTCCTTTGCATCTTCCACCTGAGGCGCACGAGCGACAAAGAGGAGGGCTCTGGAGTGTTAGAGACTTTGGCGYGCGGTGCTGAACACACTGTGAAAAGCAGTGCCGCTCAAGGTGGGGCAAGCGGCATTGCAGGCCGGCGGCAGCACTGGCACAGTTTCAACTGCTGGCGCACTTACATCCACATTGGCGCCGTACGCTGCCAGCACCTCGATAGCTTCGGCCAGGTTCTCCAGCGCAGCCCAGTGCAGCAGAGTATATCCAGCGAAGTGCACTGGGTCAAGAAGGAAGTCGAGATCAGGGTCAGCCCCAGCCCGAATCAGGGCTTCCACAATATCCCTGTGTGGCCGCCTGTCTCCAAAGTCCCTGCCCCACAGCGCCACAGACAGGGGTGTTGCAAACAGGGTCAGCTCTGCTGCCAGGTTTGGGTCTGCCCCTCGGTCCAGCAGCATCTGCACAGCCGCCAAATCGCCCTGTTGAACTGCATAAATAAGCGGTGTTGTGTCGCACACCCAGTCCANTCCCCCGCTCAGCCGCATGGTCGGTTCAGGGTCGACTGGAGCGCCAGCCTCAGCTAAGGCAGCAACCTCGCTCCACTCTCCTTGCTGGGCTGCCTCGAGCAACAGTTTGTGGGCTTCAAGTTGGTACTGCGGCGGCACAGGAACTGGGCGAGAATGGAATCAGCACTGCAATGATGACAGGAGAAACGCCTGTGCGGCAAGAAGCGCGCTAAGTCACAGGGTGCCTTGGCTTGCCTCGGCAGCCGGCTGCTGATGGCCTGCCGCTCTGCAGACCCAGCTGGCGCCGCCGAAGTTCTGGGAGGGGCAGTGGGCAGCACACGGGCGAGGTGCCACCTGCACAGGAGTGTCCGAATCAGTATGATGAATCTCTGCTGCAATGCTTAAAGCGCTGGGTACACCACTGGCTTGCCTTCGCCCTGTGACACCGAGCGGCAGCAAACCGCGGCAGAGCGGCGGCGGAAGAGCGGTGGCCACGGCCGCCGCCGCTGGCCAGCCAGGGCTGCAGGCGCACGCTGCGCGCAGCCAGCATAATGCAGGGTGTGGGGTGGCGGTGCCAACGCTGCCAGCGAGCGCAACAGAGCGAGAGGTCGGCGGCAAGTGAGGGTGGCTGCTGCAAGCAGCTCTGAGGTGCAAGCTGCACTCAAAATGGGGGGTGATTAGCAGCCCCCAACCTAGCCGAGCGATACTGAGCAGCGCCTGGTCCAGCAAACCCATGCAAGCTGCCGCCGCAGGGGGTAAAGAGGATACCTGCCGGCCTTTCATCGCCCTGTGCAAGGCGCTCGCGTACCGCTCCCTCAGGATCGATCGCCATGGGCCTGCTGCAGGCCCTCGGCTGGCTGCTAGCCGGCCCTTTGCTGCTGGTGGTGAGACTGGGGGCTGCCTGAGCCGCTGATGTGCTTGTGCAGCAACTCAAGCGCGGCATGGCGAGCCGATCGTGCCGGCACAGCTACTACAGGCCTGCCGCCGCCGCTGCCGCCACGTTCCTCCAGTGCCGTGTTTGATGCACCTTCGCACTTCCTGCTAACCCTGACTTGCCTCTCTTCGCAGGTATGCCTGATCATCTATGGATTCCACCCACTCCAGGTGGGCGCCCATCTGCAGCATCTGCTCTGCCTGACAGTCGCTTTGGCTGCTCCGCATGCTCCGCCGCCGCCGCCGCCGGTGCGGGCCGCCAACTGCAGCTGCCCGCCGCCTGCTCTCCTGCTCCCCGCAGCGGTGGCGCTACCGCAAGTTTCCAGGCCCCCGGCCCCGCTGGCTGATCGGCAATCTGCTGGAAATCCACACGGAGGGGCAGGAGGGCGCGGCAGAGCGCTGGGTGGCCGAGTACGGGCCGCTCTTCCTGATTTGGCTCGGCGGCTTCCCCGTAAGCGGACTGCAAGCTGTGCCTATGGCTGCTGCTGCTGCTGCTGCTGCTGCTGCTGCTGCTGCAAATCTCTGGGGGAACACTGCAACTGATGCGCAGCCAGCTTGTCATCACCCCGCCCGCCACCGCTGCATGCGAGCTTGCCGCCTCGCCCGTACAGGTGTTTCTGCCAGCAGCTCACTGATGCAGCCTACCCTTTCAAGCGGCAGTTTGCACTGAAGTAAACATGGTCTGATTTCACCACCTTTCCAGGTGCTCATGACCGCCGACCCCTCGCTGGCCAAAAAGGTGCTGGCCCGCCCCGCCCGCCACAAAATCTGGATCCTGCATGAGGGGCAGGAGAAGGACTACGAGGACCACACCCTGTTCTTCGCCAAGTGAGCGGATTGGTGCATGAGTGTGGTGCCAGCTGGTAGTTCTTTGCTGAGTGAGTGGAACGGTGCTGACGTTGACTAGTCCATTCCAGCCGCCGTTGAGCCCCATCAGCACGTTTGGCCGGGGTGGCACACTACCTTGTGCATGCAGCTGCTGCCGCTCGAGCAGCCTTCCCTGCCGCCTGTCCTTCAATCTGGGCTGCTCACCCCCCACCTGCTGCCGCAGCGGCGAGCGCTGGCGCGCCTCCCGCGCCGCGTGGCAGCCCTTCTTCTCCCGCCAGTCGCTGCAGGGCCATGCCGGCTT
Source organism: Chlorella ohadii (assembly GCA_025026875.1). Classification (NCBI taxonomy): domain Eukaryota; kingdom Viridiplantae; phylum Chlorophyta; class Trebouxiophyceae; order Chlorellales; family Chlorellaceae; genus Chlorella; species Chlorella ohadii. Next base: position 3,602 of record JADXDR010000180.1, read on the forward strand.
CATGGCTCGCTCTGCCGAAGCGCTGTGCGGCCTGCTGGGCAGCGCGGCGAGCAGTGGGCAGCAGGTGGATATCTGGAAGAGCCTGCAAAGTCTCACGCTGGATGTGGTTGGCACTGTGGCCTTTGGCGTGGATTTCAACACCCTTGCCTCGCCCAAAGCAAGCGGCCAGGCGGCCGATGGAAAGCCGGCCGCCGCTGCTCAATTCGCCGCTGCTGAGGGCCAGGCGGGCAGCCGTGCGCGCGGCCTGCGCAGCGCCAGCACCGATGCACTGCTGTCCGCTGTGCGAACCGTGTTTGAAGTGTGCGGCCCCGCGCAGCCGCTGTTCGGCCTGTGCTTCATGTTCCCGGAGGTGCGTGGCCGCTGCTGCCTGGTGCATGGCCAACTTGCACTGGGCGAGGTTGACTTGGCAGAGGGTGGCTTGCTGCAAAGCATCAGTTTTGGCGAGGCTGACTTGGCATAGGATGGAAGGCATCAAGTCACAGGGGCTGCTGAGAGGCATGGCATTTGCCATGCAAAGCTGCCGCACAACACCTGGGCCCTGCCCTGCTGTGCCCCCATCCGCTCCCTGCAGGCGGAGCCGCTCATTCGCTGGCTGATCAATCGCCGGCCCAACTCCATCTTCCGGCGGGTGGGTGGTCTCCTCCTCCTGGAGAGCAGTTGGCTGTTGCTGCGGCGGCTCGCGCATGTGCTAGGTGGATGCATCAGTTTTGAGGAGTGCACTGCACCATAGCCGGCTGGGCTGCCAACTGGACAATTTTAGAATGACAGGCCTGTGAACTCAACATTTTTATTGCTGTGCAGGAGCTCGGGGCGCGCCAAGTGGTCAAGGCAGTGGGCGCCGAGCTGCTGCAGGTCAGCCGGCAGGGCGACGCGCCGGCGCCTGCAGCCAACGGCCACGCAGCGGCGCAGCAGCAGCATGCGGGGCAGGAGGCAGGACAGCGGAAGGGGCAGGAGGCGGGCGGGAGGCCATCGACAGTTGGCTCAGGCTCGTTTCTGGCCAATGTGGGGCGGCACACCGGCAAGACGATTGAGGGGGAAGTGCTGCTGGATGACGCGTGGGCAACCAACCAGGCCACCACCTTCCTTGTTGCGGGTGAGCGGCTTTGGGAGAGCTTACGGGTTGGCACGCGATGGGCAGCAAGGCATGCATCCCGGAGAAAAGGCCGGGGCACCTGCTCAGCCTACCTGTCACACGGGGCATGCACCCACCAAACTGAACCCACTTCGGCTCGCCCTGCAGGGTACGAGACCACCGCCAACGCCATCACCTTTACAGTGTACCTACTGGCCCGCAACCCAGGTGGCCAGGCACTGGCGGATTGCCGTGCCGTTGTGTTTGAAAGAGGCTGCGCAGCGGTGAGGGAATGAGCCGCAACATGAGAGGTAGGGTGCAGCAGAGTGGTGGCTGCGTGCAGAGTGCACGCTTGCTGTGAGGCGCCGCAGCTGTAGCCATGCCCCCTGAACTGAATCTATACACCCTGCAGACAAGGAGGCAAAGCTGCTGGCTGAGATTGATGCCTTTGGCCGCAACCGCGTGCCGACGCTGGACCACATAGAGGTGGGCAGGGTTATTTGATAAGGCACACAATATGCAGCATCACGTTCATGTTTTGGGCTTGAGGGATGCCAGCATGTCCGCTGCGCCGCCAACCGATACCCTGCAACTGATTGGGCGCCCACCTTCGCCCGCCTCCTTCCAACCCCTGCCGTTGGCAAGCAGGCGCACTTCCCATACGCCGCAGCAGTGCTCAAGGAAAGCATGCGACTGTACGCTCCCAGCATCACTCTCATGCGGGAGGCTCCGGCCGGCAGCGAGTGGCAGCTGGGAGGGTATGCCGTGCCGCCGGGCACAGCTCTGCAGGTGGGGACGGTGGAGGGTTGGGGTGTAGGAGCTGCGGCTGCATGCATGTGACATGCACCAGCTGGACGGCTGCAGCACGGTGGCAAGGCACCAGCTGGACGGCTGCAGCACGGTGGCAAGGCACTGGACTTACGTCCGCTGTTGCTCCAGGAGAAGGAGGCTGCAAGCAGTGCAATGTTTCAACAAGCAAGTTGGTCCCTTGTCAAGGCCACCATGCACGTCAGCAGCGTAGCCCAAAGCAACTCTGCAGCTTAGTTCAATAAATGCACGGTTTCACTTGTCGTGCCCCGCAGGTCAGCATGCACGCGATGCAGCGCAGCCCCGAGCTGTGGCATGATCCGACGGCCTTCATTCCCGAGCGCTTCGTGGCGGGCAGCTCGGAGGCTGAGGAGGTGAGATGCCGCAATCTTTTTAATGGCGTGCAGTTGGACGCTTTGTGGCGGGCAGCTCGGAGGCCGAGGAGGTGAGTGAAGCATGCTTCCCTGCTGTGCATTTTTTGGCGCTTCATGGCGGGCAGCCCGGAGGCCGAGGAGGTGAGGGAGGGTGGCAACTCTGCTGTGCATTGTTTGTGCTTTGTGGCGGGCAGCCCGGAGGCTGAGGAGGTGAGTCGAGCGTGCAACTCTGCTGTGCATTGTCTGCGCTTTACGGCGGGCAAGTCTGGGGCCCAGGAGGTGAGATGCCGCAGCGTGTTTGGTGCCAGGCTGTTGGACGTTTCTTGGAGGGCAGCCCGGAGGCTGAGGAGGTGAGGGAGGGCAGCGGATTGCACACCTCTCAATCACTTCCTGGGCGCCGCGCCGGCAGGTCCCCTTGAACCGCCGACCAAGGAGTGCGGTTAAAGCTCGATATGTGGGGATGCAAACAAGCACCGTCGGTGACAACTGCCAACCGTGTCGAGTGCCGCCTACTGCCCCCCAGGTGGTGCCAGGCGCCTTCATTCCCTTTGGCGCCGGCAGCCGCATGTGCGTGGGCATGCGGTTTGCAGAGACCACCGCCCTGCTCACCCTGATCCGGCTGTACCAGCAGGCGAGTCGCTCATTCTGTGCTCCCTTGGCTTGCTGTGTGGTTCACAGCAAACTGTTTGCCATGCATCGCCGGCTTGCTGCTTTGACCTTGCAGCGCCCGTTTCCTGCGCCACACATGCTCCCATCTGCACACCGCCCCTCTTTCTCCGGCCCGCCTTGTTTTGTGCAGTTCACGTTCCGCCTGCTGCCGGGCCAGGTGCCCCTCAAGACCAAGGTGCTCATCACCCAGGTGAGGGAAGGCTGCTTTCATATGTTTCGTTACGAGCCAGAATGATCGGGTCTCAGAATTGGTTGCAGTTGCATCTCATGCTTGGAGCCCACACTTCTCGCCAACGCAGCAAGCAAGGGCAAACCGTTACTGGCTGGCTTGATGATGGTTGCTGCCGGGCGACTTGCTGGGCGCCACAAAGCGCGGGATGGCTTGCTGGCAACTTTGAGCCGATTGCAAGTGTAGCCGAACTGACAACTGGCTGGCTGCTGTGCTGCAGGGTCCCATTGACGGCGTCCACGTGACCGTGCACCGGCGCTGAGGGTGGAGCGCAGCTTGCACCGGAACACCAGCCAGAAGCAGCAAACAGTATGGAGTAAGAATGGCAGCACTAGCCTAGCTGCTCAGGCAGCCGTACTGCTGCCATCGCCTGTTTCATCCATCACAACACTGCACTTCAGCCTCACTGCATCACCTCGTGTATTTGATTCCCTCTGCAAGCTCCCTAGACGTCTTTACACGTTTCATCTTTTGCTTAACGATGAGCTGCATGTCCAGCTGCTCTGCGCCCCGCGACTGCCTCAAGCAAACTGCATGCGCTGGAACACCGAAGCAGCGGCCACACCGATAAATGTAGCTGTCGCGTACCCAAGAATGCCCACCAACAGCGCCGGAATGAGGCTGCTGCGCCAACCCTTGGCAGCTGCCATGCCAGCGGCGGTGGTGGGGCCTGCACCACACACGTGCGGCAGGACAGAACCAGGTGTTTCAGAGATGAAGAGGCCGCAACATCGGTCGCACACGGGGCGAGCGCTGGCCGGCCGCATCGCAGTGCAGCCGGGTGCTTGGCAGGTGGTGGGCTGGCACGCTGCTGGGCACTATTACTGGGCACCGTGCTGGGCACCGTGTGGGCATCCAATACTCCACCCACTCACCCCCAATGTTTGCATTGGATGCCAGGCAGGTTTCTCGCCGTGTGAAGCGCCACAGCCGCTCGCCTGCCAGCACAACCGCCACGTGGGCTGCGGCCCAGAGTAGGATGGAGGGCGGGGTTGATTTGGAATCATCAGCCCTATCGTTGTGTGGCAACAGAACAGCGGCAGCAAGATWGCGNAGCAGCAGCAGCAGCAGCAGCAGCAGCAGCAGCAGCAGCAGCAGCAGCAGCAGCAGCAGCAGCAGCAGCAGCAGCAGCAGCAGCAGCAGCAGCAGCAGCAGCAGCAGCAGCAGCAGCAGCACTATATGTGCCAGGAGCCAGCCAGACCACGGACATGCATGCTATGAAGGCCATAAGCTTAACGCCCTTAGGGCTGACCCCAAGTACACCCCAAGTACAGCACCTCTGGAGTGAACAAAACTCAAAGCTAAGAGCCGCGCTCACTGGACACAGCGATGGCAGACCAGAGGAACAGTGAGGGAGCCGTGCGCATCACCGTCGCAATGCTGCCGCTGGCACCCACCGATGCGAAGAACAGCTGCGGCATGGGAGTCGGGCGGGCAGGTGGGCTGAGGGGGGGGTTGTGCTCAGCATTAGCGGCATGCAAGCGGGGCTAGCAAGCGGAGAGGGAGCAGCATGAATCATCCGGGTAGCCCTGAACACCAGCCGCGGGGCTCGTACCAATCCTGCGGCCACCCAACCCCAGCAACAGAACAGCTGAAAGCGTGCTGACCTGCATCAGGATGGCNCATCCGGGTAGCCCTGAACACCAGCCGCGGGGCTCGTACCAATCCTGCGGCCACCCAACCCCAGCAACAGAACAGCTGAAAGCGTGCTGACCTGCATCAGGATGGCGGCCAGCCCTTCGCCCGAGGCCCGCAGCGGCGCCAACACGCGTGGGAACAGAGTGGCTAGCGTCACTGCAAACAAACAAAGGGCAGCGAAGGACAACTGAGAAACGAGGCAGTGACAGGGCGGCGCTTAAAGGCGACAAAGTGCACTGCGTTGCGAGAAAAAGCCTCCCCAGGCTCAGCGCATCCTGCTATGCCCGCCCCACTAGTGCTCTTCATCACGCCACTACTGTCATGTGGCAACTGTTCAGACCCCCAGCCTGCCTCACCAGTGATTGCAGTGATGACTGTGATGGAGCCGCCCTTGTATTGCAGCGCCTGTGCAATCTGGGTGCCCGCAAAGCAAATGGCTGCAGCCACCGCCAGCGCCGTGGCGCCGTGCAGCACAGTGATGGTGCGGGTGTCTTCCTCGCCTGCCTCCCCCTGCTGCTGCTGCTGCTGCTGCTGCTGCTGCTGCTGTAACGTTGCTGCTGGTGGTTGCTCTGCCGCTGCTGCANTCTGGGCCTGAGGCTGCTGCTGCTTGCAGGGAGCCGTCCCAGCCCCCAGCAGCAGGGGCAGGGGCAGCCTCTGCTCGCTCGTCAAAGGATGGAGTGGAGGGTGCGTCGGGAGGCACCCTTTTCGCCAGTGCATACAGCGTGAGGAAGTAGGCAGAAACAATCTGTGGGCGGGGTGGCAGACACAGAGCGTGTCAGGGCTGCAGGTTGGGCTGGAGGCTGCCCCGGGGCAAAGCTGCCCCTGGACCTGCTCCCCAGGTGATGCATGTTGCAAGTTGGGCGCTCCGCAAGGCTCACCAGATCGTCGGCTGCCAGGCCGGCCATGCGGGCACTCGGGGAGAGCGAGAGTGCCTCAGACACAGCCACATAGTTGACGCTGCCTGCAGGACACAACTAGGGGATTGTGCGTTGCACAGGGCACTGCCCCTGCTGACTTCATCTCAGGACAAGGCAAGGCGGCAGCTGCTGCACAGCTGACAGGCAACACAGGTTTGTGAATATGTGATGGCCTGCTGTCAATGTGTCAGTTGCCGTTGCCCTGCCGGCCTCACCGCCGATGTGGCGTGCTGTGAGCGCTGCGGCCACCTTCCAGCCGTCCGCTCCCAGCATGCGCAGCGGCATGAGCTTGAAGGCCAGCAGGCTGCAGGGTGTGGGCGACAAAGGGCAGGGCAAAGCAGTGATACCAGCTATTGAATACCGATTGTAAGGATGGGAGGAGATGGAAAGGACCAGGGTAATGCACGTGCAGAATGCAGTGCACGTGCCACCCGCTCGATGTCAACGACAGCAGGAGCGTGGCGCTTGCCTGCCAATCACAGTGGCGAGGGCGCCCCATGCGAACGCGCCCAGCAGGCGCCCCGTCTCATTCAGCACCCGCCTGCAAGGAGCGAGAGGGAGATGTGAGTTGTGCGGTAGCGGCTTTTGTGAGTATCGGGTAGCGCGCAGCAGAGCAGTGGCTCACAGCAACATGCAGCAAGGCGCGGGATACCCGCCGTGCTGACTTTAGCGGCCGTATCATGCATGCCAACACCACAGCCTGGGAAAGCCCCCACCTCAGGTCTGCGCTGAACAGCAGCAGGGGCACCGCCAGGGGCAGCAGATACGCGTTCACTACTCCATACACGTGAGGTGCCTCAGCGGGCACCACACCCAGGTTGCTGAGCGCCAGTCCAAACAGCGTGCTGCGAGGAGGCAGGCAGGGCATGGGTGGGGTGTGATGGGCTATATGTGCATCCAGGGCAGCTTGCAGGTCAAAGGCCACAGCATGGGCACTGAGGGCAGGGGAGAGCCCTGGCGGTCGATGGGTAACCAAGCAATGATCGATGGTGCAATTGGCATCGCACACACGTCACTACACAGCTCCTACCTCATTCCACAGCTCTTTTTGGCTTGTCCTGCTCACCTCAGCAGCGCTCCACTCATCTCCTTGCCCCACTTGGTTTGTTCGCACCACAGGCCTGCGCATCCGGCTGCCGCCAGCGCCGCCCAAATGCCCCACGGCGAGTGCCCAAGCAGCGTTGGCCCCTGCTCGTGCACGGCTGCCGTCGCTGCTGCCGCTGCTGCTGCTGCCGCCGCCCCTGCTGCTGCTATGGGTTGGCAGGCGGCTCGTTGCGGCCTTGAGCGTGAACTTCTSCTGAGTAAAAGCTGCTGGCCTGCAAGGCTGCGGCTGCGCCTCTGGACCACTGTTTGTGCAAGAGGTTGCCGTGGCGCCGCTGCTGCCGCCGCCGCCGCCGCCGCCGCTGCCGGCGGCTGCAGCCTTAGCCGCAGCTGCGTGCAGCGCATTGGCTGAGGGCTGGCAGCAATTAGACTCTGTCTTAAGCCTCGTAAAACACGCCGCAAAGCTGGGACGCAGCAGAAGTGCGAGCAAGGGAGGGTTTTCGGGCTGGAGGCCCGACAACACAATTCTGCACAATGATCACAGCGCGATGCCGCAGCTTGCAAGCCGCCAGCGATTGAGAGGCGCTGGAGCGCCCATGCAGACGCGGGCAGGAGTGCTCACAAAGCCCCGATCGCCGTACCGCTGCTACTTTGCACTTGCACGATGCAGAGCTAACATGTCGACCCGGGCGCGCGGCAGCTGGGTGTCTACAGCGGCAGACCCTCCAGCAGTAGAGCCCTCCTCCTCACCGCCAGCCTCCCCATCTGCAGTGGCAGACGCAGGCACCGAGTCGGCATCGCTGCAGGGAGCGGCGGGTCCCGCCGCCCACGGCACTGCTCCCGCCAGTCCTTCGGCGCCGAGCTCCTCTGGTGCCGGTGGCGGCGGCGGCAGCCAGTGGGCCGCCCCGCACCGCGCCGCATCTGATGCCGGGTCTGTGGACAGCCATGTGGACTCACACCACTCCTGGGGCACGCATGTGAGCCACCACTCGCAGCGCAGCCGCTGGAGCATCGCCGCCACGGTCGGCACGACAGCAGCGCCCCGCNTGGCTGAGCCTCGCTTGCTAGAAGAAGGCGGCAGCAGCGATGAGGGCAGCAGGGCAGCCTCCCCTGCAGCCTCTAACTGGCGACGCAGCGATACCGGCGGCAGCGGCGGCGCCGCGGCAGCGGCCGCGTCGCCGCGTGCCAGCCGGCGCAGCCCACGCAGCAGCGGACGGGGCATTGGCGAAGCAGGCGCTGCCAGCAGTGGCTCGAGACGGCTGCCCGCAATCGACCATCCCCTGGAAACAGCCGGCAGCAGCAGCAGCGGGGCGGCGGCAGCACCCGGCGGCCTACAGACGGCAGAGTCAGCTGCGGCGGCCGGCAAGCTGCCGCCCCGCCTGGTGCGCTTGGGCTGGTGTTGATTACTGCATGCTGCTTGCTGGGCGGTTGTAGTTGTGGTTTGCCGTGCGAGCAGGCTGGAGATTGGTCACTGACGCGTATTACTAATGCATGGCTGCCAGGAACAGCAAGCGCCGCCTTGTCCATTTTGCCCACCCCCGATCACCCTCCGCCTGCCCCTCCGCAGATTGTGTTCAATCCAGATGGCCAGACCTTTGACATAGCCGTGGACAAGTTGCGAGAGGACCAGCTGGCAGCCGCCGCCGAGGCGGCAGCAGCTNGAGCGGCGGCGGGAGCAGCAGCGAGCGGCCGCGGCGGCAATGGGCCCTGCAGGGGCACGGCCGGCGGGCGGCAGCCGGGCGGAGCAGCTGGATCCCGATGTGGCGGTTTGGCGGGCAGCCTATGCGCGACAGAAGGTGCTATTCAAATGCGCAGCCTACAGCTGCTCATTGTGTGCACGCGCCCAAGCACGACCAACTGCAGGCAGCGCTGCCTGCTACTGCCTGCCTTGTGCCTGCGCTGCGTGCTGATGCCTGCTTCCCTGCTGCTCCTCTTCTGGCCCACAGCTGCTGGTGCTGCTCACCCTGTCGGTTGATGTGGTCTATTTGATCGTCCTGCTGGTACTGCGACTGGCCTGGGGAGGCAGCAACGGCGAGGGCAGCGCGCCAGACCGTGAGTGTATTTTGTGTGTACACGCAGGGATCCTGGAGTGCGGTGGTATGAGTGCATATGTTGCTTTGTGACTGCAGGCATCGACGCTAGACTGTCATGCCTTTGTTGGTAGAGCCCGCCTGGCCAGCTCCTTGGTGCTTCTCGAAATGTAGCATGCTGCCGCCTGCCCCGCTGCCTGCAGTCAGCACCGCGGCCAAGTTCTTTGTCGGCTCGCACCCCGACACAACCAGCATCAGTTTCATTGCCGGCACCATCTTCACAGGCAAGCCTTTTTAGAGATCGCAGTAGCTGGGAGGGTTGGAGCTGTGAGGGCAGCAAGCAACCCAGCGCCCGCAGCCCACTGACCGGAGCGCTTGCTCGCTTTGGCCCCAGCGCAGTACGCTGCCCTGCTTGCTCTTCCAACCAACGCACTCGATCCGGTCCTTTGCAGACCTCATCGCACTATATGGCGTGATTCAGGACTACCCCTCAGTTGTCACCTTGTTCATCGTCTGGAGCGTTGTGCTCGGGGTGAGGGCGCGTAGCAGCCTGGGAGCCTGGGATATCGTTCCACGCACTGTGAAGGGAGCTGTGGGTCGTCATTACAAATCGTGATTGCATGGCCGCTGTGCATTGGCCCTGCTGCCTGCTGGCGCAACCCAACCGCCCTGTGTGCCCTCCACCAGTGCTAAACTTGCTGCCCTCCCACGCTCCCTGCCCCCCAGGCCTTTGCGATCCTGGAGATGCCGCTGCTGTTCATGCTACTGCGCCTGCTGATGCTCGTCCTGGCCTTCCAAGTGAGCATCGTGCGCACATCAAACACTTAGCTGCTCGTTGCTGTTTGACGCGGCTAGGCAGCATCCCCTGATACGGCATGTTGCTAAAGATTGCGCATGATTGAAGCAGTGCGGCAGTCAGCAGCCCACAGGCATGACGCAGCCAGCACAACAAAGCTGCGCTGCACCTTTTCACTCATCTATCCCCTCCACCTCCTGCCGTGCAGCTTCGCTTCTCCATGGCCCGCCTGCACAGCATGCTGCCCCCCGCCTCGCTGGCGCACCTCCTGTCTGGTGAGGGGTTCGCTGGGTTGCAGGGGTTGGCAGCAGGTTGCAGGACAGGCAGACGGCAGCGAGGGGCCGGCCCATCAGCGCGCACAACATATCTGGAGGTTTGCTGCCTTTCGCTCCTCAACCCTGCCAACTCAGACTTCAACATGTCGCCCTTCTTTCTCACAGCCATGGGCAACAGGACGGCGTCTGCCGGCCGCGCCGTCTGGGGCGCCACAACCCGCCCTTTTCGAGGCGGCTTTCGCCGGCAGCAGCCCACACCGGCTGCTCCAGCAGATGGCGCCGCACCATCACCAGAGGTGCCACCGCTGCAACAGCGCAGCGGCAGAGGGCTGGCTCGCGGTTCGCCCACAATGGCGGCAGCTCGCTCCTCGGCGCTGTTTCGAGCGGCGGTGCTGCGGATGATGTCTGAGCAGCAGCGGGAGCAGCGGGAGCATCAACAGGCATGGGATGTCGAGCAGGGCGGCAGCGGCGGCACAAGCAGCGGCGCACAGGCGTCCCCTGAGCAGGCCGGCCCCAGTGGCAGCGGCAACGCCGGTGGCATGGAGCGGCGAAGCAGTGGCGCCGGCGACAGCAGCAGCGGTGTGGGTGGCAGCCGGCGGCAGCACTCGGTTGCTCGCGCCAGCCCAGCACCCAGCAGCAGCACCGATGCGCTGTATGCGCGCATTCTGGAGGACATTGCAGCGGTGGCAGCAGCGCCCAGCAGCAGCAGCGGGCGGCGGCGGCAGCGGCGGCGGGAGCGTGACGGCCGGCGGCNCAGGCCAGTGCCGCAGCCACTGAGGCTGGTCCTTCGGCCAGAACCAGCAGCAGGGCAGACCACAGCGAGGGCAGCGGGGAGGAGGACGCTGCTGTGCGCGCTGCGCTGGGCCGGCCGCCCAGCACACCCGCGGGCAGAGAGAGCGGCGGCGGCCGGGCACGGCCACAGGAGGCTGTTGACCGTGCGGCAGCCGTTGTGCAGCGCTCTGCTGGCGGCAGCGGCAGCGGGGCAGCACCCACGTGGGACGATTTGATGGCCCTGCTGGCGGTGCACTCGCTGGAGCAAGCGGCACGGCGGCAAAGTGCCCGGACGCAGGCGGTGGTGCCGCTAGTCAGCCTGGAGGCGCCTCCTCCCACGGCCGCGGCCGCACCGGCAGCAGACGAGGCGGGCGGCAGTGGCAGGCCTGCGGCGCATCCCAGCTGAGCTGAAGTTGTTTGTGACACATCCGTATCTGTACCTCCTGCACCACTGATATCAAGCATGTCAAGGTTGCACAGATGCAAGCTGCCTGGCCACCTCTGTTGCAGAGGGCNTTGGCAAAGTGGGACTGGCATGCTCTCTGCCAGCATTGGGTGTGCGCGTNGAGTGCGTCCGGGCCATGTCTCCATGCGGATGGGCATCGGCTGAAGCAACCTGTGGCAGGCGGCGGCCGGCCGCGGCACGCTGCAATGGCGGCGGGGCGGTGTGCCCATTGCGCTAAGGACACGCCTGCAACGTCCGGACCGTTTGATTCTCCTCCGACAGTGCTGCCAAGTGCTTTGGCGTGCAGGCAGCTGCGGAATACCGACGTCCAGCGTGCGCTTTCTCATCGGCGCAGGTCCACCACAGCTGTAAATCGCCAATGCCTTCCCCGCAGCAGCTTGAAACGTAACCAGCGGGCCCTGAACGCTGCACCGGCTACAGCCACACCGTCGCCTCCCCCCCTAGCCCCTTGCCGGCTTGAACACGCGCGATCAGCGCTCCCTCCTTCGCCTACACCTACCTTACAACAGCATGGCTGCCCGCCACTTGCTCCTGCTGCTGCTGGCCGCCACCGCCGCCGCCGCCGTCGCCGCCAGCCGTGGGCCCGGGCCCAACGGCGGCTACCACCCGCCCGGCACCTGCGGCTCGTTGGAGGCTTTTCTGCGCACCGGCCCCAAGTTTGACTTTGTGGCGGAGCGCCTGCACAAGCTGCCCCGGCGCGACTTCACACTGCTGCTGCCGCTGACCTCGGTTCCGACCGGCTCGTGGCTGCGCCCGGGCCTGCCTCGCTCGATTGTGAACGACCTTGTGCGCAACCTGGTCCTCACCCGCAACTACCGCTCGGTGAGCTGGGACGCGTATTTGTGGTGTGTGTGCAGCCCTGCAGGATCCAGTCGCCGCTGGATGCTGTTGCCACGCATGCCGGCAGGGGCCGGCACCCACCACTATATAGATATATCTGAGACGGGGAGCCCCAGCAGTCGTAATGCGCATCAAATGTATGCGACCCTCTTCCACTCCACCTTGAGCATGCAGGTGGAGGAACTGCTGGAGGCCGGCTCAGCCCGCACCCTGGCCGGTACCCAGGTCACCTTTGCGTTTGAGGACGGCCGGGTCATCGCCACGTTTGAGGGCCTGGCTGAGGCCCGGGGTGTCGTGCTGCCCCTGCCACGCTCCTTCAAGGTCAGATGGCCAGCTGCTCCAGTGCCACAGGCATGAAGACGTACCGGTGCAGGCCTGGTAAAGTGGGCAGCGACGAGCATGCAGCAGTGGGCGTGCAGCGCTGACCTGGAGGTCTCGAGACGCTGATGATTCTCCTCACTGACTGCCCGCCCCTGCCCAGTCCCTGCCCTTCGCAGAAAGTCACGGTGTTCAGCGTCGGCAACGACCAGCTGGGCTCAGCACCCGGCAACACCACGTCTGCCGGCCGCCGTCTGACTGCCTGCGGCTGCCAAGGCGCCTACTGCACCGCGCGCATCCCTTGCTGCGGCACCTGCGTAAATATGTCCACGGACAGGTACGGCTTGCAGTCTGGCACCTGCCAGGCAACGTCTGGCGCGAACGGTAGCGCATGCTGACCGCCGCTGGGGCGCCCATGTGGCCATTCAAGGCTGCAGATAAGTACCGGTCTTTCAGTTTTCCCTGCTGCGTCCCTACCAAAAAACTTTACTGCGTTACTACCAAAAAACTACCAAAGATGCTGCTCAGCAGGTGGCACCGTCGTCAACCACGCACTGGCCCTTCTATCTGCCTTCATCTGTCCACTGCTTCTGAAACCTGTGTGTGACGCTACTTAATAACATGTAATAACATGCAATCATTGATGGCACAACATCAGGGCAGGTGCAAGGCAGGCAGGCAGGGCAGAGAGCAAAGGCAGCAAGCGGTCGCTAACATTCTTGTTGCAAATAAATGCGGCTGTTCAGAGCCCGGTCTGGCTGGTCTTGTTGTGTTCAATGTTCAACACTTTCGCTCAAGGAGTCTGGCCGTTGTTGTTCTGTGCCACGGCCTGCTTGCACTCCTCCACAGAGCCGAAGGGTCCGGTCGTCCACAGCTCCACACAAGGCTTCTTGCACCCCGTCTGCTCGCACGTGGCGGCGGTCTTGCCACTCTTCTTGCAGTAAGCCCAGCCGCAGTATCCAGGGGTGATGGCCTGGCTGGGCTCCTTGTCGGTGCCGTTCATGCACAGATCGATGCAGGCCTGCTTGTCGGTGGCGCCAGCGCAGCTGTCGGTGCACGACCCCAGCCTGCGGGAGGGGCGGGAGTGGTGGGCTCGTGCCAGCGTCAGTGGTGCGGCAGGAGCTTCGGTGCTGCATCCCCTGCCAGGGCAAAGATGGTTCTGGCGTTCTGTTTCCCACACGGTGTTGGCAAGCGACCCGTCGTGATGCAGCTGCGGCGGCGGCAGCTGCTGGACACGTAACTACAGCGGGCCCAACCCACCCGGGGATCTGCCTCAGGGCGCGAGGCCGGGCCGTGGCACCCCTGCCAGGATAAAGAGGAAGCAATGCACACTGGGTTGGCCAGCTACAGTTGCATGTGCTGCTTGGTGCTGTGCACCAGGCCGGCACTGCTGCGTGCACTCGAGCTTGCAGGCAGCATGACGCCCACCAGGTGGCAGAGTGCACTGCATGCGCTGTGCTGCCCTCTAGCGTTCATGCAGTCGCTTGCTCACCCGACGAGCAGGAGCAGCAGAAGGCTGATGAGGGCGGTGTACTTCATCTGCAGGGCCGGGCCAGCCATGCAAGTTAGGGAAGTGAGGGCGCAGCAAGTTGCTGACGATCGGGACTAGGTGTTCGCTTGAACTGGCATGGCACTGCCACCCTGCTGCAGTTGTTGCAAACAGCAGGTTGTTCCTGCTGCGTTGCTGCTCAGGATGATGTGCATGCAGCGCCGTGACACACCAGGCAGGTCCTGAGCAAGCCAGCGTCAATGGCAAAGTTGGGGGGCAAGAAGGCCAGCGGGCACGCGCGYCCGTTACGCTGCGGCACGGTTCCGCCGCCGCCGCCGCCAGCCCGCCGCCACAGCTCTGGCCTGGGAACGCCGCCCACAGCTCCTGCTGTCCGCCACGAGGCCCGCTACGCCACAATCCCACCGGATTGGTGTCGGCCTGGCCGGGTTTGCGGGCGGCAAGGGCTGGGACTTGGGCAAAGCGGCTAGTGGAGGGCTGGCCTGGAGCTGTGGATGGACAGGGCAACACAGGATGACAAAGGACCACAAGCTTGTGCAGGCTGACAGGGCTGGCTGGCGAGGCAGCAGGCGCAGCGGGGTCCCGCCGGCCGGCCGGGCGGCGGCAGCCAGCGGAGGCGCTGCCTGTTCCTGATCACTCCAAGTACCTGTCAAAGGGGCGGGGAGCACACTTCTGCTCGCAATTGCCTGCCGGCAGCCGCCCATACTTGATTGCCGGCAGCCGCCCATACGCTCCTCGCCTGCCTGCATGCCGACTGCATGCCGAACCGCTGCTGGCGTTGAAAGGTCCGCTCTGCCGCCGCTCTGCCGCCGCTTCTGCTTTCGTTCGCGGTTTAACCGGCGGTGTAATACATATTCTGGCAGGTTTGGCAGGCAGGTGTAAAACAAAAGTGGAGGTTCAGTTATACAGGTACAGGTGTATGGCGCCTGAGCAGCATAATTAGTAATCTGCATGGGGTATAAAAGTAAAATACAAGCTGACCAGCAGTGAAACGGCGGTGATTTGTGACGCATGTGGCCTCACGGCCGCACTGTGGCCTCCAGCTCATTGGTAAACAGCCTGCCGCCCACTGGGTTTAGCCAGGAGAAGGACAGCAGCACTTGGCCCAGCTTGTATGATGCCAGCTGGTTGCCGGTGGAGCCCACCACGACCAGCCGGATATCTGCGGTGCGAGGGCGGCAGCGGGTGCACAACACAACTGAGCTTGCTGTGGTGACATGATGCGAGGGGTGGCAGCGAGCCATCCCTTGAGCGCTGCACCGTGCACACATGTGACTGCACACATGCACAAGTGCAGCGGCAAAGAACCACGCCGCTCATACCCCTGTGTGCCCACCTTGGATGCGCAGCGGGGCCTTGCTCAGCGCGGGGCCTTTCCCCAGGTTGGCAGGATCTGCTGCCTCTTGGGCGGCAGGTTTGAGCCGGCCCAGCTTTTGAAGCGCGGGGGTGAGGTCGAGCTGCACCCGTGTACGATCATCATCATCGTCCTGCTCGACATCCTGCGGGCGGCAAGGAGAAGAAATGGAGGTGTTCAAGCATGCCTTTATGGCCAGCCACCGCGGCAGAGCCAGCACAGCTGGATGGCCGCAAAACTGCACCTTGAGCGGCGACAGCACCACGCACTGCTGGCTGTGCCCATGCAGCTTGTCGCAGGTGGCGGTGCATGCTGCCTGCCCACATGCACGTGCCACGCTGTGCAACTGCAGTGCTGCTTGTGGCAGGTGGCATGTGCACGCACCTGCAACCAAGTCATTTCTCCCGCATATTTAGGATTGCCGACCGTGGGTGTGGCCGCATTTGCGCCAGGCGACAGCACAAACACGCGCACAGTGACCTGAAGGTGAGAGGTGCAGTCCGACGGACAGGGCAGTGATGGGTGAGGTGAGGAACAGGCGGCCGCATGCGCCAGGGCGTGCCCACAGCCCGGCCCGATGCGGCCATGGGTGCTGATGCACAGGGGCGCCCCATACTGTGCACCCAGTTCTGCCCAGTGCATATCACAACCACCACACATGCAAGCATACTTGCTGGTGCATGTAAACTACCAGCGCGCCAACACGCACCTGATCTCCTATGACCTGGTTGCGATCCACGGCCGGCAGCACCACAAGGTAGTGGTAGAACTTGCGAGGGTCTGGCTCCAACAGAGCGGCGTACTCATTGACCATGTTATCGTACCTGCCACATATTTGGAAGGGGAGTACAAGCAGGAGTGAAGGAACCGAGCGTTCAGCGGCAAGTGCAGGCAACAGTGGCGGCAGGCGCAGCTCCTGTGTTACAAGAAGGCCCGCTCCAGCAGCGGCAGCAGCGGCAACAGCAGCAGCATGGAGATGCCCTGATGGCGAGCTCACGTGTAGCCCAGCGCCCGCCAGTCCCTCATGTCATTGGTGTTGTAAAAGCGGGTGCGGTCCGGAACACGGAATGGCGCCAGCGGGGTCTGGGTGGTCACAGTCGTGCCGGGCGGGTACCAAAAACTGCCTCCGGTGTCAAACTCTGGCGTCAGCCATACTTTCGGGTTTTCCTATGGCAGTTTAGGGGTGGCAAAGGTGTCTGACCCTGCTTCTCAGCTAATGTGCTGCATACAGCAGGGCTTGGTGTGATGCCGCAGCAGGGCAGCATGCAGGCGGGCACAGGAGCGGCCCACAGCAGAAGGCGGGGCAGGGAGAGCATGCTGCGCACTGCCGTGCACTTACCAGCTGCCAAAGTGCAAAGAGTTTATCCACAAAGCAATGATGTGTCCAGAAGATGGGATCGTAACTGCAGGGATGGGAAATAGCAGTGGTATGAGGTTTTTACTGTGGCACATCCACCTGACCAGCAGTGCAGGTAGTCCAGTACTAGGCAGCCGCGGGCTGCCGCTGTGCAGTGGCGGCAAAGCGCTGGGCAGCAGGCTATGGCGGGGCAGTGACACTCCAAAGGCCCAGCACAGCCTCGACATGTCAATAGCAGAAGAACCCAGCACCAGAGCAGCGCACCTGGCGTGCGGCACGTGTGGCATCCAGCCGCCAATCTGTGTGCAGGAGAGGTGGGGGGCAGTGGGCCAGGTTGATTGCAAAATCCCCAGTTGCACCATGTTGGCACAGTTATCTCGCCCCAACCAGAGGCTGCAAGTCACCCCTGCTGCCATTATGCAGATAGCAGTTGTTGCGGACTGAACTCCACCAACCGCATTAGTACTTGCCGCCTCGTGAAAGAAGTCGTGCACGGTCTCCAAGCTGGCCTGGTCGTTGCAGCTCTGCGCCTCAGCCTCAGCAGGCGTAATGTCGGCGTTGCTCATGCAGGACCAGCTACAGAAGGATTGGGCGAGGGGAGGAGTGAAAGCTTAGGCTCACACCCATGCACCAGCCTGGGGACGACGCCGGCAACATGCACGCTGTCGCGGCAGTGCCGCATGAACAAACCCTGCCCTCATGACAAAACAGTGGAAGCGCAACCTGACAACTCACGTGTTGGAGGCCATCACGACCGCGATGTCAAAGCGCTGCTGCTGCACGCCTTTCTTGAGGGCATCGCTGATGTCTTTGGCACTGGAGCGCCAGGTGGCACACTCATACGCTCGTCTGGTCCGAGGCTTCGTGCAGGAGCCATAGGGAGGGAAGGGCGCAGCGCTGCACAATGGTGGCAGACATGGGGTAGAAATGGCGTCGGCGGTGGGCTGGGTGGCAGCTGCGCTGTGGCACGGCGAGCATGCCATCATGCACTCAACACAGGGTGCGTTAGCGCATCAGCACCGCACTGCCGCCAGCTGTGGCGCCTCAAGCCCATTCACCCCACCAACCTGGGAATGGTGTAGCCCCTGAGAGGGTTTGTAATCGTGGTGGGCCCGCCCGGTGCTTCCACCGCAATTCTGGCCTGGTCGAAGAAACCTGGCAGGCCGCTACGCTGCACCGCCTGGCTGGCCCAGTCAAAATAGGGCAGTGCCAGCTGGGACGCCGCCGCACACCACTGCGCCGCGTCGGCACGGCTCTTGTACTTCTGTGCAACCTCCAGTGCGTGGTTGCGCAGCGCGGCCTCAAAGTACAGGAGCTGTGCGCGGTGCCAGGTGGGGAACTGTGTTCGCCGGTGGGGGCAGTACCCTGCGGCGGCGGGGCGGGAGCGAGAGCACGGCATGTGTGGTGGCCAGCAGGGGCGGCGCTTGGGCAGGCGGCTGGCTGCACATGATCTATCAGGCAGGCAGCACTGTGGAACTGTGCCGCAGAAGCCCCTGGCTACACCCCAGTCCAGGTGCGCAGCAGGCACCTATGTGGCGGCAGCCGCTGGCTCCTGCCCACGCAGCTTCTCAAAAGCCGGCAGGGCACATTGCGCACTCACCGCCGTCGCGGTCGTAGTACTCGCCATTCACCAAAAACTCCTGCCCCTCAATGTACGGCGATGCAGGGTTGATTGCTCCATCATAAGCCATGTACGGGATGCCGTGGATGGCCGCCTGCTGGAAGTAGCTGTCCAGGTTTTGCCAGGGAGCAGCCTGCATGGCCGCCAGCGCCTGGAGGAACAGCGAGCGCTGGTAGGAAAGCGACGGGTGCGTCATGAGCGCCGAAATCTCCCGCCGCACTCGGATGCCAGGGCGGGGGTCGCTGCGCCCGCATGTGTTGCTGCAGTGGGCGGCAGGGGCGTTGAGATGTGTCAGTGGGCAGGGCGAGTGTGTGGGCAAGGAGCGGCGGCTGCAGCGGGAGTGGCGGCGGCGGGGGATAGAAGGCGCTCACGTGCGCTGGCCCGCTCTTCCGGCCGCCAGTCGCCTGATGTGCGAGTCCTGTTGCAGAGAGCGGCAGGGGAGGGTTGTTCACTCGGCCCGGCGTGTGCTCGGGTGGGGTAGAAGCGGCGACTTGAAGGCAGCGGCGCTTGCACTTGCATCATTCACGCAAGGCGGTTGCCACAAGCATGATCGAGGCGCACCTGAGCAGCGGCAAGCGGGCCAGGCGCCGCGGCCAGGGCGAGCAGCGCCAACAGCACGCCCCACCGCGACATACTGGCGCATTCAAGCCGCACAGAACGAGGGAAGGCGTTATGCAACTCAGGTTGCAGGGACATGCACCAGGGTATCCGGCGGCGGCGCCTCGGCCTGTGCCCGTCCGCCGGCGGCGGCCAGTGGCCACATGTATACGATGCATGCAAGTTGTATGATCCAACGCTGCTGCGTGTGGCACAACATACTGTTCCAGCCTGACACGCTGGTAGTCATCTCTACATACTTACCTGATCCGGGTGTAAGCGCGATCAGCCTGCTTGCGGCAAGCAGGCCTTTCACCATCCGGGCGCGGTCTAGGCCTTGCACTCTGCCAGACCCCCCGGGTAGTC
This sequence comes from Chlorella ohadii, assembly GCA_025026875.1. Taxonomy (NCBI): domain Eukaryota; kingdom Viridiplantae; phylum Chlorophyta; class Trebouxiophyceae; order Chlorellales; family Chlorellaceae; genus Chlorella; species Chlorella ohadii. Next base: position 22,647 of record JADXDR010000180.1, read on the forward strand.
AGCCCTCGGGCTGGCTGGGATTGCATTTGTGACAGGCTGGGTGTGGCTTTTATCGCTCCCTGGCATCCTCCCATCAAYGCCACCATCACAACCCCCAACTCAACTCGACCATTGCAATCCTGATCATCCTGCTGGTCACTGCTGCCACTGCTTCAGTTCAGTCAGGCTTGCAATCTAAAYTCACTCGCAATGTGYAGCAATGCTGGATCCATCCGGATGCAATGGATGCTGCTGTCGGCATTTCAGCGTCAACGCAAGGGCTGGGATTTGGCTGGCCACCGCCCTTCTCATTATGTGCTCGCCATGCTACGCCTCACTTGGCGCCGCACGTCTCCGTCTGCTTTGCACCGCACGTCTCGTTGCCTCCGGCGCTGGCGGGCGAGTCGTCATCTGGCACAGGGGTCTGCGGGCAGTGGCAGGAGACACAATGTGGAGGAGATGAGCAGCGGCGAGGAGTGCCTGGCGGCCTGCATCACTGCACTGAGCATTCAGTGCATCACACCCCTGCAGCCGTGGCACCCATCCTCTGGTCACCCGCACTGGCCCCCACGCATCATAATCCGCAACACCCTGCCCGCCAGCGCGCTCGCCTTGCGGATGTATGCCTTGCCGCTCTTCACTTGGATGGTGCGGAAGCCTTTCTTGAACTGCCACACGCAGGGGCAGCAGAGGGGCAAGCACGGAGTTTGGTACAGCAGCATGGGCATGCACGCAGCTACACAAGTGAGCATGACATGCAGCAGCAGCAGCAGCAGCAATGCAWGGCATCCGAGGGCGGCGCGGCTGCTTAAAGCAGCAGGAGACATGTTCAGCCGCAATGGAATGCATTGGCTGGCATCTCAGGCACGGAGCGGCGTTGATCTGCATCATGCCCTCACAATCTTCTCGGCCTCCTCGTTGGACACCTTGGGGCTGATCATCACCTCCTCTCCCTGTGCAGGGCAGGCAGAAGCGGAGCGGTGCTGGCCACATTGTTCAGGCAATCGCAACGTAATGGACAGGCTGCGGCGGCGGATGGCAGCTGTCGCAATGCGAGCACCAAGGGGCCTGCTGAGCGACAATCTTGGACACTAGCTGGCCGCGTGCATGCAGCTGTGACAGCCAGCTGGAGGCTACTCAGCAGCACTCACCTGCTTCCAGTCGGCGGGCGTGGCCACCGGGAACTTGGCTGCCAGCTGSAGCGAGTCGATGACGCGCAGCAGCTGCRSRGAGGTAGGCAGATGGAGGCGGGAGGCAGGCGCGGTGAGGGCGGGGCAGCAGGACATGTGTCTTCATGCCATTCGGCATTGCAGCCTGCGGCGGTGCAGCCCAACACACACCCTGGCCTCCTTATGCTGCACGGCGCCCTTCCGCCACCCATATGTCTCCGCTAAGGTTATACCAGCTAGTTTTAGATACGCAACAGCGCAGCCCTCGCTCACCTCGCCAAAGTTGCGGCCGGTGGAGGAGGGGTAGAGCAGCGCCAGCTTGAGCTGCTTCTCGGGGCCCACGATGAAGACGGTGCGGGCCGCAAACGCCTTGCCCTCGCTGTCCTTCTCGTCCGGGTCCATCATGCCTGCAAGGATTGGTCAAATGAAACATGATGCAACTCTGCTGGCATTGGGTCGCAGCAGAGAGGCCTTGCCCTTGCTGTCCTTTTCATCGGGGTCCATCATGCCTGCAGCAGAATTGGGGTAGGCAACAACTGTGGAGCACTGTTCTGGCGATGGCCTTGCTGTCCGGCTCATCCAGGTCAGCCCGGTGGGGAGTGGGGCAGGAACATCACGGCAGGGCATTGCAGCTTGCTGCCGCCGGTGCTAGTGTCCCAGCCAGACGGTACACGCCATGTGTCCATCAGTCGGCAGCCAGGCAGATCAGGCAGCACACGCATTCAGAGCCCTTCNAAAGCGCACCCCACTTCTTGGCGATGGAGCGGTCGGCATCTGCAATGATCTGCAGGCATGGGCGGGGAGGCGGCAAGGCACCAGCAAACTGCCTGGAGACGGTGCAGCACTACCGCAGCTGCCCATAGTGACAGCCAGCTGCAAGGTTGGGAGCGAGCCAGCCGGCGGGAGCTGGGCGGCCACCCCCTGCTTCACCCTCGTGGTGCCGCTGCCACCTACAGCGTTGCTGCAGCTGATCCACGATCTCACCGGATATTCAATCTTCTTGCCTTCTCCCAGCGAGCCCTCAATGTCCTTCACCCACTGCGAGTTCAAGCAATGCGTGGAAGGGAGCGGAGTTGGGAGGGGTGATGGCCGGGGAGCAGCGCTGGGCGGGGAATGGTGGCAGCCTTGCTGCATCTTGGGTGCCCATGGTTCTGCCTGCTGCCGAGCTGCGCTTGACAGCTGGCTGCATGGAGCAACTCACGCGCGCCCCATGTACACCCCACCCACCTGCTTGTGCGACTCGAGGTCGTTGCAGGACAGCGCCACAAGCTGCACACTCCGCTTCTTGAACTCGTCCTGCAGCTTGGCGGCCGCCCCCAGCTCGCTGGTGCACACCTGGGCAGGGGGCAGTGATGGGCAGACAGAGCAGGACGGGTGGGCATGGACGCATGTGCAACAGGGCGGGCAGCAGCAAATCGGGTGGCACGCCCCAGCCCAGGGACGGCGCGCCGCTGGGGCAAGCACTGGCAAGAGCGGGCGGCTGAAATGCTAGCATCCGCAGGGCAGCATGCAGCTCACCGGGGTAAAGTCTGAAGGGTGGCTGCACATGGATGAGGCGGATGGGGCAGGAGGAGGCGGGCGCAGTGATGAGCAGCGGGGCAGCATGTCATGTGTCAGCAGCGGCAGCAGGGGCGATCAGCCGTGGCACATGCTGCCGCCCAGGGGCCAATCCATCCTTCCCAAAAGTATGACCAGTCCGCTGTTTCGCCCACACCAGCTGCCCTCTGCAGAGCCGATGCGCACCTGAACAGCATGGTCCACTTGCCGTCCACCAGCTGGTGGAAGCTGTCCACCCGGCCCTGTGTGGTCTCTGCCGCAAACTCGGGAACCGTGTCGCCCTGCGAGGGAGTTGGTGAGGACAGCAGGGAAGAGGCAGCACGGCGCTTACGGAGAGGCCGGCTGCGCGGCAAACTGGAGGCAGACTGTCGAGTGCAGGAGAGTGGCAACAGCGGCGGCGGCGGCGGCAGGTTGAGAGAAGAGCGAGCAGCCTGCTGGCGCCAGGGCATTGCATCCTGCACACTGTGAGACGCCCTGACTGTGGTGCGCAGGCAGCCCTGGCGGGGTCAACGCTCTCACCAGGCACAGCATGGCTGCAAGCCAAGGAACGTTTGTTGAGCCTGCCACCGAACAGTGGGTGGTGCAAACAGGGCAGTTGGGAATGCGCAGGGCTGCTGGTGGCACCTCACATGCGCCGCGCCCCGTCACCCTGCTTCGCCCCGGTGGTTTGGCTCTTGGCACGAGGAGCAGCCAGCTGATCCGTAGCAGCACTGAACATTTCGGATGCCACACAAGAAGATTGCACTGAAGCCACGAGATTCACTGATCAGGAGGAAGGTGGCGAGCGGCGGTGGTCAACGCTGTGCATGCTGTTCCCACCTGCCTGCCTTTCTATTCAAAAAATTTCCGGTGCAGCCAAGTTTTCATTTTCGTGCATTAGCTGCGTGATTCACCCGCGAATGGCTGGAATATTGATGGGGAAATGCGTGGCGGAGGGGCGCCGTGCAGCATTAGAAGGCCAGGATGTGTGTTGAGCTGCAATGCCGCAGGATGGCAACTGCAATGCCGCATGAAGACGCATGTCCTGCCGCCCCTCCCCCAGTCAGCCACCCGCCCCATGTGCCTGCCATCCCGCAGCTGCTGCGCGTCATCGACTCGCTGCAGCTGGCAGCCAAGTTCCCGGTGGCCACGCCCGCCGACTGGAAGCAGGTGAGTGCTGCTGAGTAGCCTCCAGCTGGCTGTCACAGCTGCATGCACGCGGCCAGCTAGTGTCCAAGATTGTCGCTCAGCAGGCCCCTTGGTGCTCGCATTGCGACAGCTGCCATCCGCCGCCGCAGCCTGTCCATTACGTTGCGATTGCCTGAACAATGTGGCCAGCACCGCTCCGCTTCTGCCTGCCCTGCACAGGGAGAGGAGGTGATGATCAGCCCCAAGGTGTCCAACGAGGAGGCCGAGAAGATTGTGAGGGCATGATGCAGATCAACGCCGCTCCGTGCCTGAGATGCCAGCCAATGCATTCCATTGCGGCTGAACATGTCTCCTGCTGCTTTAAGCAGCCGCGCCGCCCTCGGATGCCWTGCATTGCTGCTGCTGCTGCTGCTGCATGTCATGCTCACTTGTGTAGCTGCGTGCATGCCCMTGCTGCTGTACCAAACKCCGTGCTTGCCCCTCTGCTGCCCCTGCGTGTGGCAGTTCAAGAAAGGCTTCCGCACCATCCAAGTGAAGAGCGGCAAGGCATACATCCGCAAGGCGAGCGCGCTGGCGGGCMGGGTGTTGCGGATTATGATGCGTGGGGGCCAGTGCGGGTGACCAGAGGATGGGTGCCACGGCTGCAGGGGTGTGATGCACTGAATGCTCAGTGCAGTGATGCAGGCCGCCAGGCACTCCTCGCCGCTGCTCATCTCCTCCACATTGTGTCTCCTGCCACTGCCCGCAGACCCCTGTGCCAGATGACGACTCGCCCGCCAGCGCCGGAGGCAACGAGACGTGCGGTGCAAAGCAGACGGAGACGTGCGGCGCCAAGTGAGGCGTAGCATGGCGAGCACATAATGAGAAGGGCGGTGGCCAGCCAAATCCCAGCCCTTGCGTTGACGCTGAAATGCCGACAGCAGCATCCATTGCATCCGGATGGATCCAGCATTGCTGCACATTGCGAGTGARTTTAGATTGCAAGCCTGACTGAACTGAAGTGGCAGCAGTGACCAGCAGGATGATCAGGATTGCAATGGTCGAGTTGAGTTGGGGGTTGTGATGGTGGCRTTGATGGGAGGATGCCAGGGAGCGATAAACGCCACACCCAGCCTGACACAAATGCAATCCCAGCCGACCCGAGGGCCGACTACCCGGGGGGTCTGGCAGAGTGCAAGGCCTAGACCGCGCCCGGATGGTGAAAGGCCTGCTTGATCGCCCTTACACCCGGATCAGGTAAGTATGATTGGGCTGGTGGGAGCGGCGGCAGGCTGCCGGCGGCACGCGGCGGCGGGATCAAGGGGTTTATGGGTACGGTCTCAGCCGCGGCGGGCGGGGTGCGGGCAGCACCACTCGAGGTGTGCAAGTGCAATGGGCTGCTTGGGGACGCCAGCTTGGTTGTGTGGGTCGACCGCCTGGCGCGGCCTTGCAAGCTGGTGTTTGCGCCTTGCTGCGTGCATTTCAAATCGACAGGTCACGCCGGACTGCCCCGCTCCGGCTTTGCGGGTGGCGGATGGCGGCGGCGGCGGCGGCGGTAGCACAGCGGCAGCAGCAGCGGGGTCGCTCCCGCTCCCTCCAGGCTGTGTCAAACCAGCTGTTCAATCACAGGCACAGTCGATCTGTGCAGTCAATCAACCAGCAACAACGCTGAGGATGCATCCCCTTGCCGCCCGCTCGCTTCAAGCAATCACGCAGCTCTGCCGCCCATTGCGCTGGCCCTCCCCTTCCACCCGCTCTTCCGCCTCCTCCTCCTGCCCCTGCACCGCCCCCTGCCGCTCCCGCCGCTGCTCCGCCGCGCACTCGTCCAGCGCCGCCACAAATGTGCTGATCTCGTCGGGGGTGTTGTAGATGTAGGCAGAGGCGCGCATCGTCTCTTCAATCTGGCCGAGAGGTAGGGTGGGGAGGCAGACAGGGTGGAGCAGGATGTGGGTGGAGCATGCATGCACTCGAGGTGCCTGCTGAGCGTACAGCGCGCAGACGTCCAGCACGACTAGTTTGCATCCAAAATAAAAGCAGCCCCGCCTCACTTGGAAGTAATCGGTGTGCAGCGGCTTGGCGCGGTGGAAGCCGGCGCTGCAAGGGGCGGGCAGAGTGCAGAAGAGAGGCAGTTGGGTGATGGCGGTTGCTGGGGTGGCGATGCCTGCTGCCGGCAGCAACAACTGCAGCTGGCACAGCGGCACCACCCCACTGGCAACAGCAGCCGCACTGCGGTTGCGGAGGCAGCTTGGGCAGGATTGCACCTGCACACATGCCCAAGCAGAGTGGCTGCTGGTTGAGGCATCGGTCTGCAGTACCTGACCGCGATGTGGCGCTTGTCCAGGTCAGCGGCCAGGCGCATCATGTCGCAACCCTCAATCAGGAAGGAGCAGAGCGAGGCGCGGCCCTGCAGCAGACAGAAGCTTGAAGGGACGATCAGCTGGTCAGTTCATGATCAGTCATCCCCACACATGCGTTGCCCGGCAACACATGACGCAACCTGAGGGCCAGCTTGGCATGATGATCAGCAGCATCCGTCCAAGGCCCCATGGTGCAGCCCGTGATTGCAGCCTCTGCGCCAGCAGTTCCACCAACCCACCACTGCGGCAGCAGGTCCTTCATTCCGCCCCAGCATGAGCCACAGCGCTCACCTGAGGCACGTCGTGCGCCAGCCCCCGATTGCATCCAATCCTTTCAACCACCTGCTGAAGCACCCCACCTCAGCCTGCTGAAGCGCTCACCTGGGGCACATCAGGCCGCAGACCCTGGTCGCATCCAGTCCTTCTAACCCTTCCAACCACCTGCTGAAGCACCCCAGCACCGCATGGGCCCAACAGCCCTCACCTGGGGCACGTCGGGGGGCGGCCCCAGGATGCGGATGCCTCGCACTGCGGACAGCTCCTGGTACAGCTGGCGGGCGAGGCCCTCCTCGTACTCGTGCACTGCGCCCATGCCCAGCTGCAATTGTTGTGGGCACAGGCAAACTGTTAGGCACAAGCAAGAATGTTGAGCACGCCAAGCTGCCGGATAGGCAAGGCCGGGCCGCGCAGCAGGCATGTGTTGACGCTGCTGCTGCTGCGGCTCCCAGCTGCCTTTCGTAGGCAAGTACAAATCCACCAGCTGAATGAATGCCCCGGACATAAGGGAGGCCTCCTTATGCTCTCCACACCTTCATCAGGTAGTCGCAGGCGGCCCCCCGTCCGATGGCCTCCGCAATGGCGGGCGTCCCCGCCTCAAACCTGGGGAGCACAGAGGCGACGGCAGGCAGGAGGAAAGTTGTGCTTTGTCCACTCCAATGGCCCAGCCGGCTGCCTGCTGGCTTGGCTGAGCAGGCTGCACGCTGGCTTGGCAGTGGCAGCTCTTGCGCAGCGGCGCTGACGCAGGCCAGCTCACCGCAGCGGGGCCTGGGCAGCGGCAGTTGCTCGGCAGCAGCAGCAGCAGCAGCGCCTGCTCCACCTGCCTGCCCGGCTCACCGCAGCGGTGGCTTGGCGTCCGAGTGGCGCCCAAAGTGGATCTCCCCCGTGGTGCTGCCGCCCACCATCAGCGGCTCCATCTTCTCCAGCAGCTCGTACCTGCCAGGGGGATAAGTTTGAACCGCATTTATTGGGGGCGATGGGAACGTAAANGGGCGGCCAACTGCTCATGCCAAACAGCCAGCGGGCCCATCTTCTCCAGAAGCTCGTACCTGCAGGGTAATGAGGGCAGCGCCAATGTCAACCGCACAGCATGCGCAGCAGCAGTGCAGACGGAAGGCACAGCAGCTCTCCCCCAACTGAGAGGGCAGCGGCAGGAGCCCGCGCCCCTTGATTTCTGGCCACACTCTCATCCCTTGCTGACCTGCCCCACATGACGCCGCTGGCGGTTGGCGCCAGCATCTTGTGGCCTGCGAGGGACAAGCGGAGCAGGAACCAGATTCGTACTGGGCCACAGCTTACTGCAGCCGGTTTGAGGGAATGCTTGATGGGTGGTGTGCAGGCAACTGCGGCCTGGGCGGCAGGCAAGGGAAAGGAGGGGCAGAGGGGCCTTAACTCCCGCCCCTCAACCCCAGCCCCGCCCCGCCTAGCCGCACCCGATGCCACCAGGAAGTCGCAGCCCAGTGCTTGCACGTCTGTGGGGCGGTGCGGCACGTACTGGCACGAGTCCAGCAGCACCAGGGCTCCCGCCTGCAATGAAAACTTCGCAGACCTTGGATTAGGGGCCTTGCAAACGATGAACCTGCATGATGGCAGAGCACGTGCAGCACCATGGCACTCAGCTGCAGGCGTGCACTTCAAGCTGCCTCACCAGCCCCCTGCTGGTTGCACCTCGTGAGCAAGATGGCACACGCGCGCCGCAGGCAGCACCGAGCCCAGCACGTTGGACAGGTGCACCATCACCACCAGCTGCAAAAGATGGAGGAGTGTTTCCAAGAAAGCAGGGATGTGTTGGAACGAGGCGTGTGCATGCACTGCTCAAAGGCCACAGGCTGCTTGCAGGCAGGGGACAGATAGGTTGCAGCGCGGTTTAAACCAGCCCACCTTGGTCTTGYGGCTGAGCTTGCGCTCAAAGTCCTGCGGAGGTAAAGCACGAGCCAGCATCGGCACGCTGCTAGCTCAGACGAGCACGAGCGGGTCACTGTCGCTCCCAGCCGCTGCTGATGCCCTGCCCAGCAGCTGCCGCTTGCCTCTAGCCCCATTGCCTCCAACTGCACACACCTCACAGACACTAGCAAACTGTTTTGCGTCAGCAAGCGCTGCAATCATTCAATCACCTCCAGATCAATCTCCTCGCTGTCGGGAGTGAGGCGCACGTCCACGACTTTGGCGCCCCGCTTGCCCGCCACCAGCTGGAAGGGGGCCAGCACCGAGTGGTGCTCCGCCACGCTCATCAGGATCTGGGGGGCAGGAGATATTAAGGTAAGCGATCAGTTTGACAAGATTACTAAACCAACAGGCAGGCGCCGCCCAGCACCAAGTGGTGCTCCGCCATGCTCATCAGGATCTGGAGGAAGGGACGGCAGACCAGCACTGGTGTTGCAGCTGCCGGGTGCCTGTGCCACCTCAGGTGGCACTTCCAGCGCGTTGGCACGGCACGGCAGTTGGGGCGGGTGCAAGTCAGCACTGAAGATGACGGCGCAATGCCCCACGCACCTCGTCCCCCTCATGCAGGTGGTGCATGCCCCAGCCGTGCGCCACAATGTTCAGCCCTGCGCGCCGGCGGGATGCAGCAGATTGTCAGTCCTGGCTGCTGCTCTGCTGTTGCAACTGGGCTTACAAACAACGGCAAACAACCGCCATGGCCGGTAGTGGCAGGTAGTCAGGCCTCTTCCCACCAAAGCTATGCCCATCTGCACGCCTGCCTTTCCTGCCTCCTCACCCACCATTGGCCCAGCCCACATTCTGTTGCGTTTAGCATGAACATACCAGTTTGAGGCGTGCCCCTCCTGCCTCTCCACCCATTGGGTGGCACCCACACCATCAAGCCTGCCTGCTCACCTTCTGTTGCGTTGCGGGTGAACACCACCTCCTCGGGGCGAGGTGCGTTGATGAATTCTGCCACCTTGCAGCGAGCGCCCTCGTAGTGGTCAGTCGACTCCTTGCTGCAAAGGCAAGCGCACGGCACACACAGAGGGGGCCATTGCACAGCAGCTGGGCAGCTGGGCAGGCGCTGCGAGCCCCGGCACCAACCGCTTGCTCGTGCAAGACACCAACGGTAGCGCCGATTGCAAGCGCAGCCGACCAGCACAGACAGCTGACCAAACAGGCTGCCGCAGGAGCACAGCTGCCACGAGAGCACAGCTGCCACTCCACAACAGTCGCTTGGCCCGCACCTCAGCTCGTGCTCCACCCCCTTGTGGATGTTGGCGCAGCCTCTGTGGTAGTAGCGGTGCATCTCCTGCAAATAATCATTAGTGCACATATAGTCAGGATAGGTGCATACGGAGGCCTGGTAAGCAGCGCAGCACAGTGCACTGTTGCGAAGAGCACAGACAGCGGCCACACAAGTGCATGCGGCGCAGGCGCTGCCGCCACTCCCGCCTGCCCGGCCACCCAGCCCGCCACCCAGCCCGCCCGCCTGCCGCACGTGCAGCACAGCATCCGGGTGCTGGGAGGTGGCAGCTGTGTCCAGGTACAGTATTTCGGGGCGCTTGCGAAAGAGGTCGAAGTCGCGCCGCACTCGCTCGGCTAGGCAGGAGCCGTGATGCTTCTGGGCGCCGCTCATGCTGCACTGTTGGCTTTGGCTTTGGGGTACTTTAGCCGGAGGAGGCGGTGCGTCTGGTGTAGGGAGGGGGCATCTGATCACTCGAGCGAGACAGCAGTGCTGCTGCCTTACAAGTGCAGGGCGGAGGGTGCAGCGGCTGGGCGGCTGGAAGCACAGCGGCGGCGGCGCCACCAAACAGCCCCGCTGCACCCGCTGGCCACTGGGCCTGCCCTGCAGGCTGCCTCCAGAGTCTCTTCACTGAGCTCGCTGGGCCAGACGACGCACCACGCAGGGTCCAAGGCAGCAGAGCGACTCTTTCCCGCCAGCTGCCCGCCATTGAATTCAGGAGGGCTTGGTGCAGTTGCAGAACCCCAGGCAAAGCGGGTGGAGGGTCGGTCCTCCCTTCGTGCCTGGCCAGCTTCCGTGCTGGGGCCGCTAGCGGCAGCGCTGCCGCCAGGGGGCGGCAATGTCCATATAGCAGACTGCATCGCAGCTGCAGAGCAACCATCCCTTTCATGGTGATCACAAGCAGCTGCAGCAACACCTCAGCAGCCAGCCAGCGCCACACCTGCTGCGCAGCCGCCGCCTGTCCCTGTCGTGTGGTGCGGCGAGCCATTTTGTGCGTCATTGTTTGCAGAGGGAAGCTGTGCTCCGGCGCTGGCAAGGCAAGCTTGCAAGTATAGAGGGATGGAACGAAAGGGTGGATGCAGAAAGGGTGCAGGATGAACAGAATAGAGGTAGGGGATGGGCAGTATGCATGGTGCTGTGGCAGTAACACGTCACGTATGGCAGTATCGGATGGGGAGTGGAGGCATGGGCAGGGATCAGGGGATGGCAGAGGTGCGACACTATACAGCAGTGGCAGCAGGGGCGCGTTGCTTGATAGCAGTGCAGGCAGGGAATCAGTGATGGCGGGGCGGATACGRGCAAAGCTAGCAGAGGGCTGCGCGGGGCCTACCCCGTAGCAGCAGCAAACTAGTCAGAGCAGCACTCTGTGGGCGGGKGGGCGGGTAGCGAGGAGGAGACAGGCATGCATTGGGGCGGGGGCAAATGAAAGGAAAAAGGAACTGAAAGGGGTTGGCGCTGACTGGGGGCGCGCACAGATCGCGGCACGGACGGGCGCTTTATTGCGGGCGCAGCTTGGGGCTGGCTTGCTAAGCTAATGCAGAGGAAAGGGGGCCAGGGGAGCGGCAGCCCCTGCAGCTTACTGAGCGTAGCCCAGCATCTTGCGGCTGCCCTTCCCATCTGGGCAAGGCACCTCCTCCCNACTCGATTTTCTTGCGGTCCCAATTGTAGCCAGTGGCTTCCTCAAGGGCCTTGGTGCTCATGTCCACATCGCCTTTGCCCTTGCAGGACGCGCACTCTGAGGCAGGGCGAGGGCGGGGAGGCGGAGCAAGGGTGAGGGTAGGGCACAGGTATGCGAGGGCCAAGCCGAGGGAGGCGGGCAGAACAGGCTGCTCCGCCAGCAAACAAGTGCACGCACAGCAATCACTCAAGCAGCAGCACAGCAGAGCGTCAGCGGCCCGGCTGTCGACTGGCCCGCGGCGGTGCCAAGCAGCACGACTGCGCATGCGCGGCATGCATGCACTCACACCCCTCCAACCACGCTGCCAACCGAACATCCGAGACAGCACCAACTCTAAATCACTGCCGGCTCACCATCGACAATCTTCACGTAGACCCACTTTCCAGGGGCATCGTCCTCAGTGCCGCGGATCTTGTAGCACTTGCCGCAGTCGCGCTCGCGGTCAAACACGTGTGAAGGAATCGCCGCGTAGTCTGGAGGGGTGGGAATGCGGGGGATAGCAAGCGGACGAGGATGCGCGGGCAGGGCGGCGTGACAAAGTGCTTTGGTAGGCTGGGTGGGGCAGCGCAGCTGCTGCGGCGGTGCCCAGGCACATGCATGGCCAGACTGATTGCTCAGCGTGGCACACTGCCCAGGTGTTGGGGCAGTGGCCCAAGCACGCACGGGTGAAAGGCGTGAATCCCTGCGAAAGCACTCACATGTCTCCCACCGTGAAGGCAGCTTGCCAAACTGGCAGGAGTTTTTGCCCGTCTTGTTCTTGTCGCCAGGCCTGCATGTGAGGGCGGGATGTGAGGGCGGCAGGTGTGGGCGGTGGATAAGGGGCGGCGGCGGTTGGAGGTCTGACAGAAGGCATTTGGATGCCAGCTCTGGGGGTGCTCAGCAAACCCACCCAGACCAGGCTGCTGGTTCATCCAGCCTGCTTCCTGGCAGGCTTGGTGCAGGGACATGCCCACCACTGCTTCAAACCACCCATCATCATGTGGCGGCAATTGCAAACAGCGGCGGCCAGACATGCACCACTGACCCGGAGTAAGCAGTGCCTTCGCCCCGGCCCGTCTTGCCCCCTGACACGGGTGCGACCGCTGCAAGGGCAAGGACTGCCGCGAGCAGGAGGAGGGTACGAGGGGCGCTCATGCTTGAAAGGGGCTGGGTAGGCGGGAAGGCAGCGGCAGCGGGCGGGAGGCGGGCGGCGGTGGGGAGGCGGCGGGGAGGTGAGCGGCGGAAAGGAAATGAAATGTAGAGTCACCAGCATTGCACTCGCTCCGCATTTATAGACCGGCACGCGCCTGTCCGCCGCGAGCGGGCTTGCAGGTAATGGAGTCTGACCCGCATGTACTGCAGGATGCTGTTGGAGCGCCTAGCTGTTTGCAGCGATCATGCAAGCGAATGTGTAGGTTGGTGTGATCAAAGCGGCCGCAAGCGCGGCCTGCGCGGGGCAGCACCCGAGCAGCTGCCGCCTAGCCAGACCCTGCGCCGCCTGCCTGGGCGCTCGATCGACTCCACCAAACACATGTACAGCTCTGGATGCCCGAGCGCAGGCCCCCGCGGCCAGGGGAGCAGGGACAGCTCCCGACAGGCAGATGCCGCCGCTACGAAGCGCCCACCCGTGGCGGTTGCGGATGCGCCGCGCCCTGGCCTGAGACCGACCCCCCGCGGCCATCAAACCACACAAATACACAAAATCTGGAGATCCAGCAAGGCCCGCGGCCCTAGCGCCCGGGGGTAGAGTTGGGATGGCCGCCGCTACCGACAGGCGCAGGCTGGCTTCCGACAGCTGCCCGCCCGAGTAGCCGCATGGACCTGTCCCGCAGGTTCCAGGTTAAACCGACCCTCCCACGGATCGCGCACACCGCCAAGCGGGTCTCGGCATCGGGGAGGTCTCAATTGCATGCATGGTAGGAGCCTGCAAGCTGCCGCCACCGGCTGGAGCGGCAAGCTGCCATCGCCGCCCGCAGCCGCCGCAACCCTCCAACAGTGCAGGTTCGGCTCAAGCCGGCAGCCCCTGCCATGAGTAGTGCTCCTTGCCTGGTCTTCACCAATCAAATCATTGTCAGACAGCAGTGAAGCGCGGGTGGGGATCTGGGCATGAATCAACAGAAACAGCATCAGATGGCCCCAACCTCTCGCAGCCAGGCCGTGTGGGTGGGGCAGGGATCTGGCCGCCCCGCCGCCGCTGCCGCCGCGCTGAGGCTGTGGAACCAGCCGTTGCGCCACTGGAACTCCTTGACGGCGGTGGGGAAATGCGCTACTGCAGGGGCAGCAGGGCAGGGGAGGATGGAGGAAGGTGGAGGATGTTGCAGGTGGGCGGGTGCAGTGCATGCAGGCGAGGGCAGGTTTCTTGGCAATTTGGACGGAGCGCACAGGCAGCAGCCGTGCCACAGCCCCAGGGATGCAGCCCTGCCCAGTTGCCTCGAATCCACACTCAAACGAGCATAGGCCAGCAGCCCACAGTTCCCTGCATGCACCCCTCCCCAGCTGCCTGCAAGTCAAGTAAAAAAATCCGCACCTGACCGGGCATAGGCCAGCAGGCGCGCCTCGACTCCCGGCTCCAGCTGCACCCCGAGTGCCTGGGAGCCCGCAGCCGCCAGCTCGCCAATCAACGCTGACACCTCGGCCGTGTGCTGCAGGAGCAGGTAGGGGGCAGTGGGGCGGGTGAGTCAAGCTGCTTGCAAGACTGGCCGGAAGGTGAAAGCTACCATGCGGCAAGAGGCTCCAGTGGGGCTCAGAGTGCTGATGCCCGACAGGGCATCCGCAATTTCGGGGACCCCACCAGCAAGGATCCCAGTGCCTGCACTGCATTCTCAGTAAATGCAGACCGACTTGCACAAGGCGTGTAATAGCCGCCACTGCGCTCTCAAAGCAAGCCTGTGCCTCTCCGCCCCTCTTCCCCCAGCTTGCCTGCAATTTCCACCGCACTCCCTGGCACAGATCCCGCTGCCCGCCTGCCACATCACACTCAGCAGCTAGCCCTCTCCAAACAGCTTGCCTGGGACTCCACCTCTCCCACGGTGCAGCCGCCGTGCCGTGCACCAACGAGCATGAAGGCGCAGATCCAAATCAGCTTTTCAAGCATGCTGCATGCAAAGGCCGGCCGGTCCAGCACCTGTACAGGGGGTGACAACAATGTTGCAGAGTAGCGTCTAAGGATGCACAAGCATGCTGCACGTGAAGGCTGGCCGGAAGCGCCAACGCAAGCGTGGCTCAAGAGTGAACAGCCAACCAACTTGGTGTTGCAGTGGCGCAGCCCCACACATCATGCCTCCCAGCCTACCTTGCAGCTGAGGCCCGCAGCATGCAGGCGGGCCGCCACAGCAGCCGCATGTGGGCCATAGGCCGCCGTCAAGCCCTCAGGGTTAACATCCGTCTTGCCATCGGTGGGTGCATCGCCCTTCTTGGCCACAGCAAAGTACACCAGCACCTGACGGGGAGCAGGTGGAGCAACGAAAGTGAGAACTTGCGGACAATGAGGCACAGCAGGTGATGCCGCTGTGACCGGCAGCCTGCAAGCGCCGGCAAGCACGGCTGCAAAGCGCAGCATCTGCTGCGCTTCCTCAGCTGCACCGTAATGTTACTCTCTGTCCATGCTCAGTATGAGGCACTGCCGACAAGCTGCTTCACTCCGGTGCTGCACAGTGCAGCTGCAACGCTGCCCGGCTGAGCGCACCTGCGTGGCATCGCCCAGGCCCCGCTCGTCCAGCCACGGCTGCAGCATGCCGTTCTGGATGAACACCAGGTCTGCGGCAGTTGATAGCCGGTGAAACGGCAGCCGCATGGCGGTTGGGCGGTGGTTGCGTATGGCAAGGCAAAGCGCAGGTGATCACGGCATGCAGAACATGAGCGGCGATGGGTCCAGCATACTACAAGCTACGCCAGGGATGCACGACACACCCTAGACCCCAGCCACAAATGCGCCCTGCCTCCGCACCTTTCCGGCGCTCAGCTGGAGTGGCATCCACCACTGCTTGCAGGTCGTCATTGCGAGTGCACACCACAATGGGGCCCGCCGGCGCGTCTGCCGGCACCGCCTCTCCGCGGCGCACCATCAGGTCTGCGCCAGCACCCATGTCAGCCAGGGCCTGGCCCACGCGGCCGCCGCCCACAATCACGAACGGCTGCGGGTGGAGGGGGGGGCGTGGAATGGGCGCGCAGTGGGTCAGCGGGCGGGAGGAGAGGCAAGGCAGCACATGGGCAGCAACTGAATCAATCAAGCTTTTAAGCAGGACATGATCTGCGAGCTGTTCATCAACGCATGAGGCCACGAACCTGCGTCATCGTGGCCTGTGCAGCGCCGGCTGCGGCGGCAGCGGCGGTGGCGCGGTGGGTAGGCTTGCGCTGCGCGGTGGGGCCGCTGAAGCTGTGCTGGCGGTGGGGAGTGGCGACAGCAGCAACAATCACGCGTGCAGAGGTGCAGCGCAGCGCAGTAGCGGCAGTATTGCGCGAGGCAGGCAGGCACGCGAGCCGCAGGGTGGCCGCAGCCTGGCTCATTGATGCTGCCGTGAACCTGAGCGCCGATCTCAAGTGCATTAACAGCCTGGAAGCCGCATCGCGCCTCCACAGGGCCCCAACCAGCCGCCGCCGCCGCCAAAGCGCCGCGAGCGGCGGCCAATGCCGGCCTCACGACGCGGCTGGGCCCAAAACCTAAGCTCCGACACGCTCTACAGCGCACTGCCAGCGGCTTGAACACGCGCATGGCGGGCCCCACGCCGCCGCTGCGCAAGCCCGGCTCGCTCTGGACCAACCTGGCTGTGGCGGGCGGCCTGCTGGCCTTTTGCGCCGGCACGTACTACAAGGTGATTCACAACGTGAGCAGCGACGACCTGGAGCGCGAGCTGGAGCGGGAGATCGCCGAAGAGGAGCGGCGGCAGCGGAAGGCGGACGCGGCGACGGCCAAGCAGTGAGGCCGCAGCAGCTTACTAGCTGTAGCGCAGCTCGTACCAGGCTGTTCAGGCAGCTCAGCAGGGCAGGCAGCAGCGCCATGACCAAGGGCGCAGCCAAGCCGGCACAGCCCAAGGCCGCCAAGGCGCGGCGCGGCAGCGGCGCAGTTGCCAAGCAGCCCCGGCGCCCTGCCAAGCAGGCAGCCGCAGCGGCAGCAGCCAAGCACGCAGCCGCTGCAGAGGCGGCAGGAATGGAGGCTCCAGCGGCGGCGGCAGCGCCGGCGGCGGGCMAGCCCMACCGGCCACCCACCGCGTTCGAGTCGCGCCTCTACGCCGTTTGCAAGTGCATCCCAGCCGGGCGCGTGGCGACCTACGGAGTGATGGCGCAAGTGCTGGGAAGCGCGCCGCGCGCCTGTGGGCAGGTGGGATGATGGGTGGGGGTGCGGCCGCCAGCGGCTGCATGTCACATGGCGGCAGCAGCGCCCTTTGGGCGCCGCGGGGAGTGCTGCCATGTTAGCGCACCTGGGTCACAGCCTGCCTCGCTCCGGCAAGAGAGCTGCACCCTGACAACCAACACCCCAACCCCACCCAGCCTGTACCTATCTGTTGCCCCTCCCCCGCAGGCGCTGCGGCGCAACCCTTTTGCCCCCGTGGTGCCCTGCCACCGCGTGATCGCCGCCTCTTTGGATCTGGGCGGCTTCAGCGGCGGCTGGGGCATGGGCTGCGACAGCGTCCACAAGAAGCGGCGGCTGCTGCAAGAGGAGGGCGTGCGCTTTGATGACCGCGGAAAGCTGCTGGGCAGCGATGCAGGGGCGGTGATGACAGCCGCGGAGCTGCGGGCCGCCGCCAAGGGCGTCCTGTGAGCCTGCTGCGACGGCTTTGATAGCGCTCAGTGATGCTTGATGGTGCCCCACGGCCATGACTGCTTTGCCCTTGAGTGCTTTGTATTCTAGCTTGATACACAAGGTGCTTGTGCGTGTTGTTTTGTATGCTGCATGCCGTGCAAAATGCACGGCGGCCTGTGCAACAGCTGTGCGATGCGGTGCGTGCAGCGGGAGGCAAAACAGAAGATGATGGGCAGAGAGGGTCAGAAGAAGGGGGTGCGGCATGAAAGGCATATACAAAATGTGGGTGCAAGTGCGACAGAAACAAAACAGGGGCGCTGAGGCGCAAAATAGAAGGGTGCCAGGCAAAACATAGCGGGTTATATCATAGCATGTGGGTGCAGGTGTGCCATCAGGAGGGTTGAGAGTGGTCGGTTCAGTCGAGTGTCAGGTGCACGGCATAGACCCAACGCAACAACAAAAGCAAGGGTGCAGGGCGCCGATGGGTAAGCACGCGTCCATGGCAACGGGCATTCAAAAAGCATGAGGGCAGGGCAAGCCATACGAGTACACAAGGGGCAAGGAGAAAAGGTGATGCAAACAAGACAGACTGGCAGTTGGTCTACAGCGTGCTGCTGCGGCGCGCTCAAAAGTGGAACAACTTGCAGTCAAAAGTGGTAACCCAGGTTGTGTGCATCCACGCCATAGTCCACCCACACCTCAGTTGGCCTGCCTCCCTCTGCCTGCACTGGCCTGCGCGCCAGCACCAGCGGCACCCAGTGCAGGCCCGAGTCGAAGCCTCCAGCGTGCACAGCAGGCAGGAAGCGCGCCAGGGCGGGCGGCACGGCGGCAGAGGGCAGCGGCACCAGCTCGAATCGGGCGCCGCCCGGGCGGTGGTTGAACAGGTTGCCTGGGGAGGAAGGAGGGGCAGCAGTTGAAGGTTCACAAACATATATGTTTCTTTTGACACATCTAGTTGCGGGGGGCAGTGCTGCTCAGCCTCTGCAAAGAGCGGCAGGGCAGGCCATGGCAGGTAAACATGCCTCTCACATCTGCTTGAATCTGCGACACAGCTTGGCTGCCAACCTGAAAGCCGGCCGCCATTCCAGAGCAGGCACTCACCCAGGGCCGCCTGGTGCACCAGCGCCTGCTCAACAGCGCTGCTGCCTCCACCCTCAAGCTGCTGCGCCTGCTGATGATGATCGCTGCAAGCTGGCCCAGATGCCGCCCCTGCTGCAGCCCCCGCCACGGCTGCAGTGGGCAGCCAGGGCGTGCCAGGCGGCGGCAGCCAGCTGTCGTTCGGCGGATCAGGCATGCCCGCAGCAGCACGGTGCCACAGCTGCGCCGACAGGCCAAACGGCTGGCCATCAATCAGGAAGGAGCGTCCCAGGCAGCGCAGCGCCAGCAAGTAGTGGTTATCGACTGTCCAAGGGGGCGGCGCCGGCGCACATGCGTCCTCAGCCAGCGCCGAGGCAGCCTGCTGCTCCTCCACATCCCCAGAATCGTGCACCAGGCCGGGATACAGGGACAGGATGCCGCCGGCGGGGCAGCATCCCCCGGTGATGAACACGCCACGGCCTGCAGGGGACAAAGTTGATGCGGAAGTGGGGTGGGGACAGGTAGGAGGGCAGACCAGCGTCAGTTGCGGGTTGGGGGAGGGCAGAGGGGGCGCCTACATTGATAAGGACGAAGCAGCAGCACTCAGCAGCTACGATTGATTCTGTACAGCAGCCTACCTGCGCCTGGGATGGTGGACGGCCCAACCGACAGCTCGAACCCAAGTGCTGCCTGCACTGATGCCTGCCCAGCGTCCGCCGGTGCGCCGCCACCGCCGCCGCTGGCGCCGCCGCCGCTGCACTCTGCACCCCGCGCTAGGCGGCCAAGATATTGCAGCAGGAGCTGCTGCAGATGCAGCAGGCGTGCTTGCTCCCGGTGCAGCTGCCGCTCAGGCTGGACAGCCGTCAGCCTTGCCCCCAGCCACCTGAGCGCGCTGGCCATGCTTGATCACATCGCAGGGCAGCGCAGAAATCGGAGCAATGCAGGGGCCTTGAGGCGCTCCCCCGATGCCCTCAGATGCCGCCCAGCGGCGTGAGCGGCGGCACGAGCGGTGACGGCAGCCCGGCCGTGCAGCGAAGTTCGCTGTAGTTTCTCTGAAGAACTGAGTGCATGACGTCAATCACCATGTGCTGATGATGCACACTGCTCACTTATCAAGCTCGTTCAAAGCGGCTCTCGCCGCCTCTGGCTCGCCGGCGCCGACGGAATGGGCGCAGCAGGCAGGGCGGCGGCGGTAGAGGACGGCTCACCGCGCAGGCTCCACTCAGTGTTGATCAGCCATCAGCACTGATTTGGACTTGTTTTCACGGTCTGTCAGCCCGGCAGAGTGCCGGACTGAAAGCCCTCAAGGGGTGGTCCGTCGCGCCTGCGCGCTGTGGATGACCCTGCGGCGCGCCTTGCTGGACTCCTACGATCGCGAAAGCACAGGGAGCGGCATGGCAGGCGCCCAGCTGGTCGGKGACGGCGGCGGCGGCGGCGGCGGCGCCCTGCCGACAGTGGCGGGGGCAGCAGCCCCTCCGCAGTCCTCCCTCCCATCCAGCCGTCCCTCGCTATCAACCCATTCGCTGGGCATCAACCGTCCCTCGGGCGGCAGCCTGCTCAAGCGCTCCACTGCAATGGAGCGGCGGGCCAGCATCGTGCAGCAGACGTCGCTGGCCGACAAGGTATGTTGCTGCCGCAAGTTCACAGAGCGCCAGCGGCAGCCGGCTGGCTCTACCTGTACCCCGCCACGATTGCAATGCAACTAAACTCCACCCGTTCTGCAGTTCTTTGGCTTGAACGCCATGGCGGAGAAGCGGGAGAAGGCGACGCTGCCGCGCGGCATCATCCACCCCAACAGCCCTGCGTGGGTGCCTGCTGCGCTGCGCCGCTGCTGAGCTGCCGCACCACTTGTTGCATTTGCGATAGGGATGGGAGGTCAGGGGGTCCATCCGGGCCTCTTTGATCCGCCACACTTGCTGAATGCAATGCTGCCACTGTTTAGCAAGGCAGGTGAGAGGGCAACGCCCTACCCACATGTCCCGCACTCCCTCCCTGCCTGCCACCCCACTTCTCCTGCCCCACAGGTACCGCGCCTGGTGGCTCACCACGGTCCTGGTTGCAGCCATCACCGCTTTCCTGCAGCCCTACTACATTGCCTTTGCGCCGCCCGGGCTGTAGTGAGTCCCGAAGCGCCCAGCTGGCAATGCAATGGCACTAGTTTCAGGCAGCAGGCTTGGCAATTGCTGGAGCCGGGGCGGGCCGCCACCACTCAGCATCAAGGCGTAATAACCATTGCTCCCCTCCCTCCATCTGTTACTCTCTGCAGCCCATATGCATCAGCTGGATCCATCTTGGTCTATGTCATGATGGTGCGAGCACTGCACTGATGCTGGTGTGGCTGAGCACCACTCCTGCTGGCGCCTGTGCCGGTGCCGCTGTGCCTTCCGCTGCCGCCGCTGCTGCCGCTGCCGCATTTGCGGTGTCCGGCGCTGCACTGCATGTGACATGGGCTGTCCCCGTGGATGCATTCTGCTCTGCTCACTTCTCCAACCCATGCTGCCCAGCCGATGTGCTGCCCACCCCTGATACATGTGCTGCCAATGCCCCGCAGCTGCTCATCGTGCTGGACATGGCCCTCAACTTCCGGGTGGCTCGCTACAAGCACGGCCAGCTGGTGACGTGCAAGCGCACGCTGGCCCTTGATTACCTGAAGGGCTACTTTACAGTCGACCTGCTGTCAGGCAAGGGCTGATTGGAAAAGGTTGTTGCTTCTGCGCACACTGCGGAAGTGGGAAAGGCTGGTGCGCGGCAGTTGGGGCCGGCTGTATGTGCATGCAGCCATCGATTGATCATTGCAGAAATGCCTCACCGCAGGCTTGCTTGTGCACTGCAAAGCAGTGTTGCCTTTGCATGCAATCCTTTGCGCCCTCTTCCGCTTGCAGTACTGCCGCTGGACGAGATTGCGCTGGCCATAGCAGGGCTGAACGGCCCGGACTACGCATCCAACCCCACACTTGCGTACTATCTGTCTCTCCTGCGCCTGGTGGCTTTGGTGAGGCCCAGCCACATGCTGCCGCTGCTGCTGCTGATGCTTTGACAGCGGCAGCGATTGGCAGGGTGGGTGGCAAGAAGTGCTTGTCGTTGACGCCATCGGCAGCAGGCTCGCACCATCCCTGTCCCACCCTTGCCCCACCCTCCCTGCCGCAGCTGCGGTGCTACCGGCTGCTCGACTTCTTTTCCTTCCTCACCTACAGCCTGGCATACCCGTTGCTGTACGTCACCCTGCTGCGTAACGTGTTGGTGAGCTGGCACGGGGCTGGCCCTCAGAGGCGGTCTTGAAGCGCCAAACTGCGGCAGTGGGAACAGGGCAACTGATGGGCCGGCGACGGCACTAGCCTGGCGTGCCCCTGCTGGGCACTGCATGCCCTCAGTATCGCTAACAGCAACTCCTCCTGACTTCTCATTGCAGATGGCATTCTATGTGGCCAATTTTGAGGCCTGCCTGTTCTATTACTTGGCTCGCCAGGTACGCAGCGGCACCGCAGCACTTTGTGCTCTGCGCTGTTTCTTCGTAGCTCGGCAAGGCAGATGCTGCGCGCGGGGCGTGCGCAATCTGCACCTGAAAGGAGCTCCCAGTGCATCCTTCTGCTGCTCCTCAACACACAGGGCGGCTTCACCAGCAGCACCTGGGTGGAGGCCCTGGGAGCCGACTGGTTTGCGGGCGGGCCCATCGCCCAGCAATACATTTAGTGAGCTACTGCCTGTCTTACATGGGCTAAGTTGTTTGCCATTGAGGCTACTGCCCCGGATGCACCCATCGATGCTTGGGACTAGCAGCAACTATTTCATCACCGCTCTGCCCAGCAGTTAACTAACCCCAGCCGCCATGCCGCACTTCTGCCGCAGCTCGCTGTACTATGCAACCATCACTCTGGCTACCGTGGGTTACGGCGACCTCCATGCATACAGGTGGGTTTTTGGTGCGCCACAGGGGATGGGTGGTGGCAGCTGAGCGTTGTTTCGTACGGCAGCCGGTGTCATGGCAGGCAGGGTCGCTGTTGCTGTGTACTGCGCCTTCACTAGCCTGCTTTCTCCTTACCTGTTGTTACTTCCAATCTGCACTACTTGCAGCCCGGTGGAGGCAGGCTTCACAGTGGCGGTCGTCTTCTTCAACCTCTTCCTCTTTGCATGTGGGTGCACCCGGCTGCTTGCGGCTGCACTGCTGCCGATGCAGGAGGGTGTTGCCTGGCGGCCGGCGCTGCAGTGTTGCAGCCATGCTTGCTACAGTCGGCGCGTGCTTTGCACATCAATCACAAGCCCCAGGCTTGCTACTGCTGCTTTTACCCTCCACCCGCAGACATCATTGGTAGTGTGACCCTGCTGGTCGTGAAAGGCGACGAGCGGGTGGGCTCCTACCGCCAGCAGATGCAGCACCTGCAGGCGTATGCACAGATGAACGCGCTGCCGCAGGTGTGAGGGGCAGGCTGCTCAGCGGGGGGCAAAGGTTGAGTGGAATGACTCGCCAACTGGATCTCCATGGAAGCCGCCTCGAAATGCCCAGGAGCCGCAACAGACGCTTCGACCCCCTACACCCACCTGAATGATTCACGGTGCGCGCTGCGTCGGCTCGCCGATCCGCCACCCACTCGCCTGCCGTGCATGCTGTGCGCGCTGTGGCCACGCCATGCTGCAGGACCTCAACGACTCCATGCTGTCGCATTTGAAGCTGCACTTCAACACCAGTGAGCGCAACGACGAAGCAGTGCTGGGCGCCTACCCATCCACCATCCGCCGCCGTGTGCTGCGCTACCTGTACCTGGACGTGCTGCAGGTGTGCCAATACTATTGCGGTGCGGGTGCTTTAGAGTCGGCGAAGCCAACTACTGCCTTGGACAGCTTGCCCAGCATGAGCTTGCCATCTCAGGTCGTCTGTGACGTTCTGGTTGCAGGCAGTGTGGTGCTCGAGTTCCCTGCCGGCGCTGCCTCGCTGCCCACATGCGACTGCTGCCGCTGCTACACCCATTTTTTTTCTGTCCTTTGCGCTCGTCGCAGTCCAGCCAGCTGTTCGATGGAGCGCGGCAGCGCTTCTTGGATGCCCTCCTGGCCGCCGCTCGGGTGGAAGTCTACCTGCCTAACGTCAGGCTGCCGCTGACCATTGATTGCATGCTGCTGTGCTCACACCTGCCGCCCGGCATGCATGCTCGCCGTGCATCGGCTCCTCCTGGGTGCTGCTCGGCGTGCTGGAGCTCGCCACCCGCTCTCAAGCCCCAGCCAGCCTGGCCACCTGCGTGCCGGCTTGCAGTAGGAAAACGTGCTGTCTTGACCCACCACATGCAAGCACAGGTGGAGCTGGTGAGTGAGGGCGACAGCGTGAACGAGCTGTTCATTGTGGTCTCCGGCCAGCTGTCCTCCTACCGCACCTCCAACCTCTTCAACCCAGAGGCAAGCAGCTGGGAAGCTGGTCTGAGGTTGCCTTAGTGCCTTGTGCCTTGTGCTGCCCGGGCGGTGGCACAACCTCGGTGACCATCTGCAGCGGTCGCCACCGCAGGTGCTGCCCACTATTCTCCCCCGTTTGTCCTCCCCTGGCCTTTCCTAACAGGACGTGGTGCTCGACATGAACAACGCCAGCGTGCGCGGCGGGCGCACCCGCTTCCTGAAGGAGGGAGATGTGTTTGGGGTCGTGTCCTTCTTCACTGGAGCAGAACAGATGGAGGTGAGGGTAGAGCGAGAGCACTACTTGCTTCCTGTAGCCCAGCCGTTAATCTTATACCAAAGCTTGCATGCGCGGGGGACGTGTTTGGGGTGGCAACTGTCTTCACTGGAGCAGCACAGATGGAGGTGAGGCGGGGCAAATGCCTGTGGTGGGGCCGCGTGACGGTGCGCGACTGCTGACCGTCGCTGTTGCTCAACTTGAATCAAGAACAGTCGTCCACTTTTGGTCTTGTAACATGCGCAGACTGTGTCCAGCCTGGAGGTGGTGCGCTGCTGGCCATTGCTGTCGTCAATTCACAAACGTACCCGCCTCATACTGCCGCGCATCTGCCTGTCTGTTGTTCTTTATGCAGACTGTGTCCAGCCTGGAGGTGGTGCGTGTGCTGGCCATCCACCGAGCCGATTATGAATCAATAGCGGAACGGTTCCAGGCGAGGGGGGCGCTCATCTTGCTGGAATTGCACGTGTGACACTGCCTAGCACAGGCTGGGTAGCATGAGCAGTGATGGATATTCCAGCCAACAAACTGCAAAACCCCTGCTCTTTCCGCCCGCCCACCACGCTCTCATGCTGCCTCCACCGCTTTGCCCCGCAGGNCTCCGCTCGCGCGGTGCTGGAGAACCTGCTGCGCTTCNACAGAGGGGCGCATGGGCGACGAATTCCCCGGCANGCGGCGGCNTCTGCTCNTCCTCACCGCCGTGCTGGCCTCTGATGCTGCCGCCAAGCTGCAGTTCACGGGCGGCACTGCTGTTGCAGCCACAGATCTGAGCGCGCCTCCGCCTCCCGCTGGGCTCTCAGCTGCCTGCGATGCGGGGTCTGGAGGCGCCTCCGCTCCGGGGGGGCTGCGCAGCTGCCTGACGGCGCGGCAGCAGCAAGCGGTGGGGCAGCTGATGCGCGTGCGGGCGCTGGTGGCGCAGTTTGTGGCGCGGCACGACGAGGAGCGGCTGCAGGTGGGAGGGGCCTTTGCAGGCTGTTTGCGGGCACAGCTGCTCAGTCTGGGCCCTCAGGGGGCTGGAGCTAAGCTGTTAGTCTTGACTTAACTAGCTGCTCAGTCTGCTGCAAGGCGTCTGGCCAAGGGAGCCAGCAGTGCCACTGTGCATTCACTGGGGGCTGCCCCCGCTTACCTGACTGCTCGCCCGGCAGTATCA
>JADXDR010000180.1:55768-71566 GCA_025026875.1 Chlorella ohadii
GCGGCCGCAGCCGGCAGAACCGCAGCTGGCTGGAAGCTACGAGGGCCGGCCAGGTGGCGGCCTTGCAGAGGTGGCATCAGAGGCTTCTCTGGACAGCTCCGAGGCGGCAGCCACAGACGCCAGGCTATTGGGCACAAGCCAGGAGGAGGAACCGAGCTTCAGAGACTCTTGGCTGGCCGAAGGGGAAGCCCAGGTGTCACAGTCGGCAGCCGAGGAGCAGCGGCGCCTGCGGCAGCAGCGTCAGGCCGAGACCGCGGCAGCGGCGGCAGCCCCCACGGTGGATTTGAAGCCACACCGCGTGCGCAGCCCTAAGGCGGCAGCAGCCCAGGCAGCCAAGGCGGCCGCCAGGGCCAAGGCTTCGGTGGCGGTCAAGGCGGTTGCCTCCGCAGCAGCAGCGGCCAGGCCGGCGGCAGCCCAGCAGCAACGCGCCCAGCAGGCACAGCAGGCGCAGCGGGCCCAGCAGGCACAGCAGGGGCACTACTGGGATGTCGTGCGCAGCGTGCAGCAGGATGTGCAGGGCCGCCTGGGCAGTGGCGGCAGTGGCGGCGGCAGCGGCCACACAAACCCAGTCTCTGCGGCCCACCCAGCCTCCAGTGAGGCAGCCAAACGCTCGGCGGCGGCTGCAGCAGCTGCTGGGGATTCCTCTGAAGAAGAGTTTGAGCCAGTGGTGCCCCGTCAGCGCCGCCCGCTGGGCTCAGCACAACTGGTGGCCGCCCGCAAGCGTCAGGAGGAAACAGCAGCCGCCCGGGCAGCAGAGGCAGCCGCTCTAGAGCTCATGGCAGAGCAGGCGGCCGCAGAGGAGGCCGCGGCAGCTCAGGAGGCGGCGGCAGCAGGGGCGGCAGCAGGCGCCCCCGATGCTGCGGCCGCTGCAGAGCAGCAGCGGCAGTGGACTGAGTTTTGGCACGCCCATTATGCCTATTATGGGTGCTACCCTGGGGACGCCACCTGGCAGTCTGCCTCTCCTGCCGACCCAGCCGCAGCAGCAGCTGCAGCAGCCGGCGCTCAGCAGCAGCCCGCCGCCGCCCCTTGCGGCATGGCAGCCGCGGCCGCCGCCACAGAAGCAGCCGGGCTGCTGCCCCCGCCGCCGCCCGCCCCGCCCTCCCCGCCTCCGGCGCTCTCCGCTGCAGCCTGGGCCTGCGCCACACCTGAGTATGCCGCTGAGCAGGCGGGCKGTGTKGCCSCCSCCGKGGCCGGCGCCGCTCCTGGCKGTGCAGCGGCAGCCGAGGGCGGCTGGGTGCAGGTGCCGGCAGCACTGCTGGCTCGCTACCAGCAGCTGGAGTGGGAGCAGTGGCAGCGCTCCCATGCCGAGTGGCTGCAGCTGTGGGAGCAGTACAAGCAGGTGTGCAGGGGTGGTTGTGTTGTATGTATGTATAAGTAGAGCGCAGGGCAGGAGTGTGGGCATTTGTAGTTGTGTAGTAGGGCGCAGGGCGGGATAATGGTGGTGGACATGATGGCAGCATGAGGTGCTAGAGAGAGCTGTCTGCATGCGCTGCTGCGGCCGTCGACTGCAACTGTCCAGTGATGTCTGGGACAAATCTGCCTTGACTGATCGACCGCTCGCCTGCCTGCTTCCCTTGCCGCAGTACTGGTCTGAGTTGTACGCCCACCAGCAGGCACAGCTGGATGCACAGCAGGCGCAGCAGGAGCTGGAGGCCCAGCATGCACAGCAGGCGGTAGGCGCGCAGCAGGCGCAGCGCTGAGCAGCTCCACTGCGAGCAGCAGCAGCAGCAGCAACATACCAGCAAACAGCAACAGCAGCAGCAGCAGCCACTAGGCACATCCTACCCCCTCTACACCAGCAGCAAGTAMCACCAGCCGCCACAGCGACCGCACTAAGAGGCTGCACAMGCATCTCTCTACATTCTTCTKAATCAGCACGACGGCAGCCGCCACGGCAGCAGCCGCACCAGCAGCATCCGCTCCCCTCCCCCCCGCCGCTCGCAAGCAGCGGCGGCAGTACTAACCCAAACGCAACGAATATACGACTCGGCCCACGGCCAACAGTGCGATTAGGCACCGCACTGCTGCATAAACCGCATGACGCAGCGCTCCCGCTTGCTCAGCTTTTGAGCGAGCATGGAGCAGCAGCAACGCTCACCCACCCCACTTAACCTCCCGTCCCCTCTGCCTGGCGATATAGCCCCCTTTCGCAAGGAAAGCCTTCCTCCTGCAATTTCTGCCTTGGCCCTGGTACCACGGAATTACACTTTTCTTCCCCTCATCACTGCTTTTCAGCGCGCCCAGCGCAGCCCTTTTTCCGTTTTCATGCAGCCGCCGACTCTGGTTTTTCCGCGCCCGGCAACCAGAGCCGTTGCCCTCCCCCCTGTTTGTTTGATGCCTGCCCTTTCGTGTCGCTTCCGTGTCGCCTCCTGCTCCCCTTTTAATGCATGCTTTCCAGTCTGAACTATGTTGCAACAATGACAGCACATGCGAAGGGCTCAGAGCACTCGTCAGAGGAGCAGGGTTGCTGTGCGTTCGTCCGGTTGCAGCACTGCCGTTTCTGTCTGGCCTAGTATCTCTGCTGTTCACATGTGCTGCCGTTGCGGCAGGGCTTGCCAACAAATGATGCCAAGTGAGCGGCAGGCAGGCAGAAGGAGCGCATCAATCAACGTATGTGCACGAACTGCACTGCAGGTTGGCTAGTGCTCAGTCCTGTTGCTCAAAGAGCAGTGCTTTGCTTCACTTGCGGCCGCCGCCGCTGCCGCCAAACGCTTCCACAGCTGAACCGGGCTCTGTGCGCTGGGTGGTGTTGCCTCCAGTACCACTGGTGCTGTTGGCGGGCAGGCCTTGGCAGTACTGCTCCTTGGCGCTCCACACCTCCTGCTTAGGCAACAATTTATGCGGCAACAGAGGGTAAGGCTAGCCCTGCGCAGGGCTGGACGTCCGATGCAGTGCCTGTCTCCCGCTGCCCAGCTATAGCCATCTACAGTAGCAGGCACGCCACTCGAGCAAGGCCTGCCTGGCGCCAACAGATGGACCGAGTCCACACTGGCATCACCATTTAGGCAGATCAAATCAACACCATCACGCCATGCACAGGCAAACAGCCAACAAGGAAGGCTTGCCTGGCGCCAGCAGGTGGACCGAGTCTGTCGTGCTGTGTAGCAACAAACAAGTTGGCAATGCATAAGATTAAATAAGAAGGCTTGCCTGGCGCCACCAGGTGGACCAGGTGCCGCAGGACACTTGGATGGTCTGGCCCAGGTCGTTCACCGAGGAGCAGATGAGCTCGGGGTCCTGCGGACAAAATATGCCGCTCGCACAACCTCGTGATGCTTGCTCTGGGGGCACCCGCATGGAAGGGGCGACATGCAGACCCCCAGATGCAGGCAAGTCCGAAACCAACAGCAGCAACAGTCCAGCCCGCCTCCTGTGCAGCCTGCTGAGTTCCCTTGGCTGTCCCCTGACCTGGCAGTTGTTGCGCAGCGGGCACTGCCCCGTCTTGAGGAAGCACCCCTGCTGCACCGAGTTGTAGGTGAACATGTCGCAGCCGGGGGCGCCCTGGCAGGCAAGGGCGCACTGCTGCAGAGAGACGGGCACACGGGAGCCAAAGCCGCCCTGAAGGGGGGAGCAGTTGGGGTGGGATGGCGGGTAAGGAATGCACAGGACGTCCCAGGGCAGCTGGCGCTGCTGTTCGGCCCTCAGGGAAGCTGTGTCGAATACATATGTCGCCGGTGGCATGGCGCAGGAGACTGTTGCACAGAAGCTGAGTCACAAACGCTCTCAGGACAAGTGCCCACCTTGAAGGCCTCATTGCGGTCAAAGCCGCCTGTGGGGTCGTCCGCCCAGCCAATTGCGTTCTGCGGTGCAAGCAATACGTAAAGAGTGGGTCCATAGTGAGTGCTTATTGCAGAGTGACAGTTGATGAAACTCCCAGTGTGGCCAGCGTGGCAGCATGCCTGCCGGAATGATGAGCAGTGGCACCTGAACAGCAGGGACAAAGCCTGCCACTAGGGAGCCGCCCACCTGAGGGAAGGGGATGTCGCGTCCCCTGTCGCAGGCCTGGCCCTTGGGGTCGTTGAAGAAGGCGGCCAGGGCAGCGCTGCAGGGCAAAAGGAGAGCAAGGGAGGGAGGCATCAGCGATGGCGGTAACACATGCAGTGCAGCAGGACGTTGCAGTAGCAGGACAGATTCGACGCCTCATTAACCACCAAGCTCAGCCTGGAGGAAGGATGCAACCGTCCTGCACACTACAATGTCACAGCAGCTGCGCACCTGGCGTCGGCGGTGTCGTTGGCGCAGCCCGCCTTGCCGTCGCCCGAGGAGCCCAGCGGGCACTCGCAGCTGAAGCCGCCCTGTGAGGCAGGAAAGAGGCGGCAGGGGCAGTGTGATCGCAGGCAGTCACAAGAATGGCTCGCCAGGCGCTATTCGCTAGGAGGGCAGGGCAGAATATCCCGAGCAAATGCTGCTGGGCGACCAGCCTAGTCTGGCACACTGCGCATGCATGGCACCGGGTGGCAACGTTATACCGCCTGAGAGTGCTGCGCCCTGTCACCGCTCACCTGCTTGTTCAGGCAGACTGCTCCCTGGCCGCAGCCAGCTGTGGCCCGCACGCACTCGTTGATATCAATGTCGCAAGCGGGTCCCTCAAACCTGCACTCAGAAGCAGGCAGACACGGGCAGCAGATTCGTCAGGCGAGGGTTAGGCGGAGATGTGCTGCAACGAGCGCATCGCACAAACATGCACAAGGCGACATTGCCCAAGCACAGCCGCCGCACCCTTTGTCCGCGCACGGGCCCGCCGCCGCCGGCCCCTCCTTGCTGCAGCTGCTGGCTGGTCCGGAAGCCAGCTGCTGCACGGCAGCAGCATTTGCTTTGACCAGGTCGAAGGTGGAGCTGCCGGGATAGACGCCAAACTTGCCGGCGCCGCCGCCCTCGCCCCGGCTGGCGGTCTGCATGAGGCGGGACGAGTTTGGACGAGTTTATGAGCTTTGTGAGTTCCAAGGGATCCGAGCGAAACAGCCTCCAATGGCTTCAAGGATACAACTGTCAAGCACCATGTCAAGTTGCCAACTCCCGGCTCCAAAGCGCTCACCTGGCCCGGCACGTATGCCTGCCAGAACATGGCACCCTTGAGCGCCCCTCCGCTGCGCAGGCTGGCCTCCACGGCATCGTACACAGCCCTGCAGACAGTTTGGGTTTGCGACACCGAGAGTGACACCAACGATGGCAATTGCGCAGTTGTGAGTGCAAGATGCAGTGCACCAGCTCATGAGACATGAATGGTTGCAGCTGCCGGCAGGGATTGCCAGACAAGTGCGCACAGGTGGCTCCAGGCTGAGCAAGTGCTCAAGCTGGGCCTCACTTGAAGATGGCATCTCGGGTGGTCTGCGCCCCAAACTCCTCCACAAGCATCGGCTTGCCCAGCGCCTTGGAGTCTGCAGGGAGAGTGGGCAGGGGCGCCGAGCGGCTCAGCGTCACGCCGACGCTCCGTTTGGTTGGATCGGCCCGCAGGGCTGCCAACGGGCATATGGCCTTGCTTGGTGGCTGCTGTCTGCGCTTAACTTGCTCAACACCTGCGCCACCTTGGAAAGCTCACCCTTGGCGTGCTGCTCGATGTAGCGCTGCACAAAGTCGACGGGCAGGGCGGAGGTGCAGGACTGGCACTTCCACAGGTCTGCAGGAGGTACCAAAATTAGGTCATGAGCAGACACAAGTGTGGTCAGCCTCAGCACGGCATCAAAGCAAGAAGGCAAATCGCAGGTCACTGGGCACATGCACTGCACAGCGGCTGCCGGTTTGCACGCCAAGCAGCTGGCCACTTGCACCTACCTGGCCAGATATGAATGGCAGTGAAATCGATGTTGGGGTCGGAGTGGTCCGCAACGAAGTCCTGGTTCCATTCGGTGGCCCACGAGGTGTCTGGGTAGCCGGGGTTGAAAGGGATGGACGCCCTGCAAACAAAAGAGGCAGCTTCGCCTGCTGAATCCCACAGTTTGCACCGGCGCACACGGTGCACTTCAAATGGGCCACCAGCGGCAGGAAGGCTGGGCAGGCTTGTAGGCAGAGGGGCAGGTGAGGCCAGTGCAGCGGCAAACAACTGCAATGCCGCTCACTGGGTGGTGGAGTAAAAGCCTTCCTCGCCAACCTGCAAATACAGATTAGTCAGCATGAGCAAGAAGGGCTGCTGAGCCAGCGGCGGCATTCCTTTCATCGGGTGCCCTGGGTGCCCCTGGCCAGCCTCAGTGCCACCAAGCCACCCGAATGCAGCGAGTCCCTGCCGCATGCTGCAATGCCTTGCTGGGCAGCCGGAGCCGCTCACCGTGAGCAGGTGATTACTGTCCAGGCTCTTCACATGGGCAGCCATTTCCTTGACCCAGGATGCAATGGTGCCTGCGGGCAAGGGGTGGACGCCCAGGGCGACGGCTGTGACGCAGGAACGCACAAGAAAGGGTTAAGATACTTTGATATAGCACCTGCTGCCAGCACCTGCTGCAGGAAGCAACGCCCTAGCCCTGACTGCACTGAGGGCAATGCTGAAGGTGTGCTGGACAGAGTTGCAGCTGGCGCGCTCACCTGGCGCGCAGCCCCGGCAGACCTGCACACACGAGGGGCAGGAGGACGAAAGCACACTGGTTAGCAGCGTTTCAACGCCGCCACGGCGCCGCTACCTGACAACCTGCAATACCTGCAATACCTGCAATACCTGCAATACCTGCAAACACACAATCCCTGGCAGGCTGAATCTGGGCCTGTCCCAAAGCAGCAAGCCTTGTCAAGCGGCTGGATCTGCAAGCTTACACCGATTGCAGATGAGACCGATTGCAGATGCTTACACCTGTGTAAGCAAGATGCGCTGCTCACCGGCTCGTTAATCAGGTCCCAGGCCATGACTGTTGGGTCCTCGCTGTAGCGCCGCCCCGTGATGGTGTTGGTGCGGGTGATTACGGTCCTGCGGTGGAGAGGTGGTGGGCAGAACTGATCAAGACGCGCATTGCCTTTGTCTGCCACAGCTGAGCTGGAGTGCATGCAAGAAAAGCAGTGCCGCAAGCTGGAGGCAGGCAAGTGCCTGCTGCACCGCAGCCGGCTGGTCTGGACCTTTCACAGCAACGTGCAATTAAAGCCAATTATGACAGCCCATTCCGCACCTGATGAAGTCCTTGAACAGCGCTTTGGGGGCCTGCTTTGAGAAGAAGTCGTTGTGGGAGCCGCCCGTCAGGTTGGCAAACTGGTCCACGCCGCCGGCGGGCGTCCAGTTGGAGGTGAAGGACAGAATGACCTGCGTTGGGGGAGGGATGCGGGAGGAGGAAGAAGAGGAGGATGGCGGCCACAGGCGAGAGTCAGGAACAGTGTGCTGCCCCCTTGTAGGAGTGCTGCGCGCGGCACGGTGCTGATGTCTACCGAGGACACGCTGAGGCGGCCGCCAGCCGCAGTGCAGGGCGCTTAATAAATACTGCGCAACACCAGCACTGCCTCACCTTGCGCCCTCGGGTCCCCGCTTCAGCCAGCAGGTAGTCCAGCCCCCGCAGCATGCCCTCGCTGTACGAGCCCTGGCCGTCCAGCATGACTGGGTAGGAGGGGGACACGCCGTGCGCCCTGGAGGGAAACAAAAACCAGGACACGAGCTTGCCGTTGCTCAAGCGTGCCGTTCAGCAGTGTGTGGAGTGCGGGTGCTGCCTCTGCAGGCGATGCGCATTACTGTTTAAGGTAAACCTGTAGCGATGGAGCAGGTGCGCAGGTGCATCAATCCAGGCAGGCCTGGCTCCTCAAGATGGCTCACCACGCGCGCACCACCGTCAGCCCGGCGCCCGCCGCCTCGTCCAGCAGAGCGCGGACCATGGCGGGCCCGGTCATGCCGGCAGGCAGCACGCTGCCTGTCAGCTGGGGGGCGCCCGCGGCCGCCTCCATCAGCTCCCAGCTGAAAATAGAGGAAGATAAAAGAGGAGGGCAATATGCATCAAGCAGGAGGGCCAAGCCAGACAGATGGGCGCGCCGGCAGCGGAAGCCGGGCAGGCACCCACACCGGACGGGGTGGGCCGGTGCTCCGCCCACCAGTCCTCACCCTGACTGGTGCCGCACACGCCCCTGCTGTTCTCTCCGCGCCCACTCACGCATTCAGGCCGGACACTGGAAATTTGCGGCAGCCCAGCACAAAGTCGCCGCCCACAACTTGGACAAATGAATCTTTGAGCGAGGGGTCTGGGTAGCGGCCGCCCTGCCCGCCGCTGCTACCATAGGAGCTTGACTGGCGCAGCTGCAGGGAGATTACAGATGAGACAGCAAGGGGGCAAGCTGGCGAGCGTGAGTCGGGCCGCTACGATCGACTTGTCCGTGGCGGCGGCGGCGGGCGGCGCCGGCCGGCAGCCGCCCAACCCACCCCTGCCCGGCCTGCTCTACGTGCTTGCTGCAGCTTGCTGGAGCCCATGTAGGGGTACAAGAAGGCCCCCCTGGCAAAGTTCAGCCGCCTACCTGCCGAAGGCCTTCGGCCGAGCGGCCTTCCACGGCCAGCAGCGCCAGCAAGAGCGCAGCAGCAGCCACACGTCCCCACATTGTTGTCAAAAGAGGGGGACGCAGGGAGTGATCGCTCCCATGACATACCGGCGCGGTTGACGCAAGTGCGCCGCTGCCGGCCCGTCAGCGTTGCGCCTTCTCTTGCCCCTCGCCTGCCACCCTTGTGTCGTTCCCTTAATGCGGCTACACTGACAGCCATACGGACAAGCAACTGTGCAGGGTGGAAAAAGAGGTGGAAAAAACGGAAAGAGTGCTGCTGGCGACCGCGTGGGCGGCCGACCAATCGGCGCTAGATTGTGGCTTGGCAATCAGTGAATGCGATACGAGCTCCCCAACGAATGGAACGAGGGGGGAGCTTCTTAAACGGCAGCCTGGGCGCGACAGCGCACAAACAGATGGAGGAATCCTGTCAGCAGCGCCACGTGCATGTGCAGACACCCAAGAGAAGAGCAAGGCAACGCAAGGAACGAGCAAACAGATGGGAGGCTAACTTGTTGGGGGTGCATGCAGGCCTAACTTGTGAGGTTGCAGCAATCATTCTGCGGATCACTAGGGCGAGCTCAGCCATGAGGCTGCACTCAAGAGGTGCCCGAGCACTCAGAGCACTCAGGGCCGGCCAGAGGAGGCCGCCTGCACGCGGGGAGCCGGCTCCACCAGTGTGACAGTTGGGCCGCTGCTGCTGGGAGCAGTGCTGACGGGAGCAGGCTCGGCGGCGGGCTGGGCGGCCGCAGAGGGAATGAGTTCCACTGATGGGTTGGCAGCGGCGGCGCTGGCTGGGCGGGCCGCGGCGGCGGTCTCGACAGCGGGCTCGGCGCCTGTGGAGCGAGGGCGAGAGGAGGGTGGGAGCGAGTTGGGAGGCAGGCGCAGAGGTTGGGCAAGCAAGCACGGGCGCAGAAGTTGGGCAAGCAGGCACGGGCGGCGCCCACCCACAGCAGGTGTGGGGGCATAAGTGCCCAGCAAACCTGCAGCTGCGTGCACGCGCTCGATAATGCCCCGCCCCAGTCCAGCCACCTCGGCTGGATTGAATGGAAAGCACCCCCCGGCCAGCCAGGCCGAAACAGTGATAGCTCACCGGGCGTGATGCGGCGCATCGTGCCGCCGGTGCGCGCGGTGTAGCCCGCCTCAAACTGGGCAAAGATCTGGGCCACGCCCGGCGTCTCGGGCAGCTCGCTGGTGTTGTTGGCGCACGCCCTCTCCACGTCCATGTCCAGACTGCACATAACAAATTGGAGGTGAAGTGTTTGGCCCTGGCTAGGTGGTTGATGCAGCACAACCCACACCAGCCCATCGCACGCAACATGAACGTGCAAAGCGGCAGGAGCACAGGATTCGCGCGCTGCTGCCCGCAGGCACAATCGCTGGGTGTTGCAATTGGGATGAAAGAGGCTCACCGGTAGAAGGAGGTCCAGGTGCCGCAGGGGAAGGAGAAGCTCTCACCGCGGTCGTTGGTGGAGTTGCACAGCACCGGCTGGCTGGGGCAGGAGGCGGTCAGGGGGCACTGCGTGGAAATGGGGTGGAGATGGGCCAGGGGGTGTTAGCAGTGGCAACAGCTAATAGCAACGGAAGCAATGGATGACTGGCGGCAGGTGGGAGGTGTCAGAATTCAGAGGCTGAATTTCAGTTCTCTTGCGCATGCTTCAGAAGCAGGTGCACCCGCTCCACAGCTTATTTTGATACCAACCCCATGTGCTGCACAAACACACACTCTGCCGCTCGCCTGCTCGCGCTTGAGGAAGCACTGCATGAGCACGGCGTTGTAGGTGAAGCTCTCGCAGTCGTCGGCCTCCTGGCACGCAATCATGCAGTCCTGTTTGGGTGGGAAGAAAGGTGGGGAGGAGCAGTCACTTGAAAGAGCTGGTCTGGGTGGGCGGCTTCCGAAAGGCATGCTCTGCTGCCCTGCTTGTTGACGAGCAACTTGCTACATCTGCCGGGTAGGCAGGTCCGTACATGCACGCCAAACAGCCAGCCAGCCGGCCAGCCTTTCTGCCCTGAACCACACCTGCAGCGTCACGTTGGCGCGGGAGCCAAAGGCGCCGGCGCCGGCGGCGCGGAAGAAGGCGAACGAGTCCAGCGGGTCCTGCACGTAGCCTGCAGGAAGGAAAGAATGATGTGTAGCATGCGCCTGTTGGTTACTCGCAACGTGTAGGCGACACTTGCAAGCAGACGAGCAGCTGTCAATCTAACAGCTTCCTCAGGACAACCTTGCTGAAGCACAAAGCTCACCAGGGGCGGTGGCGGGCCAGGCCACGTCGTAACCAGCGTCGCACGCCTGCACAGCAGGGTGGGCAGGTTGGGTCGGGGGAGGTTTGAACCTGCTGCGGGGCAGAGCGCATGTTGCCAACGCACGCACAGCCTCCTTAAGGGGGGCTTGCCGAAAGTAAGCAGCACAGACCGCGGCTGCCACAATTCCCTTCTCTCCATGCCGCACCTGCATGCCGTCCTCGCTCCAGTACAGCTGCTTTGATGCACTTCACTCCCATACACAAAAACGCAGCCCACAGGATGTATTACAACGCCGCACCTGCATGCCGTCCTCGCTCCAGTACAGCTGCTGCAGCTCCCTCAGCGCCTGCGTGTTGGGCGCGCAGCTCTTGCCGTCGCCCTGGTAGCCCCTGCAGTGACGGGGCGGGTGGGAAGGGAGGGAGAGGCGAGGGTTTGGCGCAGAAGCCCTGCGCTACACAGAGCTTCAAGAGCAGGGGCGAACCAGGACAGCCTTCCTCCTGCACCAGTAGTGCCGGACCCATAGTGCCTTGGCTGACCCAGCATCACATGGAAAGCATCACTTTAAAACAGCCCACGCACTCACCAGAAGCAGCGGCACTCGTAGCCCGCCTTGGTGTCGATGCAGGTGGCGCGGGGGGAGCAGGAGGCGGTGCCGCGCACGCACTCGTTGATGGGCACGTCACAGTCGGGGCCCTCCATGCCTGTGGCGGTGCAGAGGGACATAGCCACATAGCTTTGAGCATGCGCACCCAGGTATGCCTGGAGGCTAGGGAAGAAACCTCCGCTCGGCTTCAAGCAATGCAGAATTTCCAAGCAAGTTGCTGCCGCCTGCCGCTCCCGTGGACCAGGCAGGCGCCCCTCTTCCCGCAGCTCACCGGTGCCTGCCCGGCCGTCCACCCAGGTTTCCTTGCAGTCGGGCACCGGCACCAGGGAGGCCACCTTGTGCTGCGCGGGCACGCAGGCCGCCACGGGCTGCGCGTTGAGCTTGCCCACCAGCTGCGCGTTCTCCAGGATGGGCTTGAAAGCGTCATCACCAGAGTAGATGCCTGCAAGTTGAGGGGCAGGTGAAGCAGGGCAATGCCAGGTCAGAAAGGCCGAAGGATGGGTCCCATGGGTGGCATTTTGCAGGATGGGCTGGGAGGCGGCGTCACCCGAGTAGATGCCTGCAAGTTGAGGGACAGGTGAGGCAGGGGACTGAGTGCTTGCCAAACTGTCTGCCACTTGACATACACCCATGCAGGCCGCTCAAGCCAGCCGCGCTTTGCTGGAATGATGGAAAGACAGCTTCGCCACCACACCGCGCAGCGCCCGCACGGCATCGCACCGTACAGGCCGCGGCCGCCGCCCTCGGTGGTGCCTGCCTCCTGTCCATCGTTGAACCATTGCCAGAACAGAGCGCCTATGGGAAGAGGAGGGGTGCAGCAGGGCAGGTGGTCGGTAGAAGGGAGAGGCAATGAGGAAGGAGGGGCATCGCTGCTGGGCAACTCATGGCGCACACGCCAGCCATGCCAGCTTGCGCCGCTGCAAAACTGGACAACAGCTTCTGCTTTCCAGCCATGCGCTGGCACGTCGAGCCTGCACCCTGCCCACCCACCCTTCAGGCCGGAGGCGTTGTCCTGCAGCATCTTGTTGATGTCAGCGTAGGCAGCCTGCGGCATAGGAGAGAGCATGGTTGAATGCAAGGCAATGAGGCAGTGCCTGCTGCATTGGGCTGCGGCTGCGGCTGCGCGCAGAGTTGGCACAGCTGCGCGGTGGAGCGGTGGAGCCATGCGACACATGCAGCGCGGCGCAGCGCAGCGCAGCACAGCATAGCACAGCGCAGCGCACCTTCAAGAATGCGTTGCGCTCCTCCAGGGTGTAGGTGTACGACTTGCCGCCCACCGTAAAGTTGGGCGAAACCACCTTGCCGAACTGCAGCGCAACAGGCGGGCAAAGCTGGGGCGGTGAGTCTGCTTGAAGGGATGGCTGAGTGCAGGCTGGGGCGCGCAGCATGTGCCTGCGCACACACAGAGGAGTCTCCCACAAGGGCAGCACTTCCCAGCCCCATGCACCTCCTCCAGCACCAGCGGCTTCTTCAGCTCCTTCAAAGCTACAACAGCGAAACCTTGCAAACACCAATCAGTAGAAGTGCCTCTCACCTCCTCCAGCACCAGCGGCTTCTTCAGCTCCTTCTGCGCGGCCGAGGCGTGGGACGACACCCAGGTGGCCAGCCACGCGGGGTCCAGCTGCTGCCAGTTGTCGGGCTGCGGGATGGGAGGTGGGGAGAGGAGGCACTGGGCAAGGATGTGCAGCAATGCTTGCTAGGAATGCCTGCATGCAAACAGCCCAACACAGCGCAAATTGCGCAAGCAACAGCAGGCAGCAGCCCGCTCAATCAGATGGCCGCTGTTCAGCCCGCCTGACTGCCTCCCTGGCTCTCACCCAAGCGTGGATGGCAGCGTAGTCAATGGCAGGGCTGGAGTGGTCCTGGATGAAGTCCTGGCCCTCCTCAGCAGCCCACTCCGCTGCGCACAGGTCACAGGAAAGAGTGGCAGCAGAAGTTGGCACGCTGCAGCTGTGGTTGAGGATGGAGTGCGCCGCTGCCCAGCGCATGGCAAGCAGGCATGGCTCAAAGCAGGCAACCCGTTGCGCTGTGCTGCCCAGCACAGCACAGCCGCCCACTCCACTCACTGTACGGCTGGCCGGGGTTGGCAGGGTTCTTGCAGCAGCCGAAGAAGCCCTCCTCGCCTGTGGTCACCAGGTGGTTGGCGTCAATCTGCGGGGGGAAGAAGGATGATTATAATTGAGTCGACTCGCATGCCCGCGCTTCTCATGATCGGCCCTGTTCTTGTACTTGCCCTCCCCCGCAAGGCATGCTGTGAACAGGCTTTGCTGGTGAAATGTGGCAACATGCACGACCTGCTGTTTCACAGCCTGGGCAGGCCACTCACGCTCTTAACGTAGCGGGCCTGCTCGTCCATCCACTTGGCCACGGTGCCGGGCGGGCAGCCCTTACAGCGCGGCTCATTCAGCAGGTTCTGAAGTGTGGAGCAGCGGCGGAGGGGCGGAGGGGTGGAGTGTCATGGAAGGACCTAATGTGTGCTGGGCTGCCATGTGTGTTGACAGCGACAGCACCAAGATCACTAGCACCGCTGTACAGAGTCGAAAGCAAACCCATTGATTACTAGGCAGCTGCTGCGGCCAGCGCAAGGCAAGCTCGTTGCAAGCGTTGAGTAGCACCCTCACCCAGGCCATGATGGTGGGGTCGTTCTTCACGGTGCGCCCGTTGATGGTGTTGACGCGGTTAAGGATCGTCTTCACAAAGCCTGCCCAAGGAAGGGCGAGCGGCGGGGGGAGGGCGTAGAAGCGGTCAGCTGGTGCTGCGTGTGCATGCCTGGTGTGCCGACTTTTGACCCGCCGCACATGCTGGCGCCTGTACACTGTTTCTGTTTGGTCCCTGCAAGTAAGCGTTGCAAACAGCCCATTTGCTGCCCCTGCCAGGCAGTGCCTCCCTCACCCTGGTACATGTCCACGCACTCCTTCTTGGTGAAGAAGTCGACCTGCCAGGGGGAGAGGAGGGCGGTGGCACAGTTCAGAGGCAGCACATTTGCAGGTCTCCCAGGGAGCTGGATGTGCGCAGCTGCTGGCTGCACACCGCCTGCCCTGCTCCAGTGCGCCTGGCTGCCCAGCGACATCGAACAAGTAGGTGTGCAGGCGCGGCCCGCTACAGCATGACAACAACTGCCTTCAACTAGAAGGCTTGCCTGGTCGGTGCTGCCGCACCACTTGAGGTACTCGGGCACGCCGCCCGTGGGGGTCCAGTTGGAGGTGAAGGCCAGGATGAGCTGAGGGGAGGGAGGAAGCCAAGGGGAGGAAGCCAAGAGGAAGGGATTTCGTGGTGGGCAACCGCTGTGGTGTGGACGTTGAGCAGCAGCTGGCCAGTCCAGGCGCCGCCCACGCCTCGCCACGCGCTGGCAGGGCTTCCCTTCAGCAGGCGCCGGTTGGCGCACTGCGCTGAACCCGAGGACTCGACAAATCTGCCCACCTTGACGCCCGCCTTGCGCGCCTCGTCCAACACTGTCGGCACCGCCCGTTTTGCTGGTCAGGGCTGGCTGGCCTGAAACTCCCTCAACAGGAAGTACTCACCTTGACGCCCGCCTTGCGCGCCTCGTCCAGCAGATAGTCCAGGCCCCGCAGCGCAGCCTCGTTGTAGCGGCCGGGGGCGGTCTGCTAGGGGTGGAAGGACAGGCCAAGTGGGATCAAARRSCMGTGTGCCTTGCAGGGGGGGGATTTGACGGCGCCAAGCGGGAGTGCCGCAGGGCTGCCACCCAGTGGAAAGCCCAGGGAGCCAGCCACACCCGCCTGCGGCCACATACCCTCCACCACCAGCTGCCCTCCCCACCTGCATCGCAAATTGCGGGTTCACGGTGTGCACCCACGTGCGCATCACGTTGAAGCCGTTCTGCTTGCCCTTTTGCAGCAGATCACGCACGAGCTGTAAGGCAGACAAGAGGATCAGAGAAGCAAGAGGTGGGGNACAGGGCGAGGTTCAGATGGGCCAGGTGTACGAGGTGTGAACAGCAGCCGAGGGGGGCAGGAGGGCTGGCGCGTCGAGGGCAAAGGTGGCACTCGGTGCACGTAGCGGCAACGTGTGCGCAGTATTGCTTGCTCAAGCCTGCTGGACCTCCAGAAAGCGCTGCATCGGAGGAGCAACTTGCTACCAATGCAACCCAGCGGGGGCGCCTGCCAAACACTGCTCTCTGCAAGCGCACCTCAGGGCCGGTCATGTTGACGGGAATGGAAGCGCCGGAGAGGGCGGGCGCGCCAGCAGCCGCCTCCACCACCTCCCACTGGTTCCAGCCAGCCTGCAACACAGTATTGATAAGCTTCGCTCTTCAGCAGGTGGATCGCCAGCCTGTGCAGCACCTGCATGCAGCGCTGTGCCAGTTCTGGGGCGGCGCGGCAGCGGCGGCTGAGCGGGGACCCCCGCCGCCGGCCCGCTGCCGCCGAAGCACGCAGGCAGCTGCTCGACCGCTCACCAGCAGGAAGCGCTCGCAGCCGGCCACAAACTCGCCATCCTGGATGCGCACAAAGAACTCGGAGCTTGGGTCCACGGGAGCGGCGGCCTCAGCGGCAAGCTGCGCG
>JADXDR010000180.1:71600-103785 GCA_025026875.1 Chlorella ohadii
GCTGCAGCAGCCACCTGCAGTGCGATCTGCCCCCGGCCGGCTCGCTGGCCGGGGGCAGATCGCACTGCAGGTGGCTGCAGCAGCTTTTGAGCAAGGCTGCTGGCTGCTGCAAGCCAAGCCCGCAGGCAGGCACGTTCAAGAAAGCCTCCACAACAGGCGGGCGTGCCCCCTGCTCTGCCNAACCCCNTGCCCCTTGCTCACCTTGCGCGCGGCGGCTGCAGCAGGGGCTGCCAAGCAGCACAGGGCGGCCAGCAAGCCTAGCAAGTGAGCGGCTCGCATGGCGCTGTTTAGAGGCGCGCGTGCGTGCCCGAGCGTGCAGCTGGGTGGTGGGAATAGAATGCAGCGAGCTGGCAGGCCTGGGCGCTGTCTCAAGCTGGTGCAGGGGCTGCTGCTCGGCTGCTTCTGCCGCCCTCCTCTGCTGCTCGAGGATAAAGGAAGGTCGGAGCAGCAGGGAAAGGGGGTGTGCAGACGCGGTGGTGCCTGCATTGCCCAGTCAAGTGCGCCCTCTCGGAGCGTGCGAAGCAGCGTTCACACACAAGGCGGCGGCGCCACGCGGCAGCAGTCAATGACTGCAATACAGATGTTGGGGTGCAAGACACAGCAATATACTGAATAGCAGCACAAAAGCAAGGGTACACGGTTGTTCATCCTCTGCCGGCCGCGCTGCCGCCACCTTCGCCGCCGCCACCTTCGCCGCTACCGCTGCTGCTGCCGCCGGCCAGCACCGCCGGCCGCCCGAGGCGGCGGTGCTCCTGCACCGGCATCCGCTCCCGAATGCCTGCCAGCTGCGCTAGGTCGATGTCTGCCACTGCTATCCCGGTTGCCAGGGGGTCCTCCAGCCGGCCCACAACCACACCCCATGGGTCGACTACAAGAGAGTGCCCATACGACTCCCGCTTCTCGTTGTGCCTCCCCGCCTGCGAGAAATGGGGCAGCTGTGGTGGCGGTTGAGGCAGGGACGGCAGCAGTATAGGCAGAGCGCTGATTGAGCAAACATGCTTGAGCTGGGCATGGATTGGGCATTGAAGGAAAAGTGCAGGCAAAACTACCGTTCTGCAGCTCACCTGCGCTGCTGCGATGACATAGCACTGCGTTTCGATGGCCCGCGCTCGCAGCAGCACCTCCCAGTGCGCCTTCCCTGCGGCATTGGGCGAGCAGCAGTTCTGAGGTGCCGCAATGACAGCAGTATACAAACACTGCCCTCCTGCCCAACCACACAGCAGATCGCCCTGTGTCGCCCCGCCACCCTACAGGTAAGCCTTAGCTAAGACCGTCAGCAGCCCCTCACCTGTCGCCACCGTGAATGCAGACGGCACCAGCAGCACCTGCAAGAAGCAACAGCGACTTGCCATGATCAACAGGTGACATGCTGTTGCTGCGCTGCTCAAGCAACCGGCCAGCCCCAGCTATCCTCCCGCCAACCTCTATCCTCCACCAGTCAGTAAGATCTCCCTGGGCAACCGCTCCAAACTGTCCTCACCTGGGCGCCCATGTCCCAAGCCAGCCGCTGGTACAGCTCAGGGAAGCGCAGGTCGTAGCACACCGAGACCCCCAGCCGCCCGGCAGGGCTGTCGCAGGCTGCAAGCCGGTCGCCAGCTGCGGTAAACCTGCGGGGCATGCGGGGCAAGGCAGGTTGTGCAAGCTTGCAGGCATGCGAGCTGGGCTACATCACCCGCTGCCGGCTGCAGCTTCATTGGAAGCAAATGGGAAGAAACTTTCTGAACCGCAGAGCATGAGGAAGAGCAGCAGTGGCACCAGCAGCAGCATTCAGGCATGGCAGCAGTCAGTGCAGATGCAGAGTCATGCGTGGGGCACCTGCTCTCCATCAGCACGGGCCCGCCCGGCACATCCACATTGAACAGGTGGATCTGCGAAATACAATCAGGGGGAGGTGGCAAAAAAATAAGGAGGCAGTGCATGAGCAGTTGTGCAGAGCAGTTTGCAGGCACAGTTCACGCACGCTGCCACACCGAGGGGGTCGTCCGCTGGCACGCTGTACCCAGCACAACGGTGCAGCATGCCAGCAGCAAGCAAAGCAGCCAGCCAGCTGGCATCCAACCCAGGCCGCCACACCTTTCTGTAGCTGACCACGATGCTGCCCTGGTCGTCGATCACCACATGGCAGTTGTACAAATGCTCTGGGTCTGGGCCCTTCTCTTGGAAGCCGCCCACCGAGAGCCAGAGGCCCAGGGAAGCTGCCAGCTGGCGGTAGCGCTGCATGAGGGGGCCGTCCAGCGGCTCTGCTATCGCCAGCGACTGCGTGTCAGTGAGGGAGCAAGCGGTTTGGCCTGATGGAGACAGAGCCAGGAGAATTGTCGGGAACAACCCTACAAGCAAAAGGCAAGATTGCAGCTTGGGCGGCGGCCAGTTCAAAAGGACTGCCAATGTGAGCTGTCAAAACGCGCACCTCGGTAAAGCTGGTGCCCAGGAACGACACATTCTCGGGCAGGAAGAGCATTTTGCAGCCACGCGCCACCGCTTCCTGCAGCAGGGGTGCATGGAGCGCCAGGACATGTGGTGGCGAATGTTGCAGCAGGGCTGTGTACATGTTTGCATCCCCAACCCCGAATGCTCACCTGCGCCAGGCGGCTGACTGTCTTGAAGTTGCCCTCGGTGCTGTTACTGCTTGTCATCTGTGCCACCGCCACCCTCGTCCCTGCCGCCGCCGCCTCGCCGCTGCGGCTGGGCGAGGCTTGGGCGCCAGAGGCCAGGCGGTCTGCTGTTTGACGATCGAGCGGATCCATGCTCCGGGGTGGCTGTCGCGGCCCGCTGGCGGCGCTGGAGCTGCTGCTGGC
Source organism: Chlorella ohadii (assembly GCA_025026875.1). Classification (NCBI taxonomy): domain Eukaryota; kingdom Viridiplantae; phylum Chlorophyta; class Trebouxiophyceae; order Chlorellales; family Chlorellaceae; genus Chlorella; species Chlorella ohadii. Next base: position 74,396 of record JADXDR010000180.1, read on the forward strand.
GCGGGCTAGAAACGCGGGACGCAGGGAGGGCAGCTTGAGTGTCGACAGTGCGCTTAACCGCATACTGAGGAATCGGCGACCCATTGAAAGCAGCGGGTATAAGCGCAGGCTTGCGGGCAGGGTCAGCCAGGGGCGGCGGCAGCCGCTAGCGACGCTGCGGCCCCAGCCTTCCGCTTTGCGTACCACCATCAACCCCACTGCTAGCATGTCTCATGTCCAAGCATGGAAACGGATTACATAATAAACTCGGAAACCCGAGTCCCAGATAAATATTAACAACAACGCGCACTGTGAGATGGCACCAGGGGAATTGCAAGTGAGGGAGTGGGGGAAGGGATTGGGTGGGAAGGGTCCGAGCCCGCACAGCAGGGGTGGGGTTCGGGCCTTGCCATAAGTCCAGGAAGGTCGATGGTGCGGAGGCTTGGCAGAAGAGTGAAGATGCAGGAATATCGAGGGGTGCTGAGTGATGACAGGTTGGGGGGCGGAGTGCAACCGAGGGTGGGGCGGAGGGGCCGGGGAAGAGACAGGGGTGAATACGGCAACACTGCTGCGGCGCAGCAGCTGTGAATGCAAACGGTCTTCCAAAGCACGATAGATAATCAAGCGATTTCTTGGCAACACTGTGAACCAGAATGGAAAACAACAACCACGTGGCGCGGCGGCGGGCAGTTACCCCGCCTCACACGCCGGCATCCCCAGGCGGTGCGGCGCCCCGCCGGCTGCCGCTGCGCACCCGCTGTGGCGTGCCGGCTGCAGGCATGAGCCCGCTGGCTGTGCGGGATGGCGCGCTGGACGACTTTCCAGAGTTGGAAGKCGACTTGGACAGCTGGCGCTGCACCTGCTCCATGCGAGCAAACGAAGCCAGCACCGAATCGACGCCCGAATCAAAGCCGGCGGCGCCGGCGCCTGGCACGGCAGTGCTGGCCTGCCGGGCGGCGCTGGCCGTGCAGTTGGGCGGCGACTGCGGAGCCGTGCTGGGCTGGCGCGCCATGCTTGCTGCAGCCGCAAACGGTGAGGGGCCGGCCGCTGTGCTCGGCTGGCGCGCCATGCCTGCCGCAGCAAACGGCGAGGCGTCAGCAGCGCCGCCCGGCTGCTGGGCGGGAGCAGCGGCGAAGGGCGAAGGGCCCATGCTGGGCTGCCGCATCGGTGCTGCTGCAGCAAAGGGCGATGCGCCGGCAGCGTCGCTGGGCTGCCGCACTGGTGCAGCGGCGAAGGGGGAGGCGGCAGCAGCATTGCTGGGCTGCCGCACCGGCGCAGCGGCGAATGGCGACGCAGCAGCGGCGTCGCTGGGCTGCCGCACTGGTGCAGCTGCAAACGGGGACGCCTCGGCGGCAGCCTCGAACGGCGACGCCCCGCTGCCGCTGTTGTGGCCAGCGCTGCTGCCCAGCGCAGCCTGGCAGCCGCTGGCGGCTGCCACTTGGGCGGCAAGACCGGGGGCAAGCTCCACGGGGCCTGAGACCTGAGGGCTGGGCATCTCGCTGGCAGTCGAGCCCGTCAGCGGCCGGCCAACCTCTGCAGACACGGACATGAGGAGGGATCGGTGAAAGGGCGTCAGCTGCAAAACTGCATGGACATATTGTGCGCCCCAGCAAACCGCCCAACTTGATCACACCCACTGCACAGCAGCCAGCCGGGCTGTGCAGCATCATCCAGCGCAGCCCACCTGCGGCCAGGATGTTGCGCAGGCGCGTGGCCACAGCCTCCATTGTAGGGCGCTGAGCGGGGTCACGCGCCCAGCAGGCCTCCATCAGAGCCACGTACTCGCCATACTGCCGATTGGAATGGGGAAGTTGTGTGGGCAGAAAGTGAGCAGTCAGTTGCCGCGGTGGGCGCGTGCTGGCTGGCGCAATGGCGGCACGCCTTGGGCCCGCCGGCTTGAATGATCCAGTACTCCATTTGCAGTGCCTTTCCTGCCTGCCTGCCACCTGAAAGCTACCAGCAAGCGCAGCAGCAGCAGTTTGCCTGCAGCCTGCATGGGCCCTCACCTGAGCCAGCGGCCCCGCGGGCAGCGCATCGGGCGGCGGCACAGCCAGGCCCGACCCACTGGCTGCTGCCTGGACGGTGTGGATGATCTGCGGGGCGGGGAGGCAGGCAGGGCAGAGCAGTGTATAAGAGAGCATGCAGCTGAGAGGAAGAGCTGCATTAACCGGAGGTCAATTGCAACGAGAGTTCGAACGCCAACAGGAAGACCAAGACCAGGCCGCATGGTACAACCACTGGCCCCGCCTGCGGTGCACGCACCTGGTACGCGTTCTGGTCGTCGTGCGGGTGACGCCACGTCAGCAGCTCCCAAAGCACCTGCGGCAATAAAGGGCAGGGGTGATAAGGCTGGGCTGGAGAGCAGTGGCAAGCTGCGAGCGGCACGGCAGTTGTGCGGCGCCGCTTGCAACCGCTCCACCAGTTACTGCGCAAACTGTTGCACTTAACGACGTCCATGCCTGTATGTTGCCTCCCCCGCTCACCGTGCCAAAGGCCCAGACATCAGAGGGCAGCCCGCCTGCACCGCCAGCCAGCCGCTCAGGCGCCAGCCAGCGCGGGTTCTGGACGACTACGGTGCTCAGGCCTTGGGAGTCGGCGCCTCGCGACAGGTTGAAATCGGCCACCTGCGCGGTCAAACATTAGGGGAAATTGGATGGCTGAGAGCTGCTGGCAACTTGAAACTGATTTGCCACTTGTAAGATGTAAAGTGTGGGCAGTTCAACAACGTGCAGCACTCCTGAACATAACAACACGATTGCCTGCCTCGTTGTTAACAGCAGCCCGGCCGCGCAGCGCACCTTGACCTGCCAGGCAGCGGTCACCAGCAGGTTTGCGGACTTGAGATCACGATGACAAACATCCCGGCTGTGCAGGTACAGCATGCCTGCAAAAGAGGGAAGAAAGGGGGGTTGCATGTGTTGCAATTGCAACCCGAAGCGCAGCGCCCACAGCAGAGCCTAGCCCCGCCGGTGTGCCCCTCAGCATACTGGCATACAGGCCCATCCCAGCATGTTCAGCAGCGAGAAAAAGAGCGGGCGGGCGCACCCCTGGCGGCATCCAGTGCCATGCCCAGCAGGCGCGGCCAGCTCAGCTGCTTGGCAACCTGCGCAGCGGCGGGGGCAGCCAGGGAGACAGTGTTGCTGACGCCAGGCGGCAGAGCAGCGCATTTATCAAGCAAGCTGCAGCTACCTGGTGCATCACAGCATGGCATGAGCAGAGCACACCAAGCACACCTTGGCATCCCTGTGCCCGGCGACCAGCAGCTTGTCAACGGAGCGGCGGGAAGCATACTCCATGACAAGGCAGGCGGGCTGGCGAGTGATGGCCAGCAGGTGGCAGACATTGGGGTGGTGCAGCTTGCTCATCACCGCGGCTGCAGGGTCAACGGAAGGGCGGTGCATGTGGTGTGGGCGGGTGCGCAGGGCAGGGCAGGGGCAGGGCAAGGCCCAGCAGTGTCCTCATAAAACGTCATGCCACCTGGGTGCCGAGACACACAATCAGATGCCAAAAGCTCCCGAGCACGACACACCACTGTGCCTGGAAATGGCAAACAAACAAGCCAGCCGGCCAGGCGCACCTTCCTTCTCCAGCTGCCGCAGCAGCTTGGCCTGCTGCTCCTCCTCCTCAGCACCGCCTGCCTGGCTACTGCCGAGCGTCAGCATCTTGACCGCCACTGCGGCAGGGCAGTTTAAATGAGGTTTGACTGCACTGCATGGCTGCTCTTTGAGCCAGGCAATGGGGGTCTGAATGGTACACTTGCGTCGTGCAACGCAGGGCACATGTGTTGTGAAAGCAAACCCCCTGACCAGCACCCCGCTGCTTACCGGTGGTCTGGCACCACTTGGCCAGGCGGACACAGCCAAAGCTGCCCTGGCCTGCAGCAGGGATTGAGCGGGGCACAAGTGTGATTGAGTGGGGCAGCAGATAAGGCATCCGCGCTGGCATGCGCTCCTAGCGCCTCGTCCATGCAAAGCGACAACCCACAAGCACCGCTTCGGTCTGCATGAAAATCTGCCTTGCCATCCTCCCTGCAACCTCTTATCCCCCTCACCCAGCACGGTGGACAGCTCCAGCTCTGAGAAATCAATGGTTGCCCAGCCGCCAGGCAGCCGCCGAACATCCGTGTCCCCCGCCGCGCCCTCGCTCAGCTGCGTTGCGCCGCTGCCCTCGCGGGCGCCGCTGCCGCCCACGCTGCCCACGCCGTGCCCGCTGCCCTCGCCGCCAGGGCTGCTGCTGGCGGTGGCTCGGGAGCCCATGGCGCTGTCGCGCAGGCTGGCAGCCTCGCCAGACGGCGGCGGAGCACTGCCCAGCGAGCCCCAAGCACTGCCGCCTGGAGGGGAGGTGCTGCCAGGCCCAGTCTCAACGTCTTTGTCCCAGCCAAGCTTGCCAGCGGCAGATGCATCTGCTGCTGTGGTCGCAGCACCGGACGACACACTCCGCTGCCGGCGGCGGTGCAGCACGTACGCAGCCAGCACGGCCACCAGAGCTGCGGGCAAGCGGGTGGAATGTGGCATGCAGTATGTGGTGAGCTGTGCATGAGCAACACAGCGCGCCCAGCACGCCCCGCACACTGCAGCCGTGCGCAGCAAGCAGCCACAACGCCAACGCTTGTAATCCCTAACAAGCATGCCCAGCAGCCACACACCTGCGGCGGCCACGCAGCCGATGACAATGCCGGCAATTGCGCCGCCCGACAGCCCGCCGCTGCTGCTGCTGGATGTGCCGGCAGCAGGGGCGGCGGCAGGGGCGCCCTCCAGCATCCCGTTGCCGGGGCGGGCGGTGATGGAAAAGTTGGAGGCAAACGCTGAGCCGTTGCCGTAGGGATAGGCCCCCTCCAGTGCGTTGCCCTGCACCATCAGCGTGTGCAGCTGCGGAAAGGCCGAGCGCTGGCCGGCGACGGGGGCGGCCCACTGCGCCGGCAGGCTGCCTGGCACGCGATTGTACGACACATCCATGACTTTCAGTGTGGATGAGTGCCAGCTGGCAGGCAGCGGGCTGTCGCTGAGCAGGTTGCGCGACACGTTGAACACAACAGAGGCCAGCGGCCCGCCATCCGCTTTGGTGTAGTCGGACAGAGCGCCCGTCAACAGGTTGTCGGCTGCACAGGCAGTGAGCGCACGGGCGGCGGCAGGGGCGTTGGCAGGCTGGAAGGGCAGCGGGCAGCAGCGGCAGTTTGCCTCAGCGGCGGCGGCTGGGATGAACCGATCGGCAGGCGAATGTCTCACCCAGGTTCAGGGTCTGCAGCACAGGGAAGCTGCCCGCCGCCCGCCACTCTGCTGGCACAGAGCTGTTGAGCGCGTTGCACTTGAGATCCAGGAACTGCAGCGCGGGCAAGTGCGCCAGCTCGCCGGGCAGGTGTGTGCAGCGCAGGCGCCCGCCCGTGACGGCGCTGCATGGGGCAGCAAGGGGAGGCGTGCAGTGCAAGGCACATTGGGTGGGCGGCCTCGACAGCGTGCAGGCACACGGCAGTTGCAGTCCATGTGTCTGCAACACAAACAGAGGCACACTGCAGCAGAAGTCCGCCCTTCCGCTGCTCACAGCTTGACGACTTGGCCCTGCGCATTGCACGTCACGCCGCGCCACGGCTGTGCGGTCCCGCCGCCGCAAGGCGGCGTGCCTTCCACCCAAGGCGCCCCGGCCAGCCCGGCAGTGGCGTTGTCCCAGTTCTCGTAGCAGGCATCAGGCAGGGCCAGCAGCAGATCGGCTGCAAAGAAAGGGGCGGGCGTCAGGGGGCGGGGGGCGTAAGCCAGCAGCAGCTGTGTGGGACCGCTGGCGTCGACGGCGGCGGTATCCCCTGCAGCTGGCGCGGCGGCGGGCCCNGAGCGGCAGGCAAGGCCGCGCTGTCAAGCCCGAGCCCACAGCGCTGGGGGGCGGCCCGGAGGCGGCGCCCAGCGGCGCTGGGAGGCTCACCGTCGCTCTCCTGCGCCGCGGCGAGGCTGGCAACCGCTGCTATGGCGCAGACTGCCAGTGCCAAGAGGTGTGGCCGCATGGCTGGCCCCCGCGAGGCGCGGCGGTAAGCGACCCAAAGGCCGAGCTGAAAGGTCCACCGCTCCAGCCTCTCCAGGAGGCACGCAGAGCCCTCAGCGCACGGACCTCGGCGCAGGGGCGGCGGGCGGCCCGGCKGGGSGCSCGCKCKTGMACCCCCRCCGCCCGCCGCCACGCCCCTCGTGCGCGGCGGGAACATGCAACCCGCGATTTGATTTCCCAGAACGAGTTGTGTGTGCAGCTACTCATCTGTAGCACCCATCCTTCATCAGTACGMCGACTGTATCAAGCTGAAGGCCCAGGGTGCGCTGACATGCATTTTCTCAGGCCGTTGCGCCACGCCTGTCGGCTTCGAGCGATGTTGCCGCCGCCAGTTTGGTTCACATAGCTGCAGCGTGGAGGCACTGCTTTCAAGATTGTGTGCTTCGTTCGCCAGGCAGAGACATGACGGTTTCATTCAGCTGCACGCAGGTCAGCAGCCCAGCCAGAACTGAGCACGGCACTCGCGCCGGCGGGCCGCATGCGCCCGCCGCCACCACCATGCAGGCGACCTCGTGCTTTGTACGCGCATCCTCCATCACATCCCATACCGACATAGGTCCTGACCTTATTACAGCAGTCGTGCGGCCAGAATGCTCGTCCTGGCGCTTGTACTCGCAGTTTGTGCACTGGTGTGGAAGCTTTTCGACACCGAGAGGTGCGCTCGACGCTTTACTCAATCCAAAAATCCCGTTACGATTAGCTGCAGCCGCCTGGGGCGCCTCTGCTGGCGCCCCGGCCCCCGACCCGCCTCCTCTGTGCGTCCTGCCCGCTCTGCCGCAATGTGGCCATGCTTGCGCAATGCCAAGAGCACAGTGCCGCAGGAATCTCGCGGCTGTGTGCAGCAGCTGGCCTGCCGTCGCCGCCGCCGCCGCCACTGGCTGCCATCAGTCGATCACATCCGCCATGCTCACCAACTCCCCTCTCTGTCGTCCTTGTCAATCCCTGCCCTGCAGCGAGGCCCGGCAGCTGCGGCGTGAGGCGCAGCAGCTGCGTGAGGCTGAAGGGGTGGCGGTGTCGCGCGCGAGGGAGGCCCAAGCGCAGCTCCGCGCCCTGCAGGACAATGAGGCAAGTTTGCACCGCCTGCTGCTGCTCTGTGCTCTGCCTTGCCCAGTCCACATGTCCTCATGGCTGGGTTGGAACTTGAGAAGTCACAGGCGGGACTTCCAGGGTAGGCACCTGTGAAGCCAGCTGGGCGCTGGAGTTTGCGGTGCCGCCCGCGTGTTGCATTGAAATGTGATGCGAGGACGCTGGATGAGTCGCTCCCGCAGGCCAAGCTAGAGGAGGCGGTTGACGCCCACTCGGCTGCTTCCTTCTTGTAACTAAGCTTATCATTGCCATTCTTGTGACCTGTAGGCCAAGCTAGAGGAGGCGGTTGATGCACACTCGGCCAGCCGAAAGGAGAAGGATGCCCGCATCGCGGCCCTGCAAGAGCAGCTTGATGCGCTGCGGTGAGCACCACTTGCCAGCTGATGCACGCCTCACGTGAACCCACGGTTGAGAATTCAGCCCCCTGAGTTTGGCCGCCACCTGCCCACAAGCGGACTGCTCAGGGAACTGTTCCGCCGTGCTGCCTGGATCTGTTGCAGGCGGGAGAAGGAGGAGGCTGGTAAGGCGCTGGCCCAGGCTGAGCTGGATGCCAAGCGGGCGCTGGGCAGCGTGGCTGGCTACCACAAGACCTCCCAGGTCCGTTTCGAGTGTACAGCAGCACTTGGGTGCACAGCTGGGCAGCGTGGCTGGCTACCACAAGACCTCCCAGGTCGGCTTTTGGTTTGGATCCAACAGCATTTGGGGCCAGAAGCTCGCCAAGCCTTGTGGGGCTGGCCCTGCCGCCGTCTTGTCTCTGCTGGCCCCCATCGCATCTCTCGCTGGCCCCAATCGTCACGCTGCTGAAGGTTTGCCGCTCCCTCTGGCCGCTGCTCAATGCAGGAAGCCGACAAGCTGCGGCACCTAGCAGAGGAGGACCGTGCCGCCGCACTGGCCGAGCGGGACGAAGCGGTGGCCGCAAAGGAGGCAGCTGAGCGCGAGCGCCAGGAGGTGCGCAGATATCACACTTTCAGTTCAGCTCATGTGTTCTAGTCCTGCCTCCCTTTGCGGCGTGCGTGTGAAGATGGCTGTGCTTGTGCAGTGCATGGCGCATGGATTGCTGGTGATCGCTCATGCCAACACCCCGTCCCAGCACTCGCGATGCCTCTCACCGCCTGCTTCTGCTGTGGCTGGCCCCCTCATGCAGGCCATTGAGGAACGGGACCGCTTCCTTGCCCTCAAGAGCCAGGTGGAGGCGGCAGCCTCCGAGAACGAAGCCGTTCGTGAGGCGGCCGCTCAGGCTGAGCAGCGGCGTGCGGAGGCAGAGGCAGCAGCAGTGGCTGCCCAGGCGGCTCGCGCGGACGCTGAGAACGCGGCAGCGGCTGCCGCCGAGGCGCAGCAGCAGGCGGAGGCGGCGGCGGCAGCTGCTCGCAAGGAGGCTGGGGAGGCGGCTGGGAAGCAGGCGGCAGCTGAGGAGCGGGCTGCGGGGCTGCAGCAGGAGAAGGCGCAGGTGCAGGCTGAGCTGGCACGGGTGGATGGAGAGAAGGCTGAGCTGGAGCAGGCGCTGGAGGCATCCAAGGAGGAGGCGCAGCAGGCGCAGCAGGCGGCAGAGGCGCAGCGCGCAGAGCAGGCGGAGCAGGCGCAGCAGGCGCAGCAGGAGCTGGAACGCCAGCTGGCAGAGGCTCGCAGCGAGGCCGATGCGCTCAAGGCGCAGCTGGNCGGCGGCGGCGGCGACCACCGCCGCTGCCGAGGCGGCGCAGCAGGCCGCGCAGCAGCGGGTGGGCCAGCTAGAGAGTGAGCTGGCGGCTGCCGCCTCTGACGCCCAGGCGGCCGCAGCAGATGCACAGGCGCAGCTGGATGTTGTGAAGGCTGACCGAGACCAGCTGCAGGCAGATGTTGAGGGCCTGCACCGCGAGCTCAAGGCGGCTGGGGAGGCGGCAGACCAGCAGGCCCAGGAGTTGGAGGCGGCCGCTGAGGTGCGGGTGGGGTGGGAGGACTAATTTGCATGAACGCTGTGGCTTGCAGCCGCAATCACCTGCCTGCACTGCTTCGTGATGCATAGGGCGAGAGCTCTGAGCTGCAGGCTGCCGCGTGTGGTAACGCTGCTGTGCGCTGCCCTTTTGTGCCGCCTCGGGTGCTGCAGGAGCAGCGGCGGCTGCAGGCCGAGCTCGATGCGGCGGCAGAGCGGGAGGCGGCGGCGCAGCGCCGGCTGTCCGCCGCTGACCAGACGGGTGCGAGGCATGGCGCTGGCGCAATGAGAGTTTGCCTGGCGCACACACGTTGGGCTTCAGCAGTGCTGCTCAGTGTGCGCCGTGCAAGATCCTGAAGAGGCATGCACGTTTCCGTTTCCCTGAGCCACCAAGGCACGAACCCACACAGCCAATCAGTCCCTCTCTCCATCATGCCCAACGCAGGCTCAGCAATGATTGCTCAGGTGTCTGCCCTCAAGGCCTCGGCAGCAGAGGCCGAGGCGGCTGCTGAAGCAGCCGAGGCCAAGGCTGCAGCAGCAGCCGAGTCTGCTGATGCAGCCAAGGCAGAGGCAGCAAAACTGCAGGAGCGCCTGCAGGCCGCCAAGGCTGCTGCACAGGAGGCTGCGGCAGCGGCCGCCAAGGAAACCGCTGCCCTGAAGGAGCAGCTGGCTGCGGCGCAGGCGGCTGCAGAGGCGGCCCAGGGGCCTACTGCTGAGCTGGCCGCACTTCAGGAGCGCCTGGCAGCAGCCGAAGCGGCGACTGCTGCTGCACAGGCGGAGGCAGCGGCGGCCGTGGAGGAGGCTGCTGCAGCGCGCGAGGCGGCAGCAGCGGCGGCCGCGGCACAGAAGGAGGCGGCTGGTGCCAGTGAGGAGGCGGATGGTCTGAGGGAGCAACTTGCGACGGCGCTGAAGGAAGCGCAGCAGGCACAGGAGAGCATCCGGCTGCTGCAGGTGCGGCTGGGGCTGGGCGTCAGAGGCGCTCCGGGCCTGGGCGTTGTTTGTGTTTGGGGCAGAGAGCGTAGCTGCTGCGCATGCTAATGGAGGGCAGACAATGCCCTTCTGCTGGGCCATTGACGGCAGCAGGACTGGTGCCAGGACCCGTCAGCACCATGAATCTGCACTGCCATTACTGCATCACCCACTGTACTGCTTTGTACGTGCCACCCTGCAGGAGGACCGGCTCTCCATGACCGCGGCGCAGGCGGAGCAGGCCCGGCTGCGCGCCGAGCAGGAGGCAGCGCAGGTGGGCTGCCAGCTGCTGGAGATTTAATGGCATGTATGCTGCTACAAGTGCACTTTGCAATTTAGCTGCTGATGCACGCTTGCTGGGGAGCGGCCGCTGGATCTGCACGACAGACGCTGGCGCTTGGCCTGCCTGGACTACCCGGTAGCCAGCATGTGCACCGCCCAATGCTGCCCCATGCTCACCGACTCACCCTGCCTGCCCGCCTGATCCCCCATATATCAAGTGCAGGCCCAGCTGTCAAGTGCACGGGCCGAGCTGGCAGAGCTGCGCGACAAGTTTGAGGACCTAAGGTGCGCCCGCTTTCTGCGTTCGCTCTTGCATTGTCGGTTGCGGATCCCGGTGGCATGGTCAGGGGTCCAAGGATGCCGCCATCGCAAACGCCAGACTGCTGGCCGCCTGCCGCCCCAACCCTCCTCCTGCTGTTGTGCGTGCCGCCTGCATCCCCCTGCACTCACCGTCATCTTTGCAACCCACGCTGCTCACTCTGCTGCAAATGCGGAGCACAAAGCTCTGGAGCAGCGGCCTGAACTCAACTTACACTGTTTATCCTTCCATGCAGTGCGGAGCACAAGGCGCTGGAGCAGCAGCTGGAGGAGAGCCAGCGGGAGGCGGCGGCGCAGCGCGAGGCGGCAGACGGCAAGGAGAAGGAAGAGGAACAGGAGGAGGCGCCGCAGCACCTGGTGCATGCGGCGGCGGCTCTGCGTGACCAGCTGCGCGAGGCACAGGCACAGGTGGGCATGGCGGCGGTGTGGGCTCGTGGGGTTGTGGGTGGCAGGCGGGCGGGCTGCTATGCTGTATCCTAGGGTGCTGGTTTGGCAGACGTGAGATGGAGGAATATGTGCCGTGAGTTTTGGTTATCGAGTTGTGCTTGATAATTCCAGCCAATGCAGCACTGGCGGGCACACTGGCCGGGCTGCGGCAGCGCCCCTGCTGCCTGTGCCGCCCGGCCGCGCCTGTCAAGCTGCTACAGCAGCCACCCATGCACTCACGCACTCGGCGCAAAGGCTCGGCCGCTTAGCCTGCGGGTGGCACCCTTTCCGCCCCACCCTCAGGTTGTTCGCCGACCCAACAAATGGCTCACCATCAAACCATGACGCACAGGCCTGGCACTCCTCGGGCTCTGCTAGGCCACTGCGGCTATGCTATCTGCTGACGTACCTCTCACCGCACCCCTGCTGCGCACGATTGTCTGCAGCTGGAGCGCCGGGCAGAGCAGCTGGCCGCCGCAGCTGCTGACCGCAAGCGACTGGAGGCGGAAGTTGCAGTGCTGAAGGCGGCGCAGCAGGCGCAGCAGGGCGGCGGCGAGGAGGATGAGGAGGAGGCAGCCGCCGCGGCTGAAGTGATTGGCGTGCTGAAGCAGCAGCTGCAGGCGGCGCAGCAGGCCGCGGCAAAGGTGGGTCTGGTGGGTGGGTGGGCAGAGGGCTGGTTGTGGGGCGGGATGGTGTGCCGCTAAATGCCTGAGCCCCTTCACACACACCCCATTATACCCCTACAGTAAGTGTTTTTCGTTCCGCAGTGGATGATGGTTCCTCCTGCTCCCCTGCCTGCCCTGCAGGCCACGGAGGATGCAGAGAAGCTGCGAGGTGGCAACGCGCGCCTGCTTCAGTCGGCGCGCAACAAGATCGAGACGCTGAAGAAGTGAGGGGCTGGTCTTGACCTTTGTTTTGATAGCCATCTTGCTGCCAGCCTGCCGGCAGTCGCTTGCTCCTACCAGCTGGAGGCCAGCCCTGGGCCCTTGCCTTGCTCGATGCCTTGCTTGTGCCCGCTTCTGGCCACCTACCAGCTGCTGCTGCGGCGCATGCAAGTGCTCGGTTACTTTTGCCAACGTGCGGTTTCCGTGTTTCGTATGCAGGGACCTGATCGACGCAAGGAAAGAGCGGGACGAGGCGCGCGCACTGGCCAGCCTGGCGTTTGACGGCCCGCCGCCGCCGCGGCCCGGCAGCGCCAATGGCAGCGGCAGCGGCGCATCGGGTGACAAGTCCCCTGCAGTCCCAGGCAGCCCGCTGGCTGGTGATGACAGCGCTCAGGCAGAGCTGTAGGGCAGAGCAGCTTATTTGCAGCTGAAAGTAGCTCGTGCAGTCCATGCCAGTTAGAATGCAGCCATTTTGATCAACCTCCATTCATGCCAGGCTCAGTATTCGGTGTGTGAACGTGTCTGTAAAGGCTGCTTTAACCTGCCTTGCCAATGATTCGTGCTTCGAAAGCTTACATGCACGTGACCCAAGCAGAACAGCAGCAAAACATGCCATCACCCGGGCCCTCTTGCAGCTGCTCAAGTGTTTGTAGCACCTCTGGCTGCTGCAGTCCCCGCACAAAAAGTCAGCATGCCATGCTGGCTGCCCTCCTCAGCTGGCACCAGTGTGGATCTGCGCCTGCTCTGTGACTTGTCCGCTCGCCTTGTCAACCAGCACCAGGCTGGCACATGCGGGTATGCCTACCGCATCAGCACCCGCCACCAAGTTGGACAGCCACCTGCAGCACCGCAGTCGCAGAGTCAATAGTGTGCGAACCCAGCGCATTGTGTGTGTTGCCAATGCTGAGCGTGAGGGCCTCCATGGACCTGCAAAACACTTACAATTGTGCCAGATGGCACAGCATCCACCACCCAAGCCAGGCCACCACTCACTGCTTGGCAGCTTCAACGTCGGCAGGGTCGGCAATCAGCGGCGCAATGGCGGCATGGTACGTCCTGTCAGCTGCCCCAGGGTTGCTGGTGCCGCAGGCGCGCTCGACATCACGCAGCATGGCAAAGGCGGCCGCCTGTGCGTCTGCCCCTCCCTTTTGCACAGCGTCCCGCACTTCCTTCCCTGATGGCTCTCCAGTGGCGTCGTAGCAGATGGCATAACTGATGCCCTGCAAGTGAGGAGAGAGGCAACAGGTGCGAAGCTTGCAGCGTTTCATCTGCTCAACGCACAGGTTGAAACTGCCCAACCGTCGCCTTACAAGCTGCAGCACAGCAAGCATAGCAGGCAAAGCATTCGCCCACAATCCACGCACATCGATCATGCCTCGGCGAGGGAGCGGGCCGCCGGTGGCACCTGCGGGGCAGCCGTGGCAGCAAAGTTGACCCAACTATGCCGCATCCTTAACCAGCAAAAGCAACTGTGCATGTGGCAGCTGATGCGGTACCGGACACCTGCATGGCACACTCACCGTGCCTGAGAGCATCCTGCGGTACTGTCCACGACCCGCTGTCTGCATCCCAGGTGGGGCAGGGGACGTCTGGCACTCCAGTCTTGCCGCCGTGGGCAAAAGCGACGGTCAGGAGGAGGGCGGAACCTTCAGGGGCTGGGGCTGCGGGAACAGGTGAGGAGGAGGCAGTGGCCGCTTAAGTGAGCCACACAGTTCGTCAGTGTCTGGAAGCGTAGGTTGATTGGCCTTGCATTGCACTGCGCCCCCACCTGCACTGGACTGGATCGTTGCGCCGTCTGCAGTGCCCAGCTGTGCATTCAAAGAACGTTCAGCCTGTTCAGGCGGGTGCAACCGGGACGGACCTCAGTCTGTGAAAGTGGTGTCGTGGATTAGACCAGCTGGCAGGCCATGCTGCACTCCTGCGCTGCAAAAGCTCACCCCGCCCGCCGGCACAGCGGCGGCAGCGGCAGCCGCCCATGCCGCCAGGCAGGCCAGAACGAGCAGACTTCGCGTCACAGCCTGCATGCCCTGCAATGTCTCGGCAGGTCCGCAGATGGGGCTGGAGAAGCGCAGGGGGCACGGCCAGTGGCACTCAGTGGCACCCTGGGCCCTGAGCCTTCCGTTGGGCCTTCCTGGGCAGGCATGGCATGCAGCACGGCCGTGCAAGGTGCCTGGGAAGCCGAAGGGAAGCGGAGAGGTGCCGACCTCCAGAACGCTCAATGAAGGCTGCCCCCGCCCTCGCACAAATGCCGTCTCCCAGCCGCCCACACCACTCTTCACCTCACGCGCTAACAGCTCAACACAACAAGCAACTTTAAGACCTGCCTGCCTGCCTCGCGCCGCCCGCTCCACCGCTCGCTCACGCCGTCATGAAGGCCGCCTTTGCGCTGGCCCTTGCCTGCCTCCTGCTCGCCGATGGCGCTCTGGCCGCCGGCGGCCTGCTGAACGTGAGCTTGGGGACGGGAACAGCATGCCATTGCATTCACTTGTGCAAGTGTGCCTGCTGGGCTTCCCTCCCGCCCGACCGCCGAATGTTCCCTATGTGCCCTTACCTGATGCAGAAGTACCATGGCCGCCGCCTGTCTGCGGCCAAGGGTTCCTCTTCCTCTTCTGGCGACCTTCTGGTCATTACTACGGTGGCGTTTGGGGATCAGGTGGTCGCTTGCAAGGTGCGAGGCAAAAGGCAGTGCGGAACGTCGCGTGAAGGGCAGCGGTTTGTGCTCGTTCGTGCCAGGCACGGGCGTGCATGGAAGCCAGGCGAGCGTTTGACAGGCAGCCTGCGCATCACTGCCGTCCTCCCTACACCTTGCTTGCACTGCTGCAACGCTTTTACCGCCTGTGGGTTGCTCACCAGTGGCCGCTCAATGCATTGCCCCGCATTTCCGCACAGGAGTGGGACCCCGACACCATGACCTGGGACTGGCCCAGCAACCCCACCGAATTCAGTGAGCGAACGCTGCTTTCAAAGAAGGTTTGATGGAAGTATGGAGGCCCTGCTGCAGTGCCAACGGGGGCAGGCTTGCAAGTGCAGGCGMGCATGCCTCTGGCACCCKRGRRCCCCTGCCTGCCGCCTGGGCCGCTGATGATGGCCCCCCCCTTCATGCACCCTCAGCAGCTCGCGGTGGGCCCNACCCTCCCCCGTGCAGCCGCCACTGGCAAGACGCAGCCGCCCGCCGCCGAGGTGCAGAAGCTGACCTCGCTCATCTGCTCCGACCCTGAGAAGGCGGGCGACCAGATTCGT
Source organism: Chlorella ohadii (assembly GCA_025026875.1). Lineage (NCBI taxonomy): Eukaryota > Viridiplantae > Chlorophyta > Trebouxiophyceae > Chlorellales > Chlorellaceae > Chlorella > Chlorella ohadii. The sequence goes on from JADXDR010000180.1 coordinate 89,513, forward strand.
ACTGCCGTGCAGGCTGGCGGCAGCCAGGCACAGGTGGCGGTGTATGCCATCTTCTCGGCCGACTGCCCCGATGAGGAGGCGGCAAGCACCGCCTATGGTGAGTGCGGTGGGAGCGGCGGTGGTGTTGCAGCAGGCAGTGCAGCATGCAGCGCGTGCTGCATCATGTATGTTGCAACGAAACCAAGTTTATCTTTCGCTCCCGCTCCCTGCTCTGCAGGCGCTGCCATTGACGTCGTGAACACCGGCGACCCCGCCAACGTGGATGCCGTGGGCAGGTGGGCGCTGGGTTCGGAAAGACTGATGCATGCAATGCACAGCATTGCAGAAGTGAGGTATATTGTTGCCCGTGTACTGAGCTCGGTCCTTTGAGCCTCTTATGCTGCCTTGCACCCTGGCCTCCCACACTTCCCCAAAACTCCCATTCACAAACATGCGTCCCTGCCCCGCCCTTCCTCCCCCCGTTGCTGCAGCTGGTTTGCGAATTTTGCAAAGGCGGCCGATGAGGTTGGCATCCCGGGTGAGTGAAATGGCAGACGATTTTAATTGAGCAGAGGGTGTCATTTCACGAATCCTGAGAACCCCACCAGCTGTAGGTCATTCGCTGTTCAACCACTTCACCCATATTCTGACCACATTCTCCTTTTTTCTGTCCCGCAGTTTGCATGAGTCTGGCAGTCGTCGACACAGCCACGGCTGAGGCGCAGCAGAAGAAGGATTATCACTCATCCGGTGAGATGCGTGAGATTACAAGGAGCAGAATGTCGGATGCTGCGCGGGGCACATGCGCAAGTGGGGTAATCCTTGCAGGATGAAAACCACACAAGTAGTTGGAGACGATTGAAATGGTGCTCACACTACACACTTGACCATGTCGGCTGCAGGTCCGGCCCCCTCCGCCTCCAAGAAGGGCAGCCGCAAGGCCGGCTCCGCCAGCAGGGCCGCCGGCCGGCGCTGAACGGGCAGCGACAGTTGATTACAAGCTGCCGGAACGGGCAGCCAGCGTTGATTGACGAGCGGCGCCTTCAGCAAAGGTGTGATGCTGAGCTCACCTTGCATTTCATTTCCCCATGAAGTCCCTTGTGCATCAGTGCCTGCCCCATTCGCCATGACCTGCCCTGTGCACCAGTGCCTGCCCCGCCGTGCTTTGCGATGTTCATTTCATGTGATCTTAGATCGCCGCCATGTGACTAGATTACAGACTACAGCGAGCCGCCAATCAGCGGGGTCAGGAATATGAAAGGAGGGGGGGTGCAAAGGAACAAGCTACAGAAACAAGCGGGACCAATAGGCGGGCCGCCGCACAATACGCCAGCAGCCCGCACAAAGCAAACAGGGGGCAAGCTATCCAGCGGAGCCGGTGGGCAGTACCTCAGCTGCTAGGTAGTTGCCAAGCTGCTGAGTGAAATGCCCATGCCGCTGGGCAGTTTACCGCCAGCTGGGCTTGTCGGCCGCCATCCACTTAGCCGCCTCGGTGGCGTAGTAAGTGAGGATGAGGTCTGCAGGGGGCGGGGAGAGAAGGGTCCATGCAGGGTTGGGGAAGTGGGGGTTGAGCAGGGGGCAGCTGGCCGTGTTCTGTCACAAAGCCAGCTTGCAAGGCTACCACACATCCCTACTGCCTCGGCTAGCATAGCTCGGGCAGGCAATCCCCGATCACATTCGCCAAGCGGGCACCCACCCACAGCCCTCACCCGAGCCGGCGCGCTTGAGGCAGAGCAGCGCCTCCAGCACCGCGTCCTTCTCGTTCAGCCAGCCGCGCTCTGCGGCCGCCTTGAGCATCGCGTACTCGCCTGGGGGGAGGGAGGAGGGGAATGAGGAGGAGAGTGGGTGCGGCAGGGGAAGAGGGGAGAACATGTACAGCAGGAGGAACGCCCCGCACTGGATGGACACAAGCCGCGCTGCCCGAGGCTGTACAGCACCCACGCCGCACTGTGCAGCTCTACTCTCTTCAGCCCTCTGCACGCACCCGACACGTGGTAGGCGGCGATGGGCAGCGGCGAGTTGTCGCGCAGCAGGCGGATCACGTCCAGGTACGGCAGGCCTGCGGCGGGGGNAGGGGGATACATGCAACATGAACAGCACGTGAGTTCACATGCAATCCATCATTCGGGTCAAAGGCTCACACAGCCAGAGGCAACTGCGTCCGTTTGGGCAGCCCGAAAGCCGATGAAGTTGAAATCAGCCAACAAACCAAGACAGCCACCCACCGGGCTTGACCATCATAATGTCGGCGCCCTCCTGCTCATCAAGGATCGCCTCGCGCAGCGCCTGCAGGCAGGGCATGAAAGTGCAGATTGTATTAGTGCAAGGCAGTGGCGACTCAGTGCAGTGCGGAGGGCAGGGGCGATGTATCACAGGTCAAGGCATGGCAGTGTGTGGCCATGGCAGGTATGATTGCCGGACTGAGCGCCAGGGGCTGGAATGGCCGGCAGCCGGAGGCACCAGCAAAACCCGGGATGCACAAGCCTGAAGCAGTGCCAACCAGGGCACCAACCAAACCAAAGCCTCACCTCGCGGTAGTTGGCGGGGTCCTGCTGGTACGTCTTCTTGTTGGGCGGGATGCGGCGGTGCGCTTGGCCGGGCTTGGGGGCCGACGCCAGCGCGTCCCTGCGGCAGGGCAGGCGGAGGGGCAAGCAGGCAAGCATGAGCAGAGAAAGCGGCAAGCAGGCATGCATGAGCAGAGAGAGGGCGAGCGGCAGAGGGTGCAGGGGAGCAGCGAATCACGGGGTGGCTAGCAGCAGCAGGATCCTGCGCCACACTGCAAGCTGAGTGTTCCCACCGCATCGCACGGAAGCGCACCCTTTCGTGCATCGTCTCCCCTGCCCGCCCGCCCTCCCCTTCTGCCCTGCTCAAACTTCAGCCCTGCTCTGACTCACCGGAAGGGGCCGTAGAAGGCGGAGGCGTACTTGGCGGTGTAGGCCATGATGCTCACGTTGGTGAAGCCCTGCGGCATTCGGGGCAGGGTTGACCAGAGGGCAGTGTGGTGGGTTGCAAGGGGCGCGGGGGTAGCTGGGGTGATAACCATTGGAACGACAGCAACCAGAACGGCACGGAGCCGTGGGCAGCAGTGGTGGTGACCATTAGCAAGCAAGCAAACGCCAGAGTACACCAGCCACAAGCCCTGCTTCAGCTCTGAAGCCCACCTCAGAGTCCAGGGCCTCGTGGATGGCGGCCCCAGGCAAACAGCAACCAGCAGACTTGAGCGCAAATTCGAAGGCAGGCACATCCGGGAAAGGAAGCCCACCTCGGAGTCCAGGGCCTCGCGGATGGCGGACACGCGGCCGTCCATCATGTCGGAGGGGCTCACGCAGTCGGCGCCCGCACGCGCCTGCGGCAGTGAGGAGGGGTGGGTGGCGATGTTTACAGCGCGAGGCAGCGCATTGATTACGGCAGGGAAACCCACCAGTCCTGATGCCAGCAGCACACAAGCTCAGCAGTGTTCACTTGACACAAATCCAATCTCCACAAAAGATCAGCAACAAACACACATGCGCTGTGCTCTTGCCTGCGACACGGCCTGGCGGCACAGGTACTCGATCGTCTCGTCGTTCAGGATCACGCCCTCGTCGCTCACAATGCCGTCGTGGCCGTCGGAGTTGTAGGGGTCGAGCGCCACGTCGGTGTAGACCTGCAAAACATCACAGCATATGAGAGGTGAGGGCTGCTTGTGAGACAGCAGGAGCGTCAGAGTTGAAGCCACACTGACATGTTGCTGCCTGCTGCCCAGCTGCTTGTGCTTGCTACCCAGCTGGCCCAATTCCCAGCTCAGCCGGCGCACCTCCAGGTCGGGGAAGGTGTCCTTGAGCAGGCTGATGGTGCTTGCTACTAAACAGCTCTAGCCCAACACCAACTGAACAACATTTCTTGTTTCAGCGCAGCCCCCCTGCCCACCTCCAGGTCGGGGAAGGTGTCCTTCAGCAGGCTGATGGTGCGCTGGGCCAGACCGTTGGGGTTGAACGCCTCCTCGGCGGTGGGCGTCTTCAGGTGCTCGGGGGTCTTGGGGAAGATGACCACCTGCGGGTGAATGTGCAGGTGTGTGTTGCATTTTGAGAGCAGGGCGTGTGGCAGATGTGTCAAGCTGTGATCCAATGCAAGCTGGTCGAAGCCACAGCCTCGTGGCATCCAACTAAGAGCCTGTGTGTTGCGGCTTGCATCTTTCCAATTTTTGCGCACCTGGTTGACGCCCACGGACCGCGCCTCCTTCACCGCATCCAGCATCCATTGTAGCAGTCGCAACATTTCCATCAGCAACAGCACTTGTTTCGTCACTTTCCACTCACCTGGTTGACGCCCACGGACCGCGACTCCTTCACCGCATCCAACACCCATGACAAGGCAACAACAGTCAAAGGCGACGGGCGTCCCAAAACTAAGCGCACCTGGTTGACGCCCACGCTGCGCGCCTCCTTGACCGCGTCCAGCAGGCCGTGGCGCCAGCCCAGGCGCGCCACGCCGGGCATCGAGTCGATGGGGATGTTCTCCTCGCCGTCGTGCACAAACACGGGCAGGATGAAGTTGGCTGCAGTGGGAGGGGGATGAGGAGGGGGAGGGCAGATGAGTGAAGTGGGCTGCGGCAGAGGGAAGCACTCAGCAAGGGGGGAGAGTGAGGCAAGGAGAGGAGGCAGGAGAGGGGCTGGAGTGGCGGCGAGTGCGCACTGGCTGCTGGCAACCACGTCAGGCTATGGATGCGCCGCTTCGCATGCACTGATGGTTGGCACCATTCGCTAGAGTGCGTAGCATCTGCAGTGCCGCAGCCAATGCCCTACACAAATTCAACAGCACGCACCCGGGTCCAGGTAAGTCTCGCTGAAGGCGCGGCGCACAGTCTCACTCTTGCGGTTGCGGCGGGGGCGGGAGGGCAGGTCGCGCACGGGGACCACGGGGGTGCCCTCAGGCACACCGCGCTGCGGGAAAGAGGCAATGAGAGGGGCGGGTGGGATACAAGCTGCCCAGCCGCTTGCCTGCAAGCGTCCTTGAGCGCTGGCGGCGGCGGCGGCGGCGGCGGCGGCGGCGGCGGCGGCGGCAGTGGTCAAGCCCTGCGCACAACCCTGCTGCCCTGGGCGCTCACCCGGTGGGTCTGCGGCACGGCGCGCTCCACCTCGGCCACCGCGCTCACGCGGAGCTGCCGGCGGGGGGCGGCCCCGCTCTGGGCGCTCGTGAAGGCGCGGGTCTGCAGCTGGCAGGCCATCCTGGCAAATCGAAACTGCTGCACGAGCTGCTCGGGCGGGTGAGCTGAGCTGCTGCCGACGCTGGGGCGAGCGGGCTGTGCCGAGGCGGGCGCTGCGGGCCGGACGGCGTTTGCAACAAACCCTGCAAGGATGCTAGAGAGCCGTGAACACCACAGCCGGTCCAAAGGGAGAGGGTGAGCTGCGGCTAGGATGAGCTTGCATGGGGGTGCCGGCAAGAACGACAGCGCTGGGCAGACATTCCGATCTCAGCACACGTGTATCAACAAGCATTTCAGCATGCGTTAGTTCCCCGCAGCGTCCGGCTCAACCCTAGTCAGGGGCGACCGCCCTGCACAGGCTCCCAGCGGCCCTCCAAGCCTGCCGGGGTGCATGCAAACGATGTGCGGTGGCAGGATCTCCCGACGCTTCAAGAAACGGGCTATCAAGGTGCCGTCGCCGCCGCTTGGTGCAAGGTGCCGTCGCCGCCGCTTGGTGACGGGCGGTGGTGCTCTTGGGGCCAGCACTCCCTCTCCCGTGCGCCCTTTGTTGCCCTATTTGGTAGTCTGTCAGCTGATTTATGGGTCACTTAACTTTTTTGACAGACCAGGTGATTACCTAGTAGGTTGGAAGGTCAGTCTTTTGAAATTGATCTGAAATCCAGCACACAAAAAAAGCTTGCGCAGGAAGATTGCCTTCATGGGCGCCTCGCCTGCCGCTCTCAGGCCAGCATCAGCACAGCGGCCAGAGCGGCCGCCAGCAGCGGGGCACCAGCCGCCATTCCAGCTGCGCCGCTGCCCGGGGCAGGTGCCGGCGTGGGCGCCGGGGCAGCGGATTCAGCGACAACCGGTACAGGGATGCCGGTGACGACGTCGGAGGCAGCCGTCTTGATGCTGCACCAGGCGGGGTAGTGAAAACACCGTGGTGTTGCTTTGCGTAGCGAAATGACGGCCCCAAGCGCCTGCAGTGCAAGGCAGACAGCACCGTGCAACCAACCGAGCAGCAGCACTGCACCAGCGCAGCCCTTGCGAATGGTGCGGCACCTCCGCCCCTGCCACACCAGTCTGCCCTGCAAGCTGTACCTGGCCCAGGCATCCAGTGCAGCTGGCATCAGGGGCTTAGGAAGGGGGTATTCGTCACTGTCGGTGCCCACAAGCTCCTGGCCCTCAGGAGTGAGCAGGTGGCCAGCTGCAGCAGCGGCAAGGGTGTGGTAGGCAAGTGAAGGGAGCAGGGCAAGGGGTGGGCCGGCCAGTAGGCATTGCAGTGCTTGCATGGCATGTGGTTGGGTGCTGCGGCGATGGCAAAACTGCAGCCCGCGGATGGGGGCATGAGCGGCGCAGAGGCAGCCGGCCCACACAAGCCAGCTTTCAACAGTGCATGAGCTGACGCCTACACACAAGCAAGGCAGCTTACCGACGTCGCGGATGTACAGCCCGCGAGCGCCCTCGGCAGTCAGGTCGCTCGCCAGCGTGGCAAAGCCCCAGTAGCAAACAGGGTAGCGGCCAGGGGAGCTGCTTGGGGGTTGAGGGGAGGCAATTCGCAGAGCGTGGGTCGTCAAGAGCTGTCCATGTGGGAATAAGTTGCAGCAGAAGCATGCAAGCATAGTGTGCTTAGCGGGGAGCATGCGCGCCACACAGCGGTAGCAGCAGCAGCCAAACCCAGGCACAGGCACGGACAGGCAGGCAGCAGAAGCGCACATGGAATTGAACGCCGACCAGCCAGCGGAGGCATCGCCAGCAGCCGGGGCCAGCTTCACCAGCTCAGCAACAGCGGTGGCATTCAGCTCGCCTGTGGGCTCCACAAATTCGCCGTCGGCCACCTCCAGGGCGGCTGTGGGTGGAGGGCGCATGGTTTGAGAGCGGGTGGGCAGGGCGGCTGGCGGGTTGCTAGCCGGCTGCTGCTGGCCCGCGAGCTCAGAGCCAGTCCACAACCAGCGCATATTGCATGCTGCGATCCGGCGCTGGCACGCCAGCGCCCGCTTGCTCACCGTACTGCATGGCGGCCGGGTATTGTGCCACGTACTTGCCAACTGGCATGGATGCCCCGATGCAAACTGCGCCCTCGGTGGCGTTCACGGCCCGCCAGTTGTACTCGACGTCGGTGGAGGGCATGAGGTCTGGAGGGAATTGGAATGAGAAGCGGCGACAGGAGGGCCAGTCAGTATTGATCAACGTCCGTCGAGGGCATGAGGTCTGGTGGTGGTCATTGGAAGCAGCAGGAGCAGAGTTCAGAGACGTCCATGCAGAGCACCAGGTCTGGTAACTCGGTACAAAGCAGTGGCAGAGCAGGTCAAGCGGCCTCTGCGGACGGCAGGCCTTGTAGAACGGGCATGGGCTGATGGCTGATTGCTGATTGCTGGGGCGATTACTGCGGCCCCATCTAGCAAGGGAAGCGCACTCACTCGTGACATCGGCCACCACCTCTCCCAGGTTGTCCAGCACTCCGTACTTCCATGCCTTGCAGTTGTCGGTGAGGTACTGGCTGCGGAATGAAAGGAAACATGTAGACTAATACATTAAGGCGGTGAATGTCGCCCAGAGCGGCGATGCTAGCGGCGGCAGGGGCGGTGGCGGCAAGCTGCGCATGTCGAGCCACATGCTGCCGCATGCTTGGTCGCATGCAGCTTGGTCGCATGCAAGGGCACAGCCTGCCCCAGCAGCAAGCACGGCGCACTAGCAAAGCAAGGCCAGCAAGCGACTGTAGCGCACGTGAGGGTCAGGGTGATGGGCATGGACAGGTTGAGGTAGACCAGCGTGATGTCCAGGTCGGGCAGGTCGGCCTGCAAGCGGGGGAGCAAACAAGGGGCCACCGTTTTGGGCTGCATCATGCCGGGCAGTGCAGGTACACTGATGAGGGCGGCGGTTCCCCGCGTGGCAAAGAGCGGCAAGCAATCCTGGTGCAAAATGAGTGAGTCAGCAATGCCCTTCGCACCTCGGGGTTGAGCCTCTTCAGTACGGGATCGTTCCACTTGTCAATGTCGCCAACCAGGATGCCGGCAACCGCGCAGGCGCTGAGGCTGCAGGCACATAACGGCAGCAGGGGCAGGCAAAGGATGAGGCGGGGATGCGACACGGGGGGGGCAGAAGCACAGGGAGATCGTGCCACTCGCCACCACGAATGCATGGCCAATGCGCCACTGCCACTGCAGCAATTGAATGCTTGCCCTCACTTGAGCTGCGTGTCGCCCAGTGCGGGGACGTTGTAAAACACCTCACTGGGCGCCCATCCGTAGGGGAACTGGGTGATGGGGCTGCATGAGATTGGTGGGCAGGCGAGGTGGGATGTCAGGTCACATCAACCGGGTGCAGATGCCTGGCATGCAATGCCGGTGCGGTTCCTGTGCTACACTACACCACTGTATCAACACCGTCAACATGTAGCACTGCTGCACATACACATACATGCCCTGCCCGCCTCACGTGGTGTACCCGCTCTGCAGGTCCTCGGCATCGAAAGCGGTGATGGCGGCGGCAATGTCTGCGACCTGCCCATTGCTGGCGGCAACCATGTAGCCCGCGACTTGCATGCTGCAGCAGGCAGGGCAGGCATGGGTGGCTGGTTGGAAGAGGGGCAGCGCAGGCAGCAGTGACTGATCGGCAGAGGGGCGGCGCACGAGTGGCTGGCCGGCGGAGGGGCGGCACCCCCAATTCCTTCGATCAAGGCGGCTGTACAATCTGGAAGCGTCATGCGGTGTGCCACATGCGCCACAGGCGTTTCCATGCACAGTTCCCACTGTTACAGCAGGGTGCCGCTGCACTTCTCTCAAGCCAGCCAGCCCTCGCTCGCAACAGCTGGCCATCGCAGCCGGCCAGCCCAACACCCGCTGTCACCCCCTGCAACCGACCTGTGGGTCCGGGTAATGGTGGTGTTCAGCTCCGCTGGCGGCTGGCCGGCGGTCTCCGTGGCCTGGCCAGCAACACTCGAAAGCTCCTCCATGGTTGTGAGCCAGCTGTGCAAGGGAAGGAGGCGGGGGCAGATGCTGGCGTGTTGAGCCACAACTGCTGGGCGATTCGACTGCTGCTTGCGCTCAGGCAGATTTCCAGATTCTGCTGTCCCTATCACCCCCGCACAAAGCACCCCGCATTCCTGCTGTGTCTAATTCAGCTCACACTCGGGCCGTGTTGATGGCGAGATCAACCGTCTCTGCCTGGGCGGCACAGCGGCCCGGCGCCAGCAGTAGCAGCAGGCCCGCAGCGAGCCAGGGCATCACGGCTGGGCAGCGTGCCATGGCTGTGCCTGATCTGCAGCATTGGAGGGCACAATATGGTAAAAGGCGGCAAGGAGGCCAGCGTCCTTGGTCAGGGTGCAATGGAACCGCCACCGAGGCGAGGTTCCCGCCACCCCGGCGCCAGGCTCCTACGCGGGCCGACAGCGCTGCAGGGATGCTGCTTCTATCATCACACTGCTCACAAAGGCTGCCAAGTCCGCCTGGGGCACCTGTGGGATGCCCTGCTCGCAGGCACCCGGCGAGTTGAACGGGGGGAGCTTGCGCAGGGGCTCTGCGCAATCTCGAATCACTGCTTGTATACCACAGGCACCAGGCAAGCACGGAAGCAGCGAAATTGAGCCTTGCAAGTGACCAGATGCAACGGGAGCCCCATGCAGGGCCTGCCGGGCTAACCCAAAGCGCGGCGCAATTGGTATCAGTGCTCACAGGCTTCCCATCTGATCGCGGGCACTGCGAGCGCCTGACTTTGGGAGCTTCACCTCGGCCCTGCAGCTTGCACGCCCCTAGACAGCCATCGCACATCCAGGCATGCTGCCATCCCTGCGTCAGGCCAGCAGGCTGCTGGCCAGCCCCGCCGCCAGCCCCGCAGCACTCTGCCGGGTGTTTAGCAGCCAGGCGGGCGCCCTGGGCAGCCTGCTGCAGCAGACGATGAGCCTGTGGAGCGGCCTGCAGCAACCAGCAGCAGCGGCAGGCTCGGCAGCAGCGCAGCTGGCGGCACCGCTGCCGCCGCACGTCGGGCTGCTGCCGCCGGCGGCACAGGCGGCGCTGCTGCGGCCGCAGCCGGCGCCCGCGCTGCTGCCAGAGCTTGCAGAGATTCTGGGAGGCCTCGAAGGTGGGTTTGGGAGGGCATGGGCAGTTCAATTGCGTACTTGCTGGTGACGGTGGGCCATGCAGGTTCCGCAAGGCATTGCCTGCTCAGCTGCCGCTGTGCCTGTGCCGCAGCCCTCCTCACCTTTCCTCACTCCCCCATCCCATCTCCTGCACTAACTTGCAGCCCCCGCAGGCGGCGCCGGCCCTGTGCCGTGGCTTGCGCACACCAAGCGCACATACCAGCCATCCCTCATCATTCGCAAGCGGCGGCACGGCTTCCTGGAGCGAATGGCAACCAAGAACGGGCGGCGCGTGCTGCGGCGGCGCCTGCTGAAGGGCCGCCGCCGCGTCAGCGCTTGAGAGGCCTGCAGCAGCCCGCTGCGCAGGCAGTCGCTGCTGCAGCTGTCGATAGAATGGCAGCTGTGAGCGGCAGCGGCCGGTGTTGTCCTTTTCTTGAAGTTCTACTGCTCGCCTTTGCCCGCTGCCCTGATATTTTCACTGGATCGCTCCCTGCTGTTTACACGGCGCTGCTGTGAATGAATGGATGCCGAAAGAGAGGTGGACAGGCAGAAGCGTAGCAGTGCCGTAGCAGGGCCAGAGCGCAGCAGGAGCATGATGAACAAGTGATCAGGCAGGCAGCAGCCAGGCAGCTAACCAGGGCAGCGCAGTCCGCCGCTCACCGGCGCATGRCGCGGCCGCGCCCCCGCCCGCCCATGCCGCCGCGCCCGCCCATGCCGCGCCCGCCCATGCCTCCCATGCTTGCGTCCGGTGCGTCTGACCGCGGGTTGCGCACCGTCTCATCCACAGACAGCACCAGGCAGGCAGCCTCGGCAGCCGCGGTGATGGCGTTGATCTTGACAAGGGCGGGCTCCCACACAAACGCGCCATATGTGTCCACCACACCACCTGCTCAGCCAGGAGGGGAGGGGGAGGGGAGCAGGTGCGGTGATGGCAGTGTGGGTGCAATGCAGGGTGTTGGCGCAGGCCAAGGGCGGTGCCAGCAGTGGCAGGCGTGCAAACCCGCTGCGCTGCGCCACATCAGCATGGTTTGCCTGCCTGCCCTGCCTGCCCTGCCTGCAAGAAACTTAACTACCGTCGCTCCTCAGCTGACAGCTACTGTCACCCACCCGTGTTCACGTCAATGCCGATGTTGCGCCCGCTGCCGTCCTTGGCGGCGTGTGCCTGCCGCAGCTTGTTCAGCACGTCGGTGGCGTCAAACCCGCTGTTGTCGGCCAGCTGCGGGGCAGAAAAGAGGAGGCACGGAGGCGCGAGGGGGTTCAGCGTAGGTGGTGCTCCCAATGGGCGTGTACACGACAACACCCCAGCAGCTGGTCAACTGCATCGCCACAACAATGGCGTGGCTGCTTTCACTGGCGCCTGTGCCCACCATATGCCCACCTGGCGGGGAATGACCTCCAGTGCGCGCGCGAATGCGTTGATGAAGAGCTGCGCCTTGCCGGGGATGCCGCGCGCGTGCTCCCTGCAGGGCGATGCGAAGGCAGCAAGCCAGTCATCAAACAAGCAGAGCCCGGACACCAGGCAAGCAGTTGGCGCAAGCAAACGGCAAAGGAGGACAGGAAAGGCAGACTGGCACAACGAGCTCTAACAGTCACTCATGAGGCTTGCCTGAGGTACTGCGAGAGCTCCATGTCAATCGCGCCGCCGCCGGGAACCACCAGCGGGCTCTTGAGCGCGCGCCGCACAATCATGATGGCTGGGGCAGGGCAAAGGAAGGGAGGGAGGCCAACAGGAATCAAGCAATGCCTGTTGCGGGGCCTAGAGCAACCACTTCACATTCCGGGGCATGAGGGCGCGTCTGTGTGCTCGCCCACAGCACAACCTGACGGAAGAAGAGGTCGGTGCAGCCCTGGCTTGTTTTCTAGACCCCATCAGCAGTGCAGCGCTCACCATCGTGCAGCGAGCGGTCCGCCTCGTCCAGGAATTGCCCCTCCCATAACAAGTCACTTGTACTTGTTCTGCTGTGATTCACACTACAAAGCAGCACTCACCATCGTGCAGTGAGCGATCTGCCTCGTCCAGGAATTGCTCCGAGCCGCCGCGCAGCACGAGCGTGCAGGTGTGCGCCGAGGGGCAGCCTGCGGAGTGGTGGGGTGACAGGGGCGGGGCGGAGATGGGTTGGGCAGGGCACGGGGCAGGGCACTGCAGTGAAGCCAGCAAGGCACAAGCAGGCAAGCAGTGGGCATGGATTCCTGCACAGGCACCTGCTGGGTGGCAAACGCACCAGCCAGCATTTGTACCGTGTGTCTGGCCAGCCAATGATGTTTTCTTGCCTTGCTGGCACCATGATCTATTGGCTGGTCACGCACCGGTGAAGAGGTTGTACCGCTCCGCGCCCACTTGCCGCTCCTGGAACTGCGCGCAGCTACCCAGCGCCTTGGCGCTCAGGTTGTTCACAGTGGTCTGGATCTGGCCGCCTGTGGCCATGGCCACGCGCTGCAGGTCCTCCTCGGCCACCTGCGGAGCAGGCAGGAGGTGCTTTTTTCAGTTGAACTGATGCGCGTTGATGCCCAAGCAAACAGCACATGCAGATGACGTGGCAAGCGCTCCCTCGCCGTGGCAGCCCACAAATAGCCGCAGAATAACAACAAAGCTGCGCACCCGGCCGGCGCAGAAGATGTCCCGATCCGCAAAGTACTGGGTGGCGAGGTCGCCGATTGCGTAGCGCGACAGCACGATCTTGGCGCCGCTCTCCGCGCACTTGGCCAGCTTGTCGTAGATGATGTTCCACTCTGCAAGCGATGGTGACGTGAATGGGGGTAAGCTTGTGCATTTGCGCTGCGCACACCCACCTGCACAGGGCAGATATTGTGGCACACACACGCACGGCGGCGCCGCTGGCACTCCTGCCGGATTCACACACAATGCGACTGAAGGCTTACCTGCATCCACGATGGACTGGGACTGCGCTGGTCCCCCCTGCCATACTGACTTGCAACCACATCATCAATCAACCCAGTTGCATGGAACCAGCGCGCCTCGCCACCCACCGGCATCCACGATGGACTGGTACTGCGCCGGGTCCTCCAGCCGCACTTCCGCGTTTTCCTTCTCGCTCTTCAGCTCCAGCTCGATGTTGAGCAGCAGGATCTTGGGGTTCTGCTTGCAAGGTGGGGGTTCTAGAGGAGTGTCAGAAGGACTGTGCTATAGCAAGAGGTCCCGCAGGCACGGCTCGCAGCAGGATCTTGGGGTTCTGTTGATGAGCAGAATGGAGGCATGAACCGAAAGAGTCAGCACGTGTGGGCCAAGCAAGCCTCAGCTGCAGCTTCAAGTTCAGCAGCAGGTCGTTGCATTGTAAACGGCAGCTTCGATGGCAACAACAGAGGTGGCATTGTGAACCATGAGAAATTGAGCACTCCAACCACCCACCTCGTACTGCTTGGGCTGCATCTCGAAGCCCGCGTAGCTGAAAGTCTTTTTGAACGCCACGCCGTCCACCAGGAACGAGTCGCGCAGGCCGCCGCCCTGCAGGGTCAATGATGATACATATGTGACCGGCGCAAGTTTGTGGTGGTTCTCTGTGCCTGCATCAACCGAATGATGCCCTGCATATGCAGCGTTCACCCGAGCGCCTACGGCACAAAGCCAGCATGCATTTGACCTTTACCTCACAAACATTCCCGGCCCCGACTTTTGATGCCTGGTTGCCACGCACCTGCACCTTCTTGATGCCCAGCATGCGCAGGTCAAGTGTCTCTGGGTCCAGCTTGGTCACCGCGTCCACCACCACCTTGGCGAAAAAGTCGCGCTCGCCAGACACCTGGGGTGGTTGGCACACGTGAACACAGTGAGTGCGTGCAGTGCGGTGAGGCGGCATAGTTAGCACCGGCAGATGCTGCAGCAGAGTGCAGCTGGGCTGCTTGGTGTAATGCAAGCGGCACCGGCAGCAGCCAGAGCAGCAGCAGCGGCGCCGGCGCAGCAGCCAGAGCGGCAGCACCAGCGGCAGCAGCACCGCAGAAGCACCACCACACTGCAACACCCACCAGCTTGCTGTTCAGGCTCGTCTGCGCGCACTTCTCAAGCAGCGACTTGCGCTCCTGCGACAAGGGAGCAGC
>JADXDR010000180.1:105718-137854 GCA_025026875.1 Chlorella ohadii
AATTCCGCCCGGCTTACAATGCCAAAGGGCATCCCCGCCATTGTGGCGTGCTGCGGGGGCCGTAGGCCGAGCGGCAGGCGAAGCACTCAAGCGTCAAAGGCGGAGGGCGTGTGTAGGGGGCCGATCGGCGGTTGCTGGGGGCTGGCAGGGATGCAGGGAGTGGCGATCAATTGCAGGCAGCAGCGCAGGCGGCGGGGAGGTCGCCAAATGCACGAGCGCCGCATGGGCAGGCACAAGAAGTGCTGCGCAGCCTTGCACGGCTCCAGATCACCCTCCCTACAGCCCTTCGAAACCGCCCAGCAGCCTTGCCGCACGGCCCGCAGCGCGCAGCCTTTTCAACACGCCGCCATGCTTGCACTGGCCTTCCAGCCCAAGTTAGCGCCTCAGCGGCCGTCCAGGCGGGCCAGGTGGGTCTCGCAGCCGGCCCAGTACCGCCTTTGGCCCACTCCGACATTGCCAAGCGCGCTGCAGTGCACCCCCAGCCTCCCGCCCAACCCCACACCCTCCCCACGCCCCACGAATGCAGCCTGCCCGTCCGCGCCAGCATGCCCGCCGGCCCCCAGGGCAACCCGCAGGTGCGGGCGAGCGCGGTTCCGGGGCCGGAGGAGGACCGAGAGGTGGCCCACGCCGCCTTCATGTCAGCCTACGGCCAGTCCCACCACGGCCCGCACATCAAGGGCATGCAGGAGTTTGCGGGAGCGGTGAGCAGCGGCTGCGAGGGGGGCTTGCGGCGGTTGCAAGCGCTGCTCGCGGTTGTGGCGGCCGGTGCATGGATTGGTGCCGACTCTTCGTGCAGCGTCCGAACAGCTGTTTGCTGGAGCAGGCATTGCTGTTTGTACAGCAATTACAGAGGGTTGCAGCACTGGTATACCTGCTGCTACAGAGTTTTTTGGCGAGTCGTTTGGTACCAGGAAGTGGCAGCTTCTGGCCCCCACGGACCCGCCCCTGCCTCGCCCTGCTGCAGCTGCTGGCGCGGCAGCGCATCCCCTCTGGCCAGTACGCAGACCCGCTGGGACACATCTTCGATGAATTTGACAAGGACCGCAGGTGGGTGCAGCAGGGCTGGAGTTGCAGCGGCCGGTTTGAAGTTTGTAGTGGCGAGCGGGAAGACGTGTGGAGCACCTTCCAAACGCTGCTGCTCACGTGTCCGCTCATCACCTACCCGCAGCGGCACGCTGAGCGCGAGCGAGGTGGCGGAAGCACTGCGCAGCCGGAGCGTGGACATCACAAACGAGCAAGCGGGTGCGCTTCTGGGTGCCTGTGCATTGTGCACTGTTGGGTGCAGGCGGCTGGTTGGCATCGCAGCCAGCAGATGAGCCCGCGTTTCTGTTGTTGGCGTTGCTTCTTTGCATTTGTGGCCCTCCTCCTCCAGCGCCGGCGTTTGCCAGTGCTCGATATCGGGGGCTTGGTCGGTTATTGGGGCAGCACGCATGTTGGGGCAGCAAGCATGTTCCTTTCTCTGTCGCTGCGCCGCGTTTTACATACCGAATGCTTGTTCCTTTCCTCTGTCTCCCTCACAGAGATGTTCATCGAGGCGGTGGACTTCCAGCGCCACGCCATCACCAAGGACGAGTTCCGGGAGCTCATCATGCACATGGCGGCGGCAGACCTGCACTCGCGGCGCTCCGCGCAGCAGCAGGTGCGCTGCGCACGATGGGTGGCTGCTGGGCATGCTGTGGGCTGTGGGCTGGGCAGGCTGCTATAGGGTATACACCATTCAGACCTGCACTGCAGCGCTCGGTGCAGCAGCAGGTGCGGTTATGCCCAGAGCCGCTGCGCAGCTGTGTTGGAAAAGCATGGTGGGCGCCTGCTGACCTTGCAGCCGCTGGCCTTGCAGCTGCTGGCTTTGCATGCCTGTTTTGCAGGGGCCGTCAATACCCGCTGTGCGTGCCTCCTCCCTCCTTTGGCTGCTGCAGGACGGCCAGGAGTGGGTGATGAGCAGCTGGGAGCAGGACGAGGAGATTGTGACAAAGCTCAAGTCGTGGACCGATCACCTCATGATGCGGCGCTTCAAGTGAGGGCGGCGGCCAGCCAGCCCGCCAACCACAGCGCTGCGAGCTGCTTAGCTGAGCCCTCGAGAACTGCCCAGCCTGGTATCGCCAGGGGCTGCCCGGCTCAGCGCGGTGCACACGCGGCCTGGGCGGCCAGCCTGGGCACCCATGCTTGTCCGGCCACAGCCGGCTTTGCGCCACTCTTGGCCTGGTCAGCCCACAAGCGGCAGCAGGTCTCCTGCTTTTCTTTACTAAACTATGTGCCGCCTGCCGCCCCAGCGGGCCATGTGTCATGGTACACGTCCACCTGATGAGATTTTCCCCTCCCTTGCCGAGCGCCTGAGTTGTGTTTTGTCTCCCCCGCACGCACCCCGCCCTAGCACTTGCCCGCTTGCCAGCATCATCTGCCTTTTTCTCTCGCCTCCCAACTTGCTTGTTGCCATTTTTCTCCGATGCGCAACGAACCCACCCGTCTCCCGAACTCAGCGCTCTGTGGCTGCCGGCCCACGCCCCGCCGTCGTCGAAATTTTTTAGTCTGCTTTTGTCCTCCCTTCCCTGGCACCGGCCGCTGCCCGTCAACGCCAAAGGCGCGCCCTGTAACTGTATCTGCTGTGCAGCAGGGTCAATGCAGGGCTTCTGCAGGGCTCCATTGGCAGCAGCTAAAATGCCCGGAAGCTTGGCTGCTTCACTTCACCTGTGTGCTATCACAAATTAACCAGGCAATACAAGGTGCCGAATCTTCGGCGGTGACATTCTAGCATGCAATGAATGAAAGGCTGGCATTGCGGAGAGAACTTGCATGCAGGGGCAACCTGTTCAAACAAAATGCAGCAGTCGTCTGCTGCTGAAATATACCGTGGCGCAATCGTGCATGGAGGCGCTTCGCCATGACCAAATTGGCTGGTGTAAATATGTTATCAAACAGATGCCGTAGTTATGCCTTCGCTGGCTGGTTGGGGCGCCTTTCACGCCCCGGTTGCAGCTCAGCCGCGGCTGCAGCGCTCGGAGCAGGCTGGGTCGGCAAAGGGCCAGAACGCGCCTGGAGCGGCTGGCTGCAGAGGGGGTTCTCCCTCCACGCCAAACGCACCTGCACCAGCGGGCACCAAAATATGGAACAGAGCTGAGCTGCTACATGCNAAACACTCGGCAGCGAGTGAGAACCTATCAAAAGGCGCTGCATGCGAGCACGGTATGCATGCTCTGCCTCTTGAGAGCTGTACCCCCGATGGTGAGCTTCGTGCCATCTGAATGCAAGCTCAGCCAAGTACACCTGTTGCCTATATCCCTACCTGCCAGCTGGTCCTCCGGCAGCAGCGCCAGGTCAGCAAGAGGGTACGTCTTGGCGGCGTCAGCCGTGTCCCACTGCAATGCGCAAGCGGGCAGCCAGC
This sequence comes from Chlorella ohadii, assembly GCA_025026875.1. Taxonomy (NCBI): domain Eukaryota; kingdom Viridiplantae; phylum Chlorophyta; class Trebouxiophyceae; order Chlorellales; family Chlorellaceae; genus Chlorella; species Chlorella ohadii. The sequence continues at coordinate 109,098 of JADXDR010000180.1, forward strand.
AGCATGGGTGGCATGACGGAATGTGCAGCAGTGCTGCCGACGCATGCACGCACACTGAGAGTTGGCGGCAGCCTTCTGCCGGCACCAACATGCTGTTAGTCGTCCCAAGCACACACTCACGTACGCCACGATTTCGGCATCTCGGCACAGCTCATTGCTCAGGCTGAAAAGGTCGGCTGCAGACAAGGTGGATCGGCAGTTGGTGTAGTGATGAAAAGTTGTGCAGTGTCCGCTTGCCAGGGCATAGAATCCCCAGAAACCAACGAGTGCAGACTATACCAGCCTCAACCGCAGTGCGCCACGGCGCACCCTTGGGCAGAATGAAGAAGTCGCCAGTGGTGCCCAGCTCGTGTGAGAGCAGCTGAGTGCCGTTCACCTGCACGGCAGCAGCAAGCTGGCTGGGTTGGCAAACAGGCATGCATGCCAACAATTCTTGCCGTCTGCCCGCCGCTGGACGTAATCCAAACCAGGCTGCCCTGTCCACTCACCAGCACCGACACATTCACGGCTCCTGCATGCGAGGCAGGGCAGAGCAGGTGAAGCAGCCCTCAGTCAGCCAATCGTAAAGGGGGTGGCAGCCATTGCTCGCTGGTCCCTTGTTGTTGCTGCAAGTAACCACACCCAGCCACCCATCTGCCAAGGCTGAAACATCCCAACCGCCCGAGGCAGGCTCACCTGCAACAGGCATTGTCACTTTGTTTGCGTGCGGCATGTAATGAGGTGCTGGGAAGCTGCAGTTTTTGACTGTTGTGAACGAGAACGATGCGCCCTTCTTCACATCCCCCAGTGCCGGCAGCTCGGCTGCAGGGGGCAGAGCAGGTAGGCAGGGTGGCATTTTCAGCTTGCAAGAAGGCTGCAACTGCAGCCTGTGGGATCCTACATGACAGGCATGTCAATCCTGCGGTACCTGCCGCCGCATTTGCAATCGGTGGCTGCCCCCTCGCTCACCCGCGGTCAGCAGCCGGTGGCTGCCATGCTCGTCCTCAACCACCACCGGGGCGTTGGACAGCGACGCAGCAAAGCGATCAGGGCCGCTGCTGCCGCCATCCGTGGCGGGTGCGACTGTGGCATTGTCGGCGCACAGCTGGGAGCAGTTGCCGCCCAAAGCATAGATGGCTCCGGAGGGCGGGTTTGGGTTGGCATCCATGAAGGCGCCAAATCCGCCCAAATCCATGTACTCTGGAAGCGCAAGAGTATGCAGGCAGATCTGAAGATGTGGGTCGCTTGATGCAGCAGGGGGGGCGGGCGGTCTACCAAAGGCATGCACCGCCCACTGTCCTCGCCACACGCACATGCAGCCTACCTGTGGCCTGCGGCATTTTCAGCAGGGCGGGGATGGCTTTCTCAGTCACAACATTGGCGCTGTTGAAGACAGCGAGATACTCGACGTCGCCGCAGGTGGGGTTGATGGCAGAATGCAGCAGGCCTGCGGTTTTGCAAAGTGTGCAACACATGCAGACATGTCATCGGGGCATGTGAGTGTGCAGCCGGGGCAATGGCAGTCGGGGCAATGGCAGTGCATGATGCAAACCGGCTGGCACGCACTCATTTAGAGTGCTTGAAACACAAACCCACCCACCTTGGGGCGTGGCATGCAGGTCGCCCTCCTTCAGCGTGCTCGTGTGCAGGCTGCCGTTCCACACCACGTTCCGCTGCAGCCCATCCCCTGCACACGGGCAGCACGTTTTGACGTGCGGGGGTGTGGCCACGCACCGGCTGGGTATGCAGCGTCTGAAGGTTCATGCAGGGCACCGAGGTCGGCTCTAAAGCACCCAAATCCGCTCTAGAGCGCAAATGGCTTGGAATGCGAGCGGACAAGAGACAAGCAGCTTCTATTNCNACCTTTGACGATGTACATGAATTCGTCTGCGTTGGGGTGCCAGTTGGGCGCCTGCGCCGTGCATGCCTTCAGAGTCACGAACACCAGGGTTGCGCCGATGCGCTGCAGCCCCGTTACCTCAGCTGCATGGAGTGGGCGCGGGGGTCGCCATGCTTCAGAGGGCAAGCAAGCAGCAAGCAGCACGCAACAAGACAGCACACACCAAGCAACTCGCATAAGAGGGCAGGCAGCTCAAGATGACATGGTAACATACAGCAAGCAGCTCACACGAGTTGACGGTGCGCACTGAGCCAAGACCTGCGTCCTCAAAAGTGGCGGGCGCCTGCCGCCACGAGCCCATCATTTCATTGAACACCGCCGACGGCACAACAGCCACTCCATGCGCCACTGCCGCGCCCAGCAGGAGCAGCAGCAAGACAGCAGGCCGTGTTGACATGGTCTGGTCTATGAATCGATATGAGTAGCTGTGATGGTCCAATCACAGATAAAACCACCTGCGGAGTGGAGAGAGACAGCAGGGCATTCGGGCATGGCCGCGGCGAGCGGCGGCGCCGCCGCCTCGAGCGCGACCGGCGGCGCCCGCCCAGAAACGCCGCTCGGCACTGCGCCGTTGCCTGCCACTGATTCTATAGCCCTCTCCGGTGCGCTAGAAGGCGGGTGCAAGGGCCTAAGCACCAGGACGGGCTGGGCCGTGTCGAGGCCGCGACTCACCCGAAGCGTTTGCGGTCGGACTTTGCTGGCGTGGCTTATGCCGATATCACAAGTAGAAAATTCGAAGAACCGCCGGGGAACTGCGATGCCGGCCGATCTGAGGAAGAGCGGCGGCGCCACATGGGAGCTTGACGCGGGTACCGTGCCAAAAATCTGCTCTCCTGCTCCTCCCTGTGAGCACTCTGCTTGCGTTCACGGCTGTAAAGGAAGGGACCTTGAGCGTGGAGTTTACAGTGGTTGGAGGACAACGTTAGGGCTCGAGGGACGGGCGCATGGTCGGCGCCCCCACTGGGTGAAACCTCAAAGTGCATGCGACAAGGGGTCCCGAGAGACGACAGGCAAATGCCTTGGTAACAGGGCGCCTGAGGTCGGCAGACCGGACGAAGGGGCTGTACACGCCTGCCAGCGCCCAGAGAGCTGAGCGGCTGCACGGCAGTCGCTTTGCTGGCAATGACGGGATGCATCGAATCTAGAACGCGGGCCTCTCACTGTACATGGTTTGGGCTGATGATCAGGGTCCCAGCACGGACCAGCCCTGCTCCCTGGCAAACTCGACTGCGCGCTCGTGCTCCCGCACCAGCAGGCTGCGGCAGTGGGACAAGCAGCCACACCAGTGAGGGCCCTCCCTCGGAGGCAGCCGCTTTGGCAGCAGCAAGGCATGTGCGTCAGCGGTAGCGGCAGCAGCCACACTACGGTTGAGCGTGCACCCTCGCCTTTACCTGAAACAAGCTGGCGCCTCGCTGTCCACGTCCGCGCCGCCCACAAGGACAATGTCGTACAGGGAGGTGGCATCCAGCCTGCATGCACGCCAGAGGGCAAGCAGCGCATGTTGGCCGCGATCGAGTTCCTCGCGGGGCGCATGCTGCCACTGTTTTTGTGGGCACCCTGAGCTCCGCAGCTAGATGCACAGCCTGTGGATGGCGCTTTCTCCTTTCCATACCCAGCCCGGGCGCAACAGGCCTGCTTTTCGGTGCACAAGGAGTCGGCAGTTTCCACACGGAGCAACCCGCGCACCTGCCTCCAGCCACAATTGCCACCACATCTGAGGGCGCCGCCATTCCGGCTTCAGGCCACCTCCAAGGAATCTGCATCTCCGGAATGCTGCAGGGGATGGCGAGTGTGCGTGGCAGCTGGGTAGTTAGCTCTGAAACTTGCAGGAGGGGAACGGTCAGCCAGCTAACCGCACACTGAGCATGCATAGAGGCCATTGTACCTCAGCGGCAAGAGGGCAGCCCTGGCGGTCGCACTGCCCAGGCTGCCGCTCACTTGGCATCGATGAAAAAGAGCTTGATGTGGCGAGCCGCCAGCTGCGCCAGCTCGCGCTGCAGTTGCTGCGGCGACTGAGGCTCCAACTCCAGCCTATACTTGGTGCCTGCNGGGGGTGGGGCAGGGTCCGGGCAGGCAGGCTGTCGCGCACTCCAGCGTAGCAGCTGAGCCCAGGCCAAAGGCCCAAGTTCAACAGGTTCAGCAGGGAAAGAACACAGTCAGTCGCTGCCGCTGAAGTCTGGGCTTTGTGTTGAACTTGCAGCAGGCCACCCACCAAACTGCTGCGGCAGCGAACAGCGGTGTGGACGGAACAGGGTATGGTTTGCACAGGCAGCATGGAATCGAGGCAGGGGTGGTCATCACATTACCAGGGCCATCATCCATGTCGACAGCATTGGTGGGGAGGAAGAGGTGGGTCAGTGCCGGCAGCTGCGGCAGGGGGGAGGGGGAAAGGGCAGGGAGAAGCGTGGGCAGCTGCTGATCGTCAGGGCCAGGCTTGCAAAGCATGCCATGCATGCGTCATGTCGTGCCCATGCATGTCCCTGATACCAGAGCCTCAGCGGCAAAGTGCGGCATGCATGCCGCCCCACAGAGCAGCTGAGCCGAGCTGCACTCAACTCCTCACAGCCGCCCTCCAGCACTGCCCCCAGACACTTCAAAAAGCTGGCCTTTGACAGCAAGTCAGAGATCCTGATGCTCATGGTGGTATGGTTCAGCGTGCGGTCTGAGGCAATGCCCAGAGCACGCAGCGCGGGCAGCGTGGGCAGGCGGGCTAGCGGCTGGTAGCGGCCAAAGTATCCCAGGTCCTGCGTTCGAGTGCCGCCATCAGGGCATGGGGGGCGGGGCGGAAAGTATGGGAGGCTTGGATCGGAGGAGGGCTCCACACTATGCTGTGCATCAAACCCGCTCACACGCTAGCACTCATCCCGACGAGCAGGCCTGTCAAACTGCAAGTGCCAGCTGGGGCGCGCCGCACCGTGACAAACATCAGCGTCTGCAAAGAAGCTTCCAGGCCAGCCAGCCTCAGCGGGCAGGCGGGCAGCTGTGGGTACGGGTCGTCCACACCAGGCAGCAGCACAGCCGCGCCCGCCGCACGCAGGTGGGGCAGCCCGGGCGGCAGCCATGCTGTGGTGCCAGCTTGGCGCAGCGCCAAGTCCCCGGAGCCCTCCAAGTCTGCCCATCCAAATGCGTCGTCCTGCCTAAACCAGTCTGCATAGGCAATCTCCAGCTCCTGTGCCAGGGAAGCGGGGGAACGATCCACAGTTGGGCGTAGGCAAACTTCACTGCGTCCTTGCCCTCATGCCGGAAGTAAGCTAGCCAGCCTGCTGCAGCGGCAGCCCTGGGCCTCGCCTGCAGGTGCGCCAGCGGGGCCAGGGACGGCATCTGGAAAGCTGGCGTGTGCCGCCGGCGGGGGCTGTCCGGGTCGAAAGCGATGCCCAGGCACAGCCGCGTCAGATGGCTGCACAGGCCGGGTGAGGCCACAATTGCAGCCCAGGCCTGCACGAATGTGAGCAGCGGGCGGTCGGCAGAGACGTGGGATACTAGCCATGTCATGTGCAGTTGGCTCCGTGCACTGCGATTGCGGCACCAGAGCCGATGAGGAACATGCAAGCACTGCTTGTTCTAACACTCCACAGCACATCACCCTGCTAGGACTTCAGTTGTGTGGGCAGCCCTGCTGCAGGCAATCATGGCGAGTGTCCACCACTTCACCCACCTCCTGCGTCCCCAGCAGCTGCCGCCACTCCAGAGAGCGCAATTCTGGGAAGCAGTGCGCCAAGAATGCACTGCCGCCAATCGTTTCGTGCACAAAGGGGCAGCTAACGCCCAGGTGCTGCAGGCGCGGCCACGGCTCGCCACGCTGCAGAACCTGCATCCATGCACAGGGCAATCGCGTTGTGTTTTGAGGCATTGGCAGGTCATGCAGACTGCCACGTAGCAGCAAAGATGAGGAAATGACCACCACAGCGGGCCTGCTGAGCTGGTTTGGGAGGCAGCGACAGGGACCGCAGCGCATACGAGGGCGCTTACCATGTGCAGCGAGCGCAGGAGGATGCTGGGTGTGACGTCCCAGTCCTGCTTTGTTGGGGGGCGGCCGCAGTGCAGGCTGAGCTCCACAATGGTTCCCTGCAGTGCAGGACCGTGTACCGTAGCACAGCGTGTGTGGGTGATCGCTCAATGCACAGTAGCCTTCGCTCTTGGGAGGCAATGGGGATGCAAAGTGGTAGCAGCTAAGGTCTGCTGCACGCTCGACCCTGCCACCCGTACCAGCGGCGCCCCAAGCAACTATCTTTGCCACGCTGCTAGCTGCTACATATCATACGTGCAATAAGTAACTTTGAAGCTTGCCTGGGCGCGCTGCAGGCCCAGCTCGCTCCACAGAGCCTGGTACATCTCTTGCTGCCGCAGGGCGCCCACGGCCAAGCCAGCCACCCCCACTCCCCCCAGCACATCCTGTGCCAGTTGGGGCGAGCCGCTTACGGCCAGACGGCGCAGGGCGGTGGCGCGTGCGTCAGTAGCCAGCACCTGTGGAGGAATGCTGGGGCAGCAAGTTGGCACATCCGGAAAGAAAGGAAGAGGCTGCCGGAGGTGCCGACGGCAGGAGCGCAGCCTGCGCAAGCATGCGGTCGGCATCACGCCAGCTGCGGCTACAAACGGCTTGCGGCAGTGGGTGGCTGCAGCAGCGAGGGCTTGCCTGGGCAGCAAAGCGGCGCAGCTGGGCCCAGTTGAGCTCCGCATCAAAAGGTGCATCCAAGGTGGCGGCGCGCCAGCGGCGGCACACCCCACCCACTGCCAGCAGCTGTCGCAGGTAGGCATCCGCATCAGGCGCAGCACCGGGCTCCTGAGAGGCTGCCAGATGCACGATGTGCAGCAGGCACTCGGCAGGAAGGCTGGGCAGCGGCGGCGCCATTCTGCACAAGGCAAGGCCTACGGGGGCGTGAGCGGCGGCGGCGGGGGTGGGCTGCGGCGGGGATTGAGCGTCGGGCGGCAAGTCGCCTTGGCCAGCTTGCCTGTGACAGCGAGCTTGACGCACGTGAAGCCTCGAGGGGCCTTGGCGAGCGCGCGGGTGGGTTGCCGAAGCAAACCCTGGACGAGGAGGTGCCTGGCCAACTTCTTTCCCCAACGGGGTGCTCCTAGGATGGTACAGGAAGTGCTCACGGCTGCACAGGCAAGACACCACCTGCCCAAGCTGCCGCCAGATGCGCCATGCCAGCTTGCTCCCTTGCCTTCCCTGTCCCCTCTCTTTATTTGCGTTTCCAATTGTTACAACAGTGGGGGTACTCTGGGCCTGGAATCTACAGTGGCTGAAGGACAAAATGGGGCTCGAGGGGCGGGCGCATGGTCCGCGCCCCCCACTGGGGAAAACTCGAGTGCGTGCGACAAAGCCCCCGGAGAGACTGAGCGGTCAGAGAGCGGAGCGGCAGGGAAACGGAAACAGGCAAAGGCATTGGGTTCAGGGTGCATGAGGTTAGGGGTGGCTCGTTCAACCGCCGCCCGTTCGTGGGGGGCCGGCTCTGTGTATCGCTGTTGGGCGGGCGGGCAGCCGGGCTGCCGGTGTCACTCGCGTAAGTGCATACTATCGCAGTTTACTTGCCACGCAGCTCCAGCAGCACCTGCACCACGCCGGGGTCGGCCAGGGTGGACGTGTCGCCCAGCTGGTCCTCCTCCTTGCTGGCAATCTTGCGCAGCACTGCGGGCAGGAATGATGAAGCGGAGGGGGTGGGGCTGGGGTCAGTGTGGTGGACAAGCGAGAACAGCAGGGGCGCTGCGCTTGGAACAACTTGCAGCACCATGCAGGCAAGCGAGGCGCTAGGCACAATACAGCTTGCATGCCTACAGCCCATAAAAGTTGCACTCACCGCGGCGCATGATCTTGCCGGAGCGGGTCTTGGGGAGGCCAGGCGCCCAGTGGATGACATCGGGGGTGGCAATGGGGCCAATGGCCTTGCGCACCTGCAGCAGGGCCGAGGTAGGGGCAGGGCAGGTGAGCAGGGGTGAGCGGCAGGGCAGGAGGCTCGCACACAAGCCACCAAGCCCGCTTGCAAGCCAAGCCAACCACTGGTGACACCTCCTGCTGCGCTGCGCTGCGCTGCGCACCTGGGCCACCAGCTCCTTGCGCACAGTCTCATCGGGCGGGTACTCAATGCCGTTCATGAGCGTCACAAAGGCGTAGATGGCCTGGCCCTTGATGGGGCTGCAGAGGAAACAAAGGGGCGGGGTGGGGCGGGTTTAGAGAAGCACAAACCACGTGCGCATGTTCAGCAGCAGGGCATGCAGCGCAGGGCAGCTTGCCAGCACCGCGCGCCGCCAGGCCGGCGGGCAAACCCCAGGCCACAACAGCTTGCCCCAACAGCCAGCGCCCTCTTGTCAAGTCGACCAACAACCCGAAAGAAAGACTCACTGGTCCACGGGCACCACGGCCGCCTCGGCGCACAGGTGGTGGCCCACCAGCGCGCTCTCCACCTCGGCGGTGCCGATGCGGTGGCCGCTCACGTTGATCACATCGTCCACACGGCCCAGAATCCAGTAGTAGCTGAAAGCAGCAAGGGAGCGGGGCAGCAGGGTGAGCAGAGTGAGGGAGGAGGCAGGTGGAGGAGGCAGGTGCTGGTGGGCGCAGCGGGCAGGAGGGATATCCGCTTGCAGCAACCCTGCACATGCGCTGCGCTCCGCCCACAGCTGCAAGCCGGCCTGCACGCCAGCTAGCCTGCACATGCAACAACGCAGCTGAAAGGCTCACCCGTCCTCGTCGCGGCGGGCACCATCGCCGGTGAAGTAGTAGCCCTTGTAGTGCGAGAAGTAGGTCTGCTCAAAGCGGGGGTGGTCGCCCGCCACGGTGCGCATCATGGACGGCCACGGCCGCTTGATCACCAGGTAGCTGCGGGGCAGGTGGGGAGGGAGCAGGACGCGTGCCGGTGAGCGCAGTGCGGCAGCAGGGCGGAGGGCTGGAAAGGCGGAGCAGGGCGGGCGCAGGAGGGTGGGGGCAGCAGGTCAGCAGCAGAGGCTGCACAGCTGCAGGTCTGGCTCCGAACAGCCAACCAACCGGGCAGTAATGCAGCGGAAGGGAGGGGCTCACCCCTGGCAGGGCCCCTCCAACTCGTTGCCCTTGTCGTCCAGGATGGCGGGCTCCACGCCAAAGAAGGGAAGCGTGGCTGCATGAAGAGAGGAAGGAGGAGAGCGGGTGTGGTCAGGTGGGCGAAGGCTGAGCAAGGGTGGGATCCAGCAGCAGCATGGAAGCTGCCCACAAAGCTGCGCAGCCAGGCGTTGGCTGCAAAGCACAATCACCCTGCTTGCCACCTACCACCCCCCGCTTGCTACCCCACTCGGCCTGCCTTGCTATTGACTCACCAGAGCCGGGCTTCATGGGGGTGGCGCCGGGCAGGGGCGTGATCATGTGCGCCCCCGTCTCCGTCTGCCACCACGTGTCCACCACAGACACGTTGCCGTTGCCAACCACCTCGTGGTACCAGCGCCAGGCCTCGGGGTTGATGGGCTCGCCCACAGTGCCCAGGATGCGCAGCGAGGTGCGCCTGCGGCGGCAGGGGAGCGAAGGAGCGGAGCAGGTGAGGGCCGGGTTTGGGTTTGCACAGCAGCAGGCAGGTGCTGAACGGCTGACCGACTTGCAGCTGCTCAGCTGCTGGACAGGCTGCCCACCACCCTCCTGTCAACCTGCTGATATCAACCATGTGCAAGTCCGCCTACCACCCACGCACTTGTGCTTGGTCACGTGCTGGTCGCCGCAGGCCATCAGGGTGCGGATGGCGGTGGGGGCGGTGTAGAACAGAGTCACGCCGTACTTGTCGCACACCTCCCAGCAGCGGCCGGCATCGGGATAGGTGGGCACGCCCTCAAACAGGACCTGCTTGGCGCCCATCAGCAGCGGGCCAAAGGTCACGTAAGAGTGGCCTGCGAGACGGGGGTGGGTGGGACAGGAGGTCAGCAGACAGGAGATGAACACGCCAGCGCAGCCCACATCACACCTGAGCAGATGTCAACGCCCCTTCACAAGCCCCACGCCAGCGCATGCGCCTCACAACCTGCCAGCCCCTGCAGCCCATGCTGAGAAAGGAGAGAGAGGAAACCTTGCTCACCAGTGATCCAGCCGCAGTCGGCGGTGCACCAGTAAATGTCGTCGGGCTTGTAGTCAAAGACGTACTTGAAGGTGGACGCGGCGCCAATCATGTAGCCGGCGGTGGTGTGCAGCACGCCCTTGGGCTKGCCGGTGGAGCCAGAGGTGTACAGCTGCGGGGAAGGAAAGCACAGTTGGGGCAGGGCGTGGTAAGTTGCATGGTGGCGTGCGCTGAGCGCAAAGGCGCTGGGCTGGTCAGGACGGTGGCGCCTCGCACAGGGCCGGCCGGGAAAACAGGCTCCACCAGTCCAAATCAGATTCAGAAAATCAGGGGTTAACACTCACCTTGAACAGCGGGTCCTCGGCGCCCACCCAGGTGACCTCGCACTCGGTGGGCTGGTCGCCAATCACGTCCTGCAAGAGCGGTGGTGAGCAGCACAGGGTTGGAAGGGCAGTTGGGATAAGCAGGCAAGGCAGCGCGCATGCTCGATCGGCACTTGGCGGCCAGGTCTACCGACCCGCAGGCAAGCCGCCACACTCCCCCATGCAAGCCGACCCTCATACAAGCTATGCAGGCTGCAACCTCAGAACCGGTTCTCCACTTAAGCGGTTCTCAAACCCAGACTGCACCCCAACCCAGCGCACCTGCCACCACACGTCGCGGCCCTCCACCTGGGAGACGTGGATGGCGTCGCGGCTCACGCCGGAAGCCACGTGGTCGTACACCAGCACGCGCGGCACGTGCACCTCCTCCTCGTTGTCCAGGATCTGGAGGGCCTGCGGCAGCGCGGTGGAGGGGGGAGGGGAGGGGCAGGTGAGGGCAGGGCGGGTGGGGTGGGGGAGAGCGGGCTTGGCGCAGCAGGCGGTGCGCAGGCACAGCACAGCCTGCAAGCGAGGTGCACAGGCTGCCAGCCAGCTGATCTTGAGCCAAAAGTTGCATTGCAGCAGCGGCAGCACCAAGTGCGCACCTCGTCCACAATCTTCTTCAGCTCAATGTGCTTGGGGCCGCGCTTGACGGCGGAGCAGGTCACCACCTGCGGTGGGCAAGAAGGGCGGGCATCCGTGGGGTGAGTGGCTTGCAAAGTGGCTGGATGCGAGGCAGGCGCAGGGCGAGCCCAGCAAAGCTGGGTGCAGCTCCCATGCAGGGTGCAGTTGAAGTGCGCAGCTATTGCCTTGCTCAAGCTATTTCAATGGAAAGCGCACCATCTTGGGGCTGGAGTCGGAGATGCGGCCCGCCAGCGACTCGGCGGAGAAGCCGGCAAACACGACCGAGAAGACGGCGCCGATGCGCGCGCACGCCAGCATGACGGCGGGCAGCTGCGCACAGGGGTGTTGGGCAGGATGGTTGGGCTGAGCACGGGGTGGGAGAGCNAGGGGGCAGGCAGGGGCGGCACGAGTGCAGCGGGGGCGGCAGGCAGCGCACGATGTCCGGCAAGCTAGCTGCAGGCCAAGGCACACCTCCAGAAACACAAATAAATTTCATGCGGCGCACCTCGGGGATCATGGGCATGTAGATGGTGACGTCGTCACCCTTGCCCACGCCCTGGCTCTTCATGTAGTTGGCAATCTGCGGGGGGCGGTCGGGAGGAGGCCGCGGGGTGGGTGAGCCAGGGTTGAGTTAGAGATGCGCCAAGAAGATGGAGGACCTTGCAAGCCTGCCCTGGTTGCAGGCATGGCTGGCGTGCAAGCCTGCACGCAAGTGCAGCAACCCATGCGCACGTGCCCTGCAGGTGGCCTGGTCGTGGCTCCATGTGGGCGGGCAGCCGCACCCGCCTGTGCACAGCTTGAGCACGCGCCCGCCCGCCCCAACACAGCCGTGCCCCCACTCGCAAGCGCCTCGCAAGCGCGCACCTGGCAGACCATGTCCTGCAGCTGCTTGTAGGTGGTGGTGGTGGCCTGGCCCACATCGTTGCCCTCCCAGAAGAAAGCCACGCGGTCGCCGTTGCCCTCCTTCACGTGGCGGTCCACGCAGTTGTAGCACACGTTGGTCTCCGCGCCGTTGAACCAGGACAGGCTGATGCCGCCCTTGTTAAGGTCGAAGTTGTACCTGGGGCGGAGGGTGTGAGAAGGTGCGGGAGGGTGAGGCGGCGGCAAAACGGGGGCGCGGCGGTTGCGGCAGGCGGTAGCGGCGGCGGGCAGGCAGGGGCGGCGGCGGCTGCACTCACTTGTGGAAGTCGGCGCCGGACGTCCACTTCTTGTTCCAGTGGAACTGGGAGGCAAACTCGCCCCAGAAGCCCTGCAGAGAGGCAGGAGAGGCGGTGAGTCAGGGCAGGGGTTCTGCTGAGGTCAGCGACAGCCAGCCCAGCCGGCGCCCGGCAGCGCCCCGCACCTCGGGATCACTCAGGGAGCGGGCATACATGTCCTTGTACTTGGCCAGGGAGTCCACATGCGCTCCCTTCACGACGTGCTCGGGGGGCTGGTGAACGGTGGCCGCCATCGTGTGTTCTGCGGGCAGCGACGTCATGGCGGGTGGTGTGGCAGGCGGTCAGGCACCCGGCGGGTTTGGGTTGGTGCCGGCAGCGGGGGGCAGTGTCGGCGGGAGGCCTGCCGCGGCGGCCTGGCGTGTCGCAGGGGCACGGGCAGCGTTGCAAAGCGTTTGTGAGGTTGCCACCAGGCTGTCATGGCGGCGGACCCACCTGCTTGCGTCACCAGGCGCAGGGCCGGGGCAGGGGTGCGAAGCTGCTGTGGGGTTGAGCTGCCGGCCGTGCCAAAACACTTGCACGGGCCCAGGCGTGGCTGTGGTGAAGCGCAGAATGCGGAACGGGACCCCAGGGCGCGGCTATCTGGGCCTGCAAGTCATGACAGCACAGCATGGTTGGGCACCGTCAGCAAGGGTGACTGAAGGCGGCTCGCTGATCAGCCTGCAGTGCATGTACACACTCAGCAAGCATTGTGAGCACGGGCCAGCCGGGTTTGCCGCCGCTGACACACCGGCCGCTGAGCGGCACTTACCTGTGGGGCCTGATCCGCGCCTCACGCCCGGTTTTCAGGCGAAGTATGATACTTGTGGGCCAATTGGGGACGCTGCGGACCCAGCGCTGCACCACGCAGGATGCGGGGCACCCCCTTGCGCAGTCCCGCCGGTGCGGCGAGGGGTGAGTCGTTGCCTCCCGGACCTGCCATCTTTGCCCCCAGCTGCCACTGCCTGCACTAGGCAACCTGGAGACCACGTGGGAGCTGCTGCAGCAAGCTGGGAGCAGCTGCAATTTGCGGCGCCTGCGCAGCGCTGCTGATGCTGTTTGTTGGGCGCCGGCGCCGCTGGATATTTGCCTGGCAAATCTGCAGCATGCCTCGTTCACTTCTCGCAAGCGAGCAGCAAGTTACAGGTTGCGTGCACATAGCCAGGCAAGCAGGTCATTCAACAGATACAGCTGCGCTGCCGCCGGCTGACTCAGGCAGCGCCAATGGACACGCATCAATCAACTGCTGCCGCTCAGGCGGGCGGCGGCGGTGGCCCCGCCTCGTCCTCCGGCCCTNCCCAGCGTTCGGTCCACCTGCAGGCAGTGATACATGGGTGCAGCCACTCAGCTGTGGAGAAGACTAGAGCATCCCCACATCAGCCAGCATTGGCGCGGTTGCCCTCAGCGCTGTGTGCATTGCTGCACTTGCACAACACAAGCCCCCGGAGATGATCCCAAAATGGCATGCAGCTCCTCCGGCCTCCTAGCAGCAAATGAGACACATGTCGCTTGCCAGCCCAAACCGTACAGAAACCGCTGCAGCAACAGCTGCTAAAAAGTCACCGCATCTCTCCAGAACCTTGGCCTCCATCGACCAAACACGCCACCATTTGCAGGCGGCAACCAATTACGCCCCGAGCTCACCAAGAGACGCATCTCCTCCAGGATCTTTAGTCGTACACTCACCCACCGCTACCCACATCTCAATCAAACCAGTGCTCAGCCACTGATCAACGCCAAATGATGCCCAGCTCACCAGGCGCCGCATCTCCTCCAGAATCTTGGCCTCCTTGCGCTTGTTCTCCTCAAAGTTGAACATGGCCAGCGCCGCCTTCTCCTCAGCCGTGTACACCTGGTTCTCCTTCCTGCGCGGAAAAGAAAGTGAGGCAAAGAAAGTGGGAGTCAACAATCAGCAAGCTTCCAGTGGCAGCGAATGCATGTACGCCTNGGTGCTCCTTCCTGCGGGGGGGGGGNACAATAAACAAAGGAANTCAANGGGTGGGCGGAGCACGGTGCANTCAGCACTGCACGCTGTCTTGCAGGCAGTGGCACATGTCGCAAGCGGGCACAGCAGGGGAGCTGCGGCACCCATGCAACGTGGCAGCCAGACCCCAGCCAGACCCTCTGCAGTGGTGCCCCCGCCTAGGCTCAGGCCGCACCTGATGCGCACGGCATTCATGCGCGAGTGCCGGCTGCCGCTCATCACGTATCCGATGTCCTCAAACTTCTCAATCTGCTCCGAGTCGAGCCCCACCTCACCACGGCGAGGGATACGCTTGCCCGCCTGCACAACAGGGGCAGAGGTTGGGGCAGCACAGAGGGGTGCTCACGAGTGGGGGTGAGCGAGGAGAGAGAGAGGGAGTTGCGAGCAGGGCCATGCAGGCGGGTGGATGCTGGCTGGCTGGCAGCACAGCGTCCGCGTGCGCATGATGTGCCAGAGCAGCAGCATGGCGTTGCGCGAGTGCATTCACCAGGCAGACCGCGCTGCCCAGGCGTGGCCAGAGGCAGGCACCTGGCGGGGCTCCCTCGGCTGCCGGGCAGCATCCGCAAGCCCTCTCTGCCTGCAGCACCGCTGCGCTGCACTCTTCAAACCTTGGCCCCAGCCCCCAACCTGCGCGCCCCCTGCCCACCTGCACATAGGCCGCCATGGCCTGCCCCTCTCCCGGCAGCAGGTGCGTGCCATAGTCGGCCTGGAACGCGTCCCCGCCAACGTTGAGCGGCGCGGCAGGACCGACAAGCTTCTCCTCCTCCTCTGCCGCCGCACGCGCTGCCGCCTCCTCTGCCGCATGCCGCCGCGCCTCCTCCAGCCAGTTGGTGAACAGCTGCGCCTCGCGCCGGTTGATGTCCGCCTCCACCTGCACGGCAGGCAGGCCGGGTGCACAGGGTGGTTGGTGAGCAGCAGCGCAGAGCCAGCCTTTGGACAGCTGCCACCTGGCACAGTGCATTCTGCACAGACCACTGCAGCGGCTGGTGAGCAGGTGGCAGCAGGCGTGCGCAGCTGCCGCCCCCTTTGCAGCTGCACGTCTCAGCGCACCACATCCAGCCCAGCAGCAGCTGCCCGCACACCTCATCCTCCTCTCGTGCAGTCGCTGCCGCCACGCCCGTGCCGTCTGCCGGCACGTTGCCCGCCGCCAGCGCCGCAAGCTCCGGATCAAGGCCCTCAGCTGCCCCTGCTGCTGCCGCCTCCCGAGCCTTCTTCAGCTCAGCGTCTCGCTGAGTCATGTGCTGCCGCCGCAGCTGCTCCTGGTGCTGCCGCTCCACCTGAGAGGGAAGAGAGAGGGGAGGGGGTTGGACAGACTTGGGACAGTGCCCAGCAGCAGTTGCAAAATTTCCCCAAAAATTGTGCCGAGCACCTCTGCTCTGACGTGCGCACCCGCCCATCGCAGTTGTCCTTGCAGAGACACAGACTGTGCAGCAACCAGGATCACGCCAGCCCTGTGCAGCTCGCCTCTGCCCTGTGCTAATGGCGCTGCTCGGCCACCGGAGCAACAAACAGCCACACCAGCTACACTCCTGAACATGACCCCTCACCTCTGCCTTGTGCTCCCGCACCAGCCGCTCGCGCTCCTCGGGCGGCGGCGAGGGCGTGACGCGCCAGATCGACTTGACGCCCCGCTCCATCATTTTGACGCGCTTCAGCCGCCGGCTGCGGCAGGGTGAAATGGTGGAAGTGTTCTAGGTGTTGCGATCCAGCAAGGCCGCCAGGCAGGGGAGGGGCAGCCGGCATGCAGTGCAGCCCCGCAAAGTGCAGCAAGATACCGGCACATGAGCTGGGCACAACAATACGACAGCAAGGCACCAGCAGGAAGGGTGTCACAACCCGTGGGGAAGTTCTTGGCTTTCAACAATGCGCACCAGCTGGACAAAACAGTTCAGCAGGGCACCAGCAGGAAGATGCTCACAACTCCTGGAAGTTCTCGGCTTTGATGTCGTCCTCGCTGACGTCCCCGTCCTCGCGCTGCCGCCGCGGGCCGCCGCCGCTGCGAAAAGGGCGCAGGCAGGAGCGTGGTCAGGCGATCAGGCATGGCGGGTCGCAGCACAGGGGGGTGAGGACACGCTGTGCTTGCTTTATGTCGCAGGCGAGCCCTACAATGATCAAGCATGCGACATTCATGCACCTTTCCGTATCCCAGCACAAGCGCAACCACCCAGCGGCTTTTGGTGGCAAGCTGAAAAGGGAGATGCAGGGAAAGCTCAAGCAGCCGGCTCACCCACGCCCGCGGAACTCCCCAGGCAGCCCCTCCTCCCGCCGGTGGCCGTCCCCATTCTGCCAGCGCTCGCCACGGCCGCGGTCGTCATAGACAGGGCTGCCGCGGCGCGGCGGCGACCTGCCGCCGCGGCGTGGTGATGGCGAGCGCCGCCGCCGATAATCCGGGCTGCGGCTGCGGCGCTTGTAAGGCTCTGGGCTGCGGCTTCGACGCCTGTAGGGCTCTGGACTGCGGCTGCGGCGTCGGGGGCTCAGCGAGCGACGCCGCGGGCTGCGGCTGCGAGCCATCCTGCAGCAGCAACAGGGAATGTGCAGACGTTGTGGCGCACAAGTCGGGCGGTGGCGGCGGCAGCGGCGGCTGTGCACTGCGGGCCTGCGGGCCTCACGTGACGGCATACAAGCTGTGCACATGCTGCTGCCTTTGCCAGCAGCAGCAGGAAGCCGGAGAACGTGCGGGCGGCGCTCTCGAGCAGCTAGACAGCGCTGGACGCCCTCTCAGCCTGCGCGGTATGCTTTGCTCTCACCAGACACGCACCTGCTGCTGCTGGCCCGCCCGGCGGGGCCGCCGACGCTGCGAGAGGCTCTCGGCGGCTCGCAGTGCTTGCGCACGCTGTCTGTAAGGGAATCGGCGGCGCTTGATCGCAAAGGCAGGATGCCGGAGTCGAATGAGACGAGCGAATGGGCTGCAGAGTGCCTTGAGCATGCCGCGGCACGGAGCGGCGGCGGTGGCCAAGTGGTCTAACGGGTGGGTGGGAAGCTTGCTTCTGGTCTGTTCAGTATCAGCACAGCTCTTCCCTGAATCAAGTTGGGGTGCGCAGAGTGCAATAAACCATGCTGCAGCGAGAGTGGCGGCGGTGGCCAAGTGGTCTAAGCGGTGCGCTGCTGGGCGGTGGCCGAGTGGTCTTAAGGGGTGGGTGGGAAGCTTGCTGCTGGTGTGTTCAGCATCAGCGCAGATCTGCCCTGAATCAAGTTAGAGTNGCACAGCATGCCATNCGCCCATGCCGCGGCACGGGGCTGCAACAANTGGCCAAGTGGTCTGAGCAGTGCTTTGCCGGGCGGTGGCCGAGTGGTCTCAGGGGTGGGTGGGAAGCTTGCTTCTGGCTGGCTAGTGAAATTTAGACACAGCCGTAGATATCCATCAGAAAATCTCAATGAACTGCACTGGCGGCCATCACAGTTTGAGTTAAGTGGGTGATTGATGGTGGGCTCTCAGTGTTGATGGGCATGCACACGTCCGCTGGGGCTCTGGCTCAAGCTTGCTCAACCAGTCTTCCTCAGCACTGAACAGACAGGCACCTGACCACGCCCTGCACGCCCAGGCCACGTGCAAACAGCGGCTGCGACTCGCCGCATGGCTGGCAGATCGGGCGGCCCCAGTCTGGGCAGGCTACACATGCCAAGCCCGCGCCGCACGTCACGTTGCCGGTCCACTCGAAATCGTGGTAGCAGCACTGCTCGCCCGGGCCTCCGCAGGGCAAGTTTGGCTCGCTGTACACCTCAGGCTCCTCCTGCTTGAAACTTTCAGCGCCAGACAGCGCAACCTCCAGGCGCAGTTCCTGCAGGCACCCAGGCCAGGAAGACTGGCAGGTGGGCTGAGTGGAGTGCTGGATGAGTATGAGTGGCCGCCAAGTGTTCAGGAATGCACAGCAGAGCGTACAGCATGGCTCCGCTGCCCTTGCCAGCCAGCCACGCTCACCTGGGTAGGGGGGCTGCTGCCCTCCCAGGCCACAATCGCCTCCACAAAGACCCAGCCCTCCTCCTGGAGCGGGCACGTCTCATTCATGGACAGCCACCAAGTTGAGCCCTGCACCCAGGCAGCAGGTGGATGGAAGGTGTGGGCAGCGTCGCAGGGCTGTTGAGGCATATGCCAGCGTCTTTTTGTGAGCTTGGTCACACCGTTCCCCGACCTCTACCGAGCAGGGGGAAAGCAAGTAGCACTGTCTCAAACCGCCGCTCCCCACTGCAACGCGCACATTGCGGCAGCCCTCGGCGGCCAGCTGCAGCTCGCTGAAGTGGCTGCAGTTGCGCCAGCGGCCGTAAACGCCGTACAGTTCGCCCAGGTAGCCCCAGCCATGCTCCATGGTCAGCCTCAGCAGCTGCTCTGGCAGGTCAGATGGGTCCACGGGTGTCCACCCGTCGCCTTCACAAAAGGGACCCGGATCGGGCATGTCGGCTGGCGGTGCGCCTATCGCAAGCTGGCACAGCAATGCCGCCGCTGCCAACGTTGCCAGCAGGGTCACGCCACGGAGTAGCATGGTGCTGGCCTACAACTGCAGTCAGCAGGGGGTGTGCATGCATGTCGTTGCCCTGACTGTGCAGGGCCGCAGCGGTGCAAGGGGCGGCGGCAGGCGGGAGGCGGGCTGCAAGGTGCAGGACCTGCTCCGATATGCTGCACCCGCCTTGCAGGCCGATCAGCGCTTACGAGCGCGTTTTAGCGCGGAAATGCAAAGGACCGAGCAAGTTCAGGGTGTGCGCAGGGGCAGGTGCGCCCAAACCCGAGTGGAGGGACGCAAAACGAAAACAGCAGGATCGACTCAATGAAAATAGAAGCTTGATTAAGGCGCCGATAGCGGGAGCGAAGCCAGCCAGACCATGCAATGACGCTGTGCTGCGGCCCAGGCGCAGGCGCATCGTTGAAGCTCTTTGCCCGCCTATCCTTTCGCTTGGCTGCTCTGCTGTGCGCAATTGACATGCAATTGAGAGAGAGAGAGCTTGGCCTGGACCCCTCCGGCCTGGTTGACGTGCCGCAGCAGGGCTGCGCCTACGCCTGCGGCCCCAGCAGCGTGCGCTGCGACTAGGCGGCGACTGCCCAGGTGGCCTACCGACAGCCAGCTTAGATGCGGCGCATGCACGGCAGCATTTGACAAGGCGGCATCACATTCATTCAAACTGAGATGCACTGATTTCATGCACCACAATGCACACACACGTGCTGATCCTCTGCGCCTGTAGAGCTCGATGCCTTTGCAGAGAGTGTTGGGGCCACTGCATCAAGCAGCCTCGCGGTTGGGAGCAGAGCTGGGCATTACCGCGGAAGTGTTCCCCCTAGATAACGTATAGCTGCCCCGATAGTATGATGCTGACACCAGGGAGGGGGTGCATGCCGGCAGACTGGCCGGCAGGGGCCACAAGGCGGCGGGCAGGCGAAAGGCGGCCAGAGTGTTGTTGGCTCCTGAGCGGGGCTTAACCGGGCACACTCCAGAGCTTCGCACCCTCTTCTGCAATGACTTTGAAGCTGCACACGCGTCCCCAACGCGTGGCGGTAGCCACCCTCCGCGGCCCGGCCTTTCAGTCAGACTTCGCCCGGCGGCGCCCCATTTCTACATTTTCTCTTTTCGATTCACGCTGGGACCCTCCGCCCAGCTGCTCCGATTAAACAGCTGGACTGCAGGGTGGACCGGCGTCTAAAGCCCCCCGCCTTCCCCCCGTTCCACGCCCACCGCATTCACCCGTGTAATCAACGGATGGTCCGCTTAGCCATCGCTCTCGCGCTCCTGGGCGTACTGGCCCTGGCGCCGCCAGCGGCAGCTCGCCTGCTGCTGGATGAGCAGCAGTGCCCTCCTCCTGGCTTTGACGCCCTGCAGAGCTTCGACGTGAACCAGTGAGCATGCACGTTCGGAATGCAGAACTGCTGAAAGCATCTCAAGCAGGAAAGCATGCACCAGCAACCGTTCCCTGGGCCTGCAGCGAGCACGCAGCGGCCCCGACTCGGATTCGCTGCCGCCGGTGCTCTGGCTGGCCTAACAGAGCCTTTCCGCTCCCGCCTCTCCTGCTCAGGTACATCGCGCAGCGTTGGTACGTCCAGAAGCAAGTGAGTCAGGCTGCGCAGCTTGAGACCAGCTGCCCGGCCGAACCGCCTCTCCCCTGCACGTGCTGAGCATGCTGCTGCCTGCCCGCTGAGCCCGCTGAGCCACTGGGTGCGGCCACCTGCCGCCGCAGCGGCATGCACCACCCAGTCTGCCCTCAAGCCGCCCCTCACTCTGCAACGTGCCTGCTCCCACCGCAGGAGCCGCTCGTGTACCAGCCCGAGGACCGCCTGTTCTGCGTGTTTGCAGAGTACAAGCCGCTGGAGGAGGACCCGCTGGATGGCCTGCTGGTGAGCTCCAGGGAGTTGGCCAGGTGGACAGCGAACAACAGGCGGTTCAACCAAGTTGGCCAGGTGCACAGCAAGCAACAGGCGGTTGGCAGGTGCGGCAGAATGGATGTCAGCTGGGCTGCAGAAGAGCGGCAGAGCAGAGCCGTGGGTGCACCGCCCCTCCCACACACTGCACTGTCACCCCACAACGCACTCCCAGCAACCAACACCGCTCCCCACTCCTTCCCTGTTCGACCTACCTCCCCCCAGGTGAACAACTACGCCAATGAGGGCGGCATCAACGGCCCCGTTGTCGGCACCAGCCAGGTCAACGGCGGCCCCTGGACCACCGCCACCATCCCCGACAAGCGCCGCCCCTCCAAGCTGCGTGTGGGCATCGCTCTGGGTGGCAGCGAATCCTCCCCTGGCATTCGCCTGGGCAGGGGAGGCGACTACTGGGTGGTGGCGGCTGGCCAGTCTGAGGGCCCGGCAAACCGCTCCGGCAGCCTGTATGGTCAGTGGGCGGGAAAGGCTGGGTTGGGTTGGGTTGGGTGGTACGGCGAGTGTGACTTGCAGTGCGCCGGCATCACACCCGAGAGAGAAGCAGCAGGGGAGGAAAGGTTACTGCATTGCCGCTGCGCCGTCCTGCCCGTGATGCCCCCAGCTCACACCTCTCCTTACCGCTGCAGACTGGGCGATCGTGACGGGCGGGAGCCCCGACCGCCGCTCAAACGGCGCGTGCGCCGCTGGCTCGTCTTCGGACCTGGTCCGCAGCCTCCAGACCAACGACGTGGGCCTGTGGCTGTTCACTCGCAAGCCTGTGGACCCCACCAACACACAGGTGGATGGGAGGGGGTTTGCCAGGTGGCGGGTGGGAGTGGCGGTGTTTTGGGGGCAAACAGGCGCTGCCCGGCCACTGGCCCTGCTGGCGCCATGGCCACCCCGTGCCGCCTGCAGCCCACCAACCACAGCTCAAACATCCGCTGCGCCTTCCTCACTGCTCAACTGTGCAGCTGATGATGAGCAAGCTGGCCGAGCTTGGCCTGGACCCTTCAGGCCTGGTTGATGTGCCGCAGCAGGGCTGTGCCTACGCCTGCGGCCCCGGCAGCGGCAGCTGCGACTAGGCGGCGACGCTCACGTAGCCCACCGGCAGCCAGCTTGACTGCAGGGACCCACTTTTGCACTCGGCATGACATTCATTCAAACTGACTCGGAGATGCACTGATTTCATGCACCACATTTAATTATTATTGTTATCATAGGCCAGCCACGCTCCATGGCCAGCCTCAGCAGCTGCTCTGGCAGGTCAGACGGTTCAACGGTCGTCCAAACGCCGCCCTCGCAAAAGGGACCTGGCTTGAATAAGGCGCCGATACCGGGAGCCAAGCCAGCCAGCCCATGCGAGCACGCTGTGCTGCAGCCCAGGCCAGGCCAGGCTGCAGACGCATCGTTGAAGCTCTTTGCCCGCCTATCCTTTCGCTTGGCTGCTCTGCTGTGCGCAATTGACGTGCAAGAGAGAGGCTGGTAGGCATGTAAACCCTGCCATGCATCCACTGCAGGTCGAACAGCTACCAAATTCTGCCCGATTCAACGGCTGTGATGCTCTGGTGCTGCTGCGCATGGCCTCCCCAGCTGCAGGCAGGCAGGCAGCGTTGCCCTTATTTACACTGGCAGGGCAGCGTTGGTCGCAGGCAGGACCAAAGGAATGGGACAAATGAAGTCTTGCAGCTGCTCACAAAGTCTTGCCGCTGCTCACAGGTTGGCCTTTGCACTGGTGCCACCCGCTGCTGCGCTCCCGCTCACTGGCCCGTTGCCCGCTGCGCCTGCTGTGCCCGCTGCGCCTGCCAACGCCTCCACCAGCGAGCCCAGGATGGCGTTGTTGTGGCGGTAGGGCAGCGACAGGTGCGCCTCATTCTCCAGCAAGTGCAGCTGCGCCCCGGGGATGACAGACGCGTAATGGCGGGCCATGGCGGGTGGTGTGGTGGCGTCCTGCCCGCCCTGCCAGATGCGGGTGGGCTGGCGGATGGAAGCCAGGTCGATGGTGGGCGGATCCACGTAGTAAATCTGCAGGGGGATGGAGTGAAAGGAGGGATGGAGGCAGGCGGGGTGAGCAGGAAGGGGCTGGCGCACGCACGGGGGAGGTCACCGTGCAAAAGGCAGTGAAAACGAAGACGTAGGCAGCCAGGGGTGGCAAAGATGGAATGCCAAAGGCGATTTGTTGGTTTGAAACATGCTCCGACCCTCCACTCATGCTGCACGGCACGTGCCGCCCTGCTGTGCGCAGCCCAGCCCACCTGCAGGTCTCGAACGGCGCCGGCCACACCTTGCCGCATGCCCTCCCTCACCGAAGCCTTCATCTGACCTGCCATGGCAGGCAGCTCCTGCGTAGCATGGGTGACAAGCAGATGTGCCGGAAAGATGGTTTTGTTCACTGTGCCATCAGAGGTTGCATGTCTGCCATGTGCACATGCAGCAGCTGCGGCAAGCCTGCCTGCGTTGCCAAAGCCAAGCTGGCATGACAAGGCAGCCCAGCGCTGCTCTTCTTGCTCTGTTGACCAGCGGAGCTCACCAGTGTGACTCGCTGGTCCTCTTCTGCAAAGCCGCTCACTCGCAGCAGCAGGTTGCCGTGCGGCACCTTCTGCAGCCAGATGGCAGCCCAGGTGCAACGTGAAATGCACACTCAACCCTTCTGGCCAGCCCGGACGCAGCTGGTTGCGACGGAGCTACCCTGGTTGCAGCTCTTCGCATGGCAGTGCACCCAATAAATCTGTGTGTGGCCCTGCAGTGGCGATGCTGGAGCAGGCAGTGCTCCGATAATTTGCTCAGAAATCAACCCAAGCAAACCTGGATGAGACGCAGCACATGCAGGGTGGCCCACAGGCGCCACGGCTGCTCCCGCACAGCATGGAACAGGCGGAGCGTGGTCGGGCTGTGCCCTGCAGAGTGGGCAGGGCGGCAGCTGGGTGGGCGGCAGACCAAGCAAGGTACAGTAGCGCTGCTCCAGTCTCCAGGCAGACCAACTGCCCCGGCGCACTGTATCGGCACACGGATTCACGAGCAGTGACCAGCAGCGGTGGACAGTCCACAGCGCATGCCCACCCCACCTGGCAGCAGCTGCTCCTCCCGCCCAGCCGTGGGCATGAGCGGGCAGACAAGCACCAGCGCCTGCACTCGGTCGGGCAGCAGCGCGGCGCAGGCGCAGGCAAACGGCGAGCCGCCTGCGAGCACAAGTCAGGGACCGAGGGAGTTGCGGGAGGGCCAGCAGCGCTGCGCCAGGCATAAGCGGGGCATGGCTGGGGCCCAGCGCTGGGCAGAGATGGTCCTTGCAGTTCCCCGCTACCACTGCGCATCCACGCGCCGGCCAGCATGAGCAAAGCATGAGCAAGAATGAGCTGAACCGGCCCCGTCCAGCCCAGCTTACCTGATGCACCCATGACCGCCACCCGCTCCAGGCCCAGGTGGTCCAGCAGCTGTCGTGCGTCCTCAACCATGCTCTCCACGGTCTGCGAATGGCAGAAGAGCAGTAGCATGATGCTGGATGGCATGTGACCATGCTGTTCCCGGCCAACAGCGGCAAAGCAAAGGTTGGCAAGGCATGCAGGGCACTCGCCTGCTTGTCGTTCAGTGTGCTGTGCCCAGCGCCAGGCCGGTCCACCGCTATCACGCTCAGCCCGTGGTGCAGCGCGTCGGCATGAAGCAGGCCGGCCTCCAGGCGGCTGCTGCAGAATCCATGGAAGTAGATAACGGTCCCCCGTGCATGTGGCTTGAGCATTGACACGCCGCCGCTGTGTTGAGGTTGGTAGCGAGGGGCAGCGGCAGCGGCAGCGCCGGCGCCGCCGGCAAAGCTGGTTGGGCCGTGGGTCTCAGCATCGCCGTCACAGTGCAGCGGCACGCCAAAGTAGGAGTATGCCAGGCTGCGGCCGTCTCGCAGCGTGAACAGCCGGGGTTGCGGCACCAGTGGAGCGCCGGGCAGGGGCGCAGCTGGCAGGGTCATCGCGCAGGGGTGTGCCGACACGGAGGGAAAGCGATCGGGGCAAGAAGATCACGGCTGACGAGGACATGTCTCCTGCTGGCGGGCGCCGGCTGCGGTCATGTCGTGCGCACTGAGCATCAACATTCAACCAACAGACTTACACTTTGTGTTGTTCACAGAAGCGCGGGAAGTTCAATCATAGCGGCAGTGCGCTGGATCAGGGTTCAGAGCGTTGGGTGCAGATGGATGGGGGCGAGGCAGCAAAAAGGCAGCGCGCTACGGCTGTGCACAGCGTAAAATCAAGCGCACTAGCCAGCAACACAACAGGATAGGCAACTAGAGCTGACCGCATGGGCTAAAAGGCGCCTTGGAGGAGAGAGGCACGGGTTGCAACGGGAGGTAGGGGGCCTGAATGGAGGGTGCAGCAGGCTCGGCAACGCAGCCGAGGGTGCAGCAAGCCGCAGCAGAGGGTGCAGCAAGCCGGCCCTGCCCATCACTCCATCTGGGAGCCAAACTGGGAGCCGGACCCCGAGGCCTGCGGCTTGCCCACGTGGCGCGGCTCCAGCACCACCAGCGGCCGCGTGCAGCTGCAGGGGGCAGGGTTGCAGCGGCGGGCATTCTGGGTGGGATGTGGGTGCTAGCCGCTTGGGCAGCCTGTCACTGCAAACCATTGTGCCTGTCCAACCAGCCTCCCATCCCTGAACATATGACCCTCCACACCCCGCAGCCGCTCACAACTTGGTGCAGTGCATGGTGAGGTGGCCCCACATCAGCTCCCGCATCATGCTGGCCCCGTGGTGGCTCAGCACCACAGCACGCGGGCTCAAGTCCGCTGCGGTGGTTGCAACAACAGAGTGGTGCCTGGTTAGTTGTGAGCAAGTGGGCACAGAACCAACGACAAGGCATGTTGCACATGTGCAGTGCTGGGCATGCGAGGCCAGAAGACCGTGAGAGAGTCCCAGCCAGCCTGCCGGAGCGGGTCGGAGCGCATGCAGCACTTGTAGAGCTGGTTGGCTGACCATCAGCCCCGTGTCTAGAGCCACCACCGAGGCTCATGCAAGCACGGTGATTGCAACAGACAGAGTGCAGCACCCACCCGCCATGTTGCAGAGGAGCGCGCCCGCCCCGCTCTCGCCCTCCGGCTCCGCCATGCTCTCATCAGGCACTGGAAACAGGACGTGTCGTGAGAGGTTTGCGATTGAATGCAGTTCAATCGAGATTTGATTGCTCTTGGGCATTGGGGCATGGGAGGCAGCACAGTGCATGTCAGCTGCGCTGGCTACCAGCTGGGCAGAGCAGCAGCAGCAGCAGCAGCAGCAGCGTTGCGCCTGTGAGCAAGCTCCCGCTGCAAAAGCCGGCACCCACCTGACGTGCCGAAGATGACGTCACACACAATGTTGACCGCCGGCGCCGCGGCTGCGCTGCTGTGCTGCTGCCAGCTGAACACCTCCTGCACAGCGGCAAACGAGCAGCAGCAACTGATCACTTGGGTGCAGGCAGAAAGCACGAGCAGGAGGTGAACTGCGGTGTTGGAGGCTCCGCACAGCAGGGCAGCCGCATAGCGTCCTGATAGGCAGCAACAAGCCCGGCATGCCCGCACAAATTGAGGTAAGGTGCAAGCAAGGGCGCGGCCCCGAACCTGCACCAGCCGCTTGCGTGACTCCACCGCATCATCCTCGCTGGCCAGCTGCTCGGCATGCAGCACATACACCTCATCGCCTGCAAGGGGGTAAGTGTGGAGCAGAGGGCCGCTGATGAACGGATGGCAGCACCGCATGCATGCACCAGTGCAATGCAACCCTAGCTGCTTCATTCCACGCTCTCAGCCCCCTTCTGAGCTGCGCCCAAGATTCAAGTGCACCCAGCAGCGCACCTGGCCGCGCCATCTTCTGCAGCGCCCACTCAAAGGCATCGCGGAGCGACTCCAGGTTGTCAGCACCCGCCACCACCAGGGCGGGAGCCGCCAGCTGGGCCGCAGACTGTGGGCGGGGTGGCAGGGGAGGTGGGAGGGGTTGGCAAGTGTTGCATTTGATGCATAACAAACCGCACGGAAAAGGAAAGAATGGCAGGGGAGGTGGCAGGAGCTTGCAGGCATGGGCCATCACACTTGATGCGGCAAAGGCAGTACAGAGGAAGCCGCATGCAGGCAGCCGCACACACTAGCTGTTGGCTCATGACATGCATACAGCAGCAGTGCACATGGACGCACGCAAGGCGGCTGGCACGTACGTGTGGCAGGGCAATCGACACATGCGGATGCCCACCTGTGGGTCCATACAGGAGGGCGGCAGCAGCAGCGCGGGCACCTTGCTGTTCTCAGACGCCCAGCTGCACCTCGACGCAGGGCACAGCGACACTTGGTAAATGCACGTGGGCGCGCCAGGGGGGGATAGCAACCGCAGCCAAAGATGGCCAGCACACCGCGGCGCATACGATGCCATGCCCAGCAAGCAAAGCACACCGCGCGACCAAGCAGCAAGCTCAGCAAGCAAGGCACACAGCGTGACGAAGCGACAGCACGATGATGCAACCAGCGTGACGAAGCAGCAAGCATAGCCAGCAAAGCACGCAGTGTGACGAAGCGGCAGCGCACCGAGCCACGGATCCAAAGTCGGCCAGCACGCCGGCGCCCAGGCTGCCGATGATGACTGCATCAGCGCCCAGGTCTGAAGCCTTGGAGCAGATGGCCTCTGCAATACCGGCCGCCGAGCGGTGCACCTTCAGGCGCAGCAGCAGCTCCTCGTGCGCGATGCCTGCACAGACAGGTGGAGAGACTGGCAACTTAGTCAGGAGAGACCTTCGCACGTTGCCACAGCAGCAGCGCCTCGTGCTCGATGCCTGCAGGGCAAGAGGTGATCATATCAGCAACGTCCACCAGTCAGCTTAGAAGCTTTCTCAGAAGAAGGGGTGGCAACGCTTCAAAGGCAGCGTCAGCTCCTCATGCTCGCTGCCTGCACACCGGTGCTCGGTGGTGGCTCCGCAGCAAGAAGTTGAGACAACTGTGCACACCACGGCCACACGGCGCCTCTGCGGCATTCAGTGCTGCAAGGCATGCTGGCAAGCGTGGTCTCAGGTGCGATGTCGGCGCTGCCCGCCACCAGCCAGACTACAAGCTAGCATCCTCTGCAGGTGGCTGCAGCGCTAGCAGCAGCGGTGCCTGCCCTTTGCAGCACAGAGTATCGGCAGCAACGGGCGCACCCTTGAACTGCAGCAGGGGCACGTAGCGGCCCTGCAGCATGGCGCTGCTCTCGTGCTCCAGCCGCAGGAAGTACTCCTTGGCATAGCTGCAGGGGGGTGGATGAACGAGGCACAAGGAGGCGAGAAGTGAGCTTGCTACACCCGCCTTGTGTGCGCAGCACGCTTCGACGTTCCTCAGCGTGAGGGTGCAAACCCAGCCACCCCAGATGCCACGCAGCCAGCTGCGCAACCAGCTGGCAATGAGCCAGCGCAGCAGGCGTGTCACGGCAAGGAGCCAGCACGCGCACCGCTGCTCGTCGCGGGCGGGGGACCATTGCGTGGCTGCCGAAGACGAGCCGACGGCGGTGGAAGGAGTGCGTGGGTCGGAGAGGCAGTGCGCCAGGTACACCTTGTCGCCTGCAAGACAGCAGCAGCAGTTAAACAATGCCATGATGCTAATGTTGTTGGCTGCAAAAGTAAGCCCGGCGGCTGCAATTCTGAGGCTGGCTGACGGGCGTGCTGCAGGGCTCGTGCATTCGCAGCCAGGCCGGCCCTGAACCCACCCTTGCTGAACAGGTTGGTGGAGGCCCAGAGGAGCGCCTGCTCGTTCTCCGGCTTGCCGTCCACCGCAAACACAAACTTGCGGGCAGTAGAGGCGGGCGTGGGGGGCGCCACGGGTGCCGCAGAGCCCGCCGCTCCGCCATCGCCGGGCGCTGCTGCCGCTAGTGTGAAGGTGCGCCGCGAGCGACATTGGCGTGGCACGGCGCGCGCCTCCGGTGCGCCCACATGCTGCTGCTGCCGACGGCTGCCGGTGCTGGGTGCAGCGGGGCACCAGGCCGCCGCAGTAGGGCGCTGGCAGCCCGTCAGCATGGTGAGAGCAGCCAACCCAGCCAGTCGTGTGACGACGACAATTGTGGCCGTGATCCAGGGCGGCAGCAGCAGATCTGCGGGCGCAAGAGCCGTTTGGGCGGCATGAAGCGCGCTGCATTGGCCTCCTTCTGCAAGCTTTCACCTTTGGCGCAATCGGCCTTGTAATTATTGCCGCCTGCCTCGACATGATCATCCCGGTCAGTCGCCGGCCCGCCTTCAACACAGGCGCCGCCGCCCCAGAGCACGTTCAGTAGCCCCCCTAAAAAGCCCCCCCCCCCCCGCCATGGCTTGCACGGTCCTCTGCTGCGTCAATGCAGCCAGCGAGGCGTCCTGCCGGGTGAGGCAGGCGCGGCCGGCGGCAGCGGCGGCGGCGCGCCCCTCCGCTCGACTG
>JADXDR010000180.1:144430-157228 GCA_025026875.1 Chlorella ohadii
ACAGGGCGCGAGGGGGCGGGCGATCCCAATCTGGCCTGCCACGGCACGGGGTGCGGGGAGCGAGCGAGGGGGCCAGGCCCGGGCTGGGCGCCGCGAGCAACAACGTCCCGTGGCGGGATGGGGTGCCGTCCTGGGCGCCCGTTCGCCCCTGCTCGCCGACCCACTGCCCCAAGTGGGCCGTGGGAGCGGGCCCCGGCGCTGCGACCGTGCGGGTCGCCCGTCATGGTTGGGACGGGCGGGGTGGCCGCCTAGGCGCTTGCAGGCCCTCAACGCCAATGCCCACTACCCCGTGCAGCGATCGAGCCCGCATTCCAGGTCGCGCAGCGCCGCTGGCGCTCTCGGCTGGGCGCCCCGCCCCGGGCTTGCCTGCTCCGCGCGGTAAAAGGGCTTGCGTCTCGTCCTCCGACGATAGCTCAACATTGTGGGTAACGGGCAGGGGCGGGAGCGGCGCCACGGGCACTGCCGCGGCCCAGGCCTGAACCAGCTCCATATGGGGCCCGTCAATGGCTGTATAGGCTCCAGGCGATCACGACACGGGAAAGGAGCAATGAATTGATGACTGCGGGGCGCTGGGGGGCTGGGCACCCACATGCGCGCGCCCCCGCATGAGTGGGTGATTCACCCCGCTTGCAGCCCCACAACCTGGCTGCCCGGCGCTCACAATGTCACGTGATTACACCAGCAGGGCCACGGGAGCGGGGCGGGGACGGCTGCAGCAAGCCCGCCCACACCGCCCCGGCGGCCGGCGCCCCCTCACGCCGGGCCGGGCGGCGAGGCAAACACCAGGGCTGCATTGGTGCCCCCAAACCCAAAGCTGTTGGACAGCACGGCACTGGGGCCTTGGGGCAAGGTGGCAGGGGAACCGGCCACCAGGCCGGCCAGCAGCGGCGGGTCAGGTGCCGTCAGGTTGGCGGTGGGGGGCGCCACACCATGCCGCAGCGCCAGCAGCGCAAAGATGGCCTCCACAGCGCCGGCTGCCCCCAGCAGGTGCCCCGTGGCGCCCTTGGTGGAGGAGACGGCCAGGGGAGGGCCGCCGCCGGCTGGTGCCGCGCTCGTGGCCACCTCTCCAAACACCGCCGCGATGGCCCGCTGCTCAATGTCGTCGCCTGCGGGGGCGGGGCGGGGGAGCGCAGCAGGTTCAGGTTATAGAGTGCCGATGCATCCAGGCAGCATATCAGCAGCCTCAGGGCACAGGTGGGTTGCTGGTGGAGGGGTGGCCTGGGCCAGCAGCGCCCCCTAACTGACTCCCACATGCACAGCAATGCAGCACTACCACGCATGCCCGGCAGCTGGACCGAAGCCCACGGTACCTTGCGGCGTGGACGTCGCATGCGCGTTGATGTAGCAGACCTGCTGGGGCGCCAGCCCCGCCTGCCGCAGCGCACGCTGCATTGCCAACTGCGCGCCGATGCCGTCGGGGGGCGGCTGTGTGATGTGGTGCGCATCTCCCGACAGGCCATAGCCACGCACCTGCGGCAGTGATCGAGGAATCGCGAGTGATCAGCGTGAGCAGGTGTGGAGGACAGCTGCACGAATGCGCCCGGCTGCATTCTCCTTTTGGCCTGAACAGCATCATACCTGCATTTTAGCAGTAGCGGCCCGCTGGCAAGCGGGTCCCGCCCTTCCCGGCGCCGGCGCCCCCAACAACCCTAGCACCCAGTGAAACCCTACTGCCTGCCCGCTGCTCTCCAGGCGCCCAGCCACGCTTCGCCTACACCCATGGCCCCGCAAACCTCCAGCTGCCCTTGCAAGCGCGCACCTCGGCGTAAATGGGGGCTCCTCGCTGCAGGGCATGCTCCAGCTCTTCTAGCACCAGCACCCCCGCTCCTTCGCCCATCACAAAGCCATCTCGCCCCGCATCAAATGGCCGCGACGCCGCCGCTGGATCTTCGTTGTATCGTGTGGCCAGCGCTTTGAGGCGGCTGAAGCCCGCCAGCGATACCGCGTCTATGCACGATTCGGTGCCGCCGGCCAGCATGACGCTGGCATCGCCGCGCCGGATCATGCTGCAGCAGGAGGAGGGTGACCAGCAACAGCCAACGGTGTCCTGTTTGCGGCGCACCTGCAGAGCTGCCAAGCACGGCTGCTTGCCACAGAGAGGCTGGTGTGCGGCGCAATGTGTGCACGCAGCACTCAGCTGGCCAGGCAATCGCCCGCCGCAGGCCAGCCTGGAGCTTCTGCAGAGGCAACCCCCAGCAACAGGCGGAACAAGCCAACAACCCCGCCCACCTGAATGCATCGCCTATTGCGTGCGCCCCTGTGGCGCAGGCAGTGGCCACCGCATGGTTGGGCCCCTGCAGGCCGTGTGCTATGCTGACTGCCCCTGCCGCCATGTTGACCAGGGTCTTGGGAACAAAAAAGGGGCTCAGCCGCCGCACCTTGCCCTCAGCCTGCGCAGCGAGCGCAGCAGAGTACCATACAGAATAGGAGGGCGTGGCACAGGCAAGCGCCGCGTCCAGCAGACGTGCACAAGCAGCCAGGGTGGCAGCTGCCCCTGCAACAGAAACGGCCTCAGAGGGCCTCACCAGCAGCACCCCTGCGTCTGCCATGTCTGTTGTACAGCTCATGCCAGCGCCTATCGCCACCCCGGTGGCCTGCCGCTGCTCTGGCATCTCAGGCCGCCAGCCCGCATCTTGCAAAGCCTGTGAGAAGGCAGGGTGGCAGGGAATCTCAGATGGCTTGCTTTGGTTTGGCAGGCACGTGGTGCTGGCATTGTGTGTGTCTGCATGCAGTGAAAGAGGCCAGGAATCCCACGAGCAGCTACAGTCTGGCCACAGCACGCTGCTGGAAAGCCGCTTTGTCCCCTACTTGTGAGAATCAGGCACAATAACAACTGCAGCCCGTTGCGCTTGCCTCAGCTGCTGCGGTCAGAGCATAGCTCATGAACTTGGCTGTCCGCCGGGGGTCTTCCTGGCAGGCCCAGGGCACCGCTGCCAGCTCCTCTTGCGGCACTGCCGCAATCACGCGGCACGGCAGCTGCGGCAGCACGGCGCGATGTGCCTGCAGGTGGCAGAAACAGGCAGAGGGCCGGACAGCTGGTCACCACACGGTGTGGTGCACATCAGTGCCAGCCACGGCGCCTGGCGGCATGCATCTTGCGCCCTGGCTGCCACCGGAAGCTTGCCCTGACGTGTCCAGCACTCCACTGATCATGCCACAATGCATGCACGCTGCAGCATAAGCAGGCGCGCCCCCCACCCACCTCTGGCAGATCCTCGGCCTCCAGCCGCCGCACACCGGTGGTGCCCGCCAGCAGGCGCTCCCACACCGTGGGCACTCCGATGCCCAGCGGCGTGACCAGCCCCAGCCCCGTGACCACCACTCGCCGCGCCAGGAGCGGTGGCAGGTCGCCAAAGGCGTCCACGAGCGGGCGCGAGAACCGACCCGCCGCCATAGCGCTGCTGCGGCCTCTTGAGCCTGGTTTTATAACAGGTTAGACAGATAAGATGCCAAATTGCTTCACGGTTTGGCCTTGGGCCCCCCAATGCCATGATGCCAGCCAGCGTCAGCAAGGGCCCTTGCTGCCTCTGCAAGCGGCGTTTCCTCGCAATTAGACCTGCAACAGGCATCTCCAGCTTCCTCCCGTCATCCAACCTTCGCCCTCGGAGTCAGCCCAACCTCGGAAGCCCAGTCTAGACGCCGCAGGATGTCCTGGGTGCCGCCGTCTAGCTCCCTCTACGAGCCCACCAGTGCGCAAAAGCCGCCGCCGCTGCCCAGCCCGGCCCCTGCCAACCACCGCCGCCGCCGCCGCCTCGCCGCCGCCCTGCCATTGCTTTCTCGACACAGCCCCACATTTCGTCCCTCACTCTGCAGGCCGCACAGCGCCGCGCCCTGGGGCGGCCGCAGAGACCTTCACGTTTGGGCGGCTGCCGGAGCAGGGCGGCGCGGCGCCGCCCGCAGCGGCAGCGGCCGAGCGCAACCGCGCCAACTTTGACCCGGATCCCGAGCAGCTGCGCTGGTGGCAGCAGCCGCGCAACGCTGTGACGGTGTCGGGCAGCAGCAACAAGGACATCGAGGCGTGGTGGGGCAGCGCCGGCGCCGGCGCTGTGCAGGAGCTCGTCAACGCGGGCGCTCGCGTCACCAACAGTGCGTGTGTGCCAATGCGAACGGCTGTCCAGACAGGACAGGGGGCCGGCAAACTTCTGTGGTTATTGTATGCCTGCCTTCCAGTTTTGCACCAGGTACTGACAGCAGCTCATACTCAGCTGCGCTCCCATCCATCCCTGCTGCAGAGGCGCAGGGGCTGGGCAGCTCCATCAAGGCCAGCCTGGGCGACCCCGATGAGTTTCCCCTGGCGCAGGTGCGCACACACTGCACTGCACCTCGCATTGTCTGCTGCGTTTGTAGCTTGCTACAATTGCCACGCGCAGCATCCAGCAGCCGATGGGCGGGTCCTTGGCTAGCATGCCTTGCTGTGACCACTGGCTGCCACGTGCAGTGAATGGCCATGTCGGCTTGCACAGCATGCTGTCCCCTGCCATGCCCGTCACCAACCCCTGCCGCCACCCCAACCACCACTCCTCCGTCTGCAGGCTCAGAGCATGTACAAGAGCGACATGACAGCTGGGCACGTGCGGGTGGGCAAGCGCGGCGTGTGCCTGCCGCCCGAGGCCATGCAAGCCGTGAGCGAGAGGGATCAGCAGCGCCAATTGAGCGGTGCAGTGGTTGAACGCACTTGCATTGTACACATGCCTGCAGCATGCCAAGTTGCGAACAGCTCTTGGCTTTGCTGCTACAAACGGAGGCCTGCCGTGCCCTGCCCTGCAGTACGAGGAGAGCCGCAAGCAGGCAGAGCGGAACAAGCAGATCGGCAAGGCCACCAACAGTGAGGCGGGGCAGGGCAGCTGTATGCATGGTGCTGGATGACATTGGCACGGTGGCTGCGGTGCCTTGATGCCTCCACACATGAAGAGCAGCAGGCTGACTCTGCTGCCCCTGCACTCTGTGCTGCCTTGGCCCTGCAGTGAAGCTGGGCATCTTTTAAGGCCACAGGCAGCAGCAGCAGCCCAGCAGCCTTCCAGGAGCAACTGAGCAGCTTGAAATTACAGCAGGCTGGGAGGGATACAGGGCGGGGCACAACAGGACAGTGCGGGCAGCAAAAGTAGTACAGCAGCAGTGTAAACTCAGCGAAAGGTGGAACACAGGTCGGGGGCCCGGCAGGCTTGCTACAGCGGTGTCATAGGGCCGTGGGGCTCGAAATGCGTGCAGCCGCCGGCCTTGCAGTAGGGGCAAACTGGCTGCTCAGGCAGAAGCTGCCAGGAAGTCGGACTGCACAGGGAGAGGGTGAATGGTGGAAGGGTGGAGGGCGGGTCAACGTATTTGTCGCCTGCATCCAGCACAACGCGGCCCCCGCATAATCTTGAGGGATACTTGGGCTGGCACAGAGCACGCATGGCATAGGCGATGGCCACATGGGAAGGCAACCGATCGAATCACAGCCCTAGGCGCACCTTGTCCTTGCTGAGCAGCACCTTCTGCACGCACTTGAGCGCCTGGGACTGCAGCAGAAGGACACAGGCATCCACGCCACAGCGAGTTTGGTTGAGCATAAGTGTGTCCTGCAAGCCGCAGCTGGCATTCCCGCTACATTGGCAGGCTGGGCAGGCTGCAGGATGGTCGCATTCACATGATGGCAACACCACCGCAAGCAACATGCACGCATGTCGCAGCGGGCCTAAGCCTGTCGGTCATGCAGAGCTGCACACGGGCTGCACACACCCATATCAGCCCCCACCTGCACATCCGGGTCTGGGTGCATCATGAGGCGCATGACCAGCTCCTTGCCGCGCAGCTCAGTCACAATGCCGCGCCCTGTGGGAGGGTGGCGGGAGGGGAGCCTGGTTGGGTGCGTGGCGCATGTTGAAAGACGGCTTTGGACAGGTGCGGCAGGTGTGAGGCCCGCAGCTCAGTCACGATGCCGCGCCCTGTCAGAGGGTGGCGGGAGGCAACCACAAGGGAGCTGGTTGCGGCATGAACGGTGCTGTGTTGTGGCGCACGTTGGCCTCCGCAGGCCTTCGCAAGCTTGCACCACAGCCAAGCGCAGCACGCTCATTGCACTGGGACACAGCTAAGTGCAGCTTGCTTGATGCAACAGGCAGCTGCGCAGCCCACCATGGGGGATGTGGGACACAAACTGGGCCAGGTCGTAGCAGCCAACCGCCAGGGTGGTGGAGTCCCTGCGGGCGCGGCGAGGCGGGCAGACGAGCGCGAATGCAAGCAGATTGCAGCACTTGAGAGCGGAAGACCTAGTGGTTGGCAAAGCAGCCCTGGTTGCTACCAAGATCCTGCCCGTCGCTGCATGCATGCAGTACGCAAAAGCTCAAAGTTGGTTCGCTCTGGGCAGCCACCCTTCGCCTATGCACTGCATAAGTACTCTCTCACCTGCTTGCCTCCAGCCTGAGCAGCACGTCTTCAAAGGAAACGCTCAATGCAATACCTTGCCAGCCCACGCCCACCTGCTTGTCTCCAGCAGCTTGAGCAGCACGCGCAGCAGCTGGCAGTTGTTCTCCACCAACTTCTCGGCGTTCTCCCGCCAAAATGCGTCTGCAGGGCAGCAAGCCAATGCAAACATTGAAGCATCTGCGCAGCAGCACACCGTCGCAAACATTAGCGAATCGGTGCACGCACGCAACAACCTGCTTGCCCGTCAAGACAACGGCAGCGGGCAGGGCATACATCTGTCCAGCACCAACAATGTAACGCGGCCATCCGTCCAGCAGCAATGCCCAGGCGGGCTCCATGCGCACCCGACTCGTGCATGGACACCCAGGTGAGCTCTGCCACAGCACAGCACAGCACAGCACAGCACAGCACAGCACAGCACAGCGCACCCGACTCGTGCATGGGCGCCCAGGTGAGCTGCCCCGCCAGCAGCTCCTTCTTGTAGCGCTCAAACGAGGACAGGGTGGCGATGCCCTCCTACGGTAGAGGCATGTGGCAAAGCCAACTAGGGCATAAACCAGCAGCAGGTGCACAGCAGGAATTGTTTCGTAGCGCTCAAAGGAGGAGGGCAGTGGCGCCTTCCTGTGGCGGAAACATTGGAGGCACAGCATGGACCAGCAGGGCAGCCGCTGCTTGTGTGCATATCAACATGCACGGCTGCCCCAAACTGGCCATAGGTGCAGCAGGAACCGCAGCCCCACCTGCAGGTGCTCCTCCATCCACTCCAGCAGCTCGGGGATGTCCTGGTCGTCCCAGTTCTGCACAGCGGGCACAGCAGGCGCAGCAGGACTGGTCAGCTGCGGAGCTGCACTTGCCAGGCCTAGCGAGCTGCGCCTGGAGTTGATGGTGTGCAGTGACTGCTGGACCCAGCAGTGGACAGCCACTCAACGAGCAACACAAGTTGACACAGCGCGGGTTGCCACAGGATTGAAACAACACACCCCCATGTGCGCACCTGTAGCGCACGGTTGGCCACGGCCTTGGGCAGCCCCTTCTCCACCACAGCATACTCCAGCGACATGGGGCCCACCTGTGGGGAAAGGGTGACCAGGAATGTGGAGTTTTGTGTTAGCATGAGCAGCAAGCATGGCATGTTCACAGCGTATTCAAGCGACATGGGTCCCACCTGCAGGACAGTACCATGGCATGGCAGGGCACGGCATGGCGTGGCATGGCATGGCGTGGCATGGCTGGCATGGCATGGCATGGCACAACATGCAGAGTGTGGTTCGGGTGGGCCATGACGTGGCATGTCGGCGGCCCACGAGCAAGTGCAGGTCAGAGGAGCTCACGTGCACCCCAGCAGACTCCGCCCCAAAGCCCTCTGGAGCGTTAGTGGTCACTGCAAGCAGGCAGAATCAAGCGGCCTGCCCCACAGGAGCGCACCGCAATCAGGTTCTTCAGAGCCATGAGCGCCACGCGCACCAGCTTCTCCTTCTGCAGGGCCAAAGAAAGGTGCATGCGAGGTGAGCATGCATGAGAGGCAAGCGGCATGAACACACTGCTCGGCCACGTGCGTCCATAACAACAAGCTGGCATGCCCTTAGCAGCGACTGCCCTACCAAGCAGCTCACAGTCGCAGCTGTGCCACTCAACAGATCACCCAGCCCTGCCCCAGCTCCACCCAACTGCAGCAGAGCCCCAACTTGAAGCAGAGGGCACCAAATCCAGATCCGCCCCCTCGGCCTGCACCTGCCCAAGGCGGACCATGTCGACCAGCTGCCTCCCATGCTACGCTGAGCAAACACTCAAGAGCAAAGCAGTCCAGCTACTCCTCACCTGCGCGAGGCGGACCATGTCCACTAGGGCCCCCACCACGTTTGTGGAGCCGCACAGCACGTCAGCGGCAGGGCGATAGAAGGACAGCTCCCAGCAGCACAGCGTGGCCTCGTACAGCAGCTGCAGGGGGGAGGAGACAGGGTGGCCAGTAGGTTGGCAGGCAGCATGAGTAGGAAAACATGGCAGCTTGGTACTTCTCATCATTGCATTGCAGCAGCACTACATGCCAGCCAGCAATTTAGCTGGTCTGCGCACCTGGATGTTGAGCTGGCCGGACCCAG
The DNA here is from genome assembly GCA_025026875.1 of Chlorella ohadii. Taxonomy (NCBI): domain Eukaryota; kingdom Viridiplantae; phylum Chlorophyta; class Trebouxiophyceae; order Chlorellales; family Chlorellaceae; genus Chlorella; species Chlorella ohadii. The sequence continues at coordinate 152,932 of JADXDR010000180.1, forward strand.
GCGCCGGCATCGTCACGAGCGGCGCCAGCAGCTGCACGCCGCCCGCACGGTGCAGCATGACGCGCATGGGAGGCTCACGCAGCAGCTGGCTCAGCACGTGCACGGCAGTGGGCACGCTGCGAGCGGGGTCACTGGGCCGCCGCAGCTGCGCGCACAGCCAGTCAATAAACGAGGCCGCCGCTTTGGCAACCTCGTCCGCCGCAGCCGGCCCGGCAGACGTGCTGGGCGCGCCTGCAGCCGCTGCAGCGGAGGTGCCGGGCCCAGGGGCCACCAGGGCCGCCTTATCTGGCCGGCTGGCCAGCACTGCCGTCAGCAGCAGGCAGGCCTTCTCCTGCAGAGCAGCGGAACGATGGAGAGGACACGAGGGTGGGTGTGCACGGGCCGTGGGGGCATGCTGCGCATGAGTGTCTGCACATGATATGCGTGTGGATGCACGCAGGGCCATGCAGGGTTGTGCCTCTGCCCTCAATGCAGATCCATTCAATCCGCACAGCAATCGACTCAGCAGGACAAGACCAGAGCAGCAACGCGCAGCACCGTCTCGCTGCAGCTGTTAATAGATGGCGTCAAGCTGTAATACTAACTAGACTAGACTAACGCCCAGCACCCACCTGCGTGAACCAGTCGTTGCGGTGCAGCAGGCGCAGCAGGATTTGGTAGGCATCCAGCGGGCCCCCCGGTCCCGTGGAGCTCAGCACATGGAACAGGCGGGCGCGGCTGGAGTCCTCTGCAGATGGTGAGGATTGACAGGAGAGACAGGGCGTTGTGTGGGCAGGATGCAGGCCGTGAATGGCATGCGGCCCAGCAGGCAGGAACAGTCAGCAAGCGTTCAGCTGTGCTTGCTCACATGCAACAGCAGCAACCAGCACCACGTGCATGCAGTTTGCCCTACTCGACACAACCGCCAAACCAGCAGGCACCCCACCAGCATCTGCAGCTATCTCACCCATTCCCCTGCAAACATGCACATTACACCATTCAYMTAANSCKCTCACCCGCCAGCAGCTGCTCCACCAGSGCCAGCACATACTCACTACCCCCTAACAAACAGCGACGATTGCCATTCCCAACTAGATGGATGGTAACCACTCACCCGCCAGCAGSTGCTCCACCAGCGCCAGCACYTACTGCACCGTTTCGTCCTTGGTCACGTTCTTCAACACCGTGAGGAAGGCCTCCACGTACGAGGAGCCCGACTGCAGAACGAGGGGCAAAGAGGCTCTGGTCTAGCGCACGGCTGCAGCTCGTCGAATGATCGCTCTGCTGTGCTGCACCACACTTGCAACAAGTGTGCACAAAGGCATTGAAAAGCCCCAAACCCAGCGCACCTCCTCCAGCAGCTTGGCCTGGTAGGCTGGGTCCTTCTTGTCAATGCGCCGCAGCAGCTGCAGGTCGCGGTCGCTGATCAGGCGGGCCGTCTGCAGCCGGCAGGTGGGCGGTGTGATGGTCGGCATCAGCAGTGGCTACAGCAGCAAGGCCAGCAGCATGGGTGGCAACTCAGGGCTGCAGGTGCGCAGGCTGGCACTCCTGGCTCAAGCTTTGCACCACCGTGCCAGTGCACCGCTCGACTGCACGCCACGTCGGCCATCCCATGGGAGCAGCAGGCTGTCGCACCATGCACAACACACGAATTCACCAAAGCCGGGTCATCAAAGCGGCAACCATGGCTAGCCCACCAGCTTCCGACAAAGCCCGCCTGCCCACACCTGGTAGATGTCCCAGGGGATGTCCCGCCGCAGCACCGCCATGCTGTCGGCCAGCTGGAAGTCCGGCTCATCGCTGTACAGCATGGCTGCTGGTCAACACTGACGGCCCGAGTGCTGGGTGCCGCGAGCGCTCCGAGTTGACCGCAGGTTGCAGTGCCGTCAAATGGACGCGGGCTGCTCAGGCGGGCCGGCAGGCGCTGCTTCCAACTGTACCAACCGCTGCTCCTGCAAATGCCACACAGCTGGATGCACTGGTTGGCCTCCCCGCAGGCATGGCAGCCGCACGCGAACAAGTGCCGACTGCTCGGTGGGCGGCGGTCAAGGGCGGGAGCGCCCTGGGCGTGCCACCGTTTGCAAGGCGCGGACCCATGGCGTTGATCAAGCGCCTGCTCACCGGTAGGGGCGCCACGGGCTGCTGCCGCCCTCCCTGCGCGCGGGTCGGGAAACGCGAGGGCTCTGGAAGCGCTGTCGGCTGCTTCGCTCCCCTCCAGCAGTGTCGTTGTCAGGGATCAAGCACTGCCAGCCGCGGGATCGGGCGAGACGCCAAGCGTTGGCAGCGGGCTTCCGCCAAAGCAGCTCCTGGGCGCTCGGGAGCGGTCGGCAAGCGCACGCAGCGATCCGAGCCGATGATCAGCTGTCGGGAAGCGCGCCACAGCGCCGAAAGCCCCATGCTGAGCAGGTCATGCTGAGGGCGCGCGGGGCAAAGGGGGCGTCTGGGGACCCGGCGGGCCTCGCGCTCGGTGGATAAAGCAGGGTCGGCTGGTCTGGAGGCTGTCCGAGGAGTCGGGGGTGGAAACATGGCTGGTGAGGCGCTCTGCGGCGCGTGCGGGGCCAAATTGCGGCTCGGCCGGGTCCCTGCAGCCGCTGGGCAGCCGCGCCCCTGACCCAGCCGGATAGGGCACCATGCACCCCTGGGCTGCTGCCTGGGCCCCGCGCGGCCGCCCTGCGCGCCCAATCCTGCGCCGGATGCCAGCGGCAGCGTCAAGCCGGCAGTGCCCCGCGCGCCAGGGGTGCCGCAGGCCCGCTGCCGCCCACCGTGCCGTCGACCCTTCGGCCCGAGCGCCCGTGGCATCTGCTGCCNTTCCCNGCCCCTGCTGCAGACGAGGAGGTGATGCATGTGGGCCGCCGGGTCTATGTCTCCAACCTGGCCTGGCGCACGTCCTGGCAGGACCTGAAGGACAAGTGAGGCGGGCGGTCGGGTCCGCTCGGCAGCACTCTGAAGCTGCACTGATCAGTGCAGCTCTTGGCTGGCACTCGTGCATATGCTAGGCTTCTGCACGCCGTGCTGCTGTCCTGCTGAGGCTGGGGCTGCTTCCGCCTGCCTGCTGCAGGTTCCGCGAGTGCGGCAACGTGGTCTATGCCAACGTGATCAAGGATGAGGCCGGTGAGCGCACAAGGGGAGAGCTCAACTGGCATTGATGAACCGCCCTGGCAGTATGGTTCAGTGGTTTTAAGGTCGTGGTGCAGCACGAGCACAGGGTGGCAGTGCTGTGGGAGCACTGCAAAAGCAGCAGAGCACAATGTGCGCGGCAGCAGCAGCAGCGTGCAGCGGCGGCAGCAGCCTGGCTATTGGACTTCGCTCCCGGGCAGAAGCACGGCTGGTGATGAGCAGCTGTTTTGGAGAGCAGACAGCAGCACAGCATTGGCTCAAAACGCATCTGCAGCGGGCTGGAAGCTGTATAGCCGGCGCAGCAGCCACCGGCAGCTGGAGTGGGCCTGTGCAGCCGACGGGCACAGAGGGCCGAAGTTGGGCTGGGAAATTGTTTGAAAGCTTGTGCCGTTGCAGCTCCACCGGTAATTGTTACCACTCTGCAACCCACCCCTCTCCTTGCAGGCCGCTCCAAGGGCTGGGGCATTGTGGAGTTTGAGACGCCCGAGGAGGCGCTGGCCGCCATCAACACGTGAGCGGCCGCTGCCTCGTTTCACTCTGCCTAGTTCCGACTCTGGTTTGTACGTTCTGTGCCTTGTTACGAGGACGCGCTGACCGCCATCAATACGCGAGCAGCCGCTGCCCCTACTTTGTGTTGAGCTTGCTTTGCCTGCAACTCTGCTGGGTTGGAATCGTGGGCGCAGTGCCCTTCACGATTGAGCAGCTGCTGCCCCTGCTGTGTCTGCGCTCCGCTTGTGCATTGTTGCGGCCCTGCATCGTTGGAAAGGTGTACCACAGTGGACATATTTGAGCACCCACTGCCTTGCCTGGCTCTGTTGGCTCGTGTTGCATTTGCTGCCGGGCAACACATGCCACGCACCGGCTGTTTGCACATTCTGCCTCTTGGCTTCATCTCACCCGCTGGCTGCGCCTTGGCCTGTTGTGCAGCTTCAACGGCACGGACATGGGCGGCCGCAACATCCTGGTGCGCGAGGACCGCGAGGACCGGGACGTGAAGCAGGTGGGGCACGCCTAGGTTGCCTAGGGGTTGCACGAAGGGGCACACACTCACGTTCGGCTGCGGGCAAGGCTGCTGCTGCTGCTGCTGCTGCTNGTTGTNGGCCAAGCATGGGTTGTTGATGCTCGTCCAGCTGTAATCTAACCTCTCGCCCTCCCCCTCCCTGCCCACTGTGCCGCAGTACAACGAGGAGAACGGCATCAC
>JADXDR010000180.1:157235-172048 GCA_025026875.1 Chlorella ohadii
GCCCGCCCCGCCGAGCCGCGCGCCCCGGCCGGGCCGCGGCCGCGGCCGTGGCGCGCCTCCCGCCGAGGGCGCCGAGGGCGAGCAGGTCAACCAGAGCAGCGGCCTGCAGGTGGGGCGGCAGTGTAGTGCAGGGCAGGACAAGGGGGTGGTCCGCTGGACACGTTCAGGAGGAATGCAGGCCTCCATTTGCTGCACTGCACCGCCTGCCCCAGCGATGCCGTTGGCTCGGCACATTCGCTTGTCGCTCGGCCACCAACCGGCTCCTGCCTGCCGCAACCCACCCTGCACCTCAGATCGTGGTCAACGGCCTGCCCTGGGCCTACACCTGGAAGGAGCTCAAGGAGCTGCTGGCCGGTGAGGCTGGCTTGCTTGTGCGGCTGATCAGGGAGGGCAGATGATGCTCACTGCTGCTGCGTCGTTGTGGTGTGGCTGAGCTGCCGAGGCTGCCGCTGGTACTGTACTGCCCATGGATCCTGCTGGCTCATAGATTGCCAGGGGTCGTACACACCTCACCAAGCCGCCCACAGCCGCCGCACGCACACACGCCAGCCGCCTGACCCCGTCCTCCCTGCCGCCTTTCTCAACCCCCGCAGGCACCGGCAACATTGAGCGCGCCGACATTGTGTACGGCCGCGACGGCCGCTCCCGCGGCTACGGCACCGTGCGCTACGAGACTGCGGAGGAGGCCCAGGCCGCCATTGAGCAGTTCAACGGTGCGCGGGGCGCTCCATTCCACCACCCTTGGCACTGCACCCCGTTGGCTGGGAATCACGCACACGGAGCCGACGCCCGCAGGCTGCAGCAGGGCGCGGCGGCAGACCATGCCCGTCGTCCGCGGCCCTGCCCGTCGCTGCAGTGTTCTGCCGCTGCTGCTGCCTACTTACCTGCCGTTGCTGCGGTACTACCTGCCTGCTGTGCCAGCTGTTTGCGGGGTGCTGATGTGTGGTGCCGCCCTGCTGTCCCTGCCGCAGGCACCGAGCTGGAGGGCCGCACCCTGTCTGTGCGCCTGGACAAGTACGCTTAAATGCCGCGCTGAGCTGGCGCCTCGTGTCAGCCAGCCAGCAGCCGTCGTGCCGCAGCCAGCGCGCCGCCGCCAGGGTGTGGGGCAGCGGTGCGAGCCGCACGGTGGTACCAAGGGGCACGGCCTGGCCTTGCCCCGCCCACCCATCCCTGACGCAACAGCCGTGCCCGGCGGGGCGGCAGCCGCAGCGTGCTTGCCCCACAGCAGCCGCTCCCCTGCTGGGCAGACCTGCCTGCCGATGTGATTCGTCCCATTATTTGGTCGTCCCATGCTGCCCGTTGCGGACAGTCTGCCACGCGCGGGCTCTCTCCCTCGCCTATACTTCTTGTTCATTTGCTGCCCGTTCTCTGGCTCTGCAAACTCTCTGTCCGCAGCAAACGCGCAGTAGGGTGTACAGGCAGGCACGGTGGAAGGGAAGCCGCGTTGATCACCCAGTTTGCACTATGCCGCTGCTGCTGCCGCGCTGGCGCCTCCTACAAAAGTGCCCGCTGCGCTTGGGAGCCCTGATCCGCAGCTTGTGCAAGGCTGGCGAGCTGTGTGGAAGCCCTACGCTTGAAACCGGTTGCAGCTGAGCACGATGGCCGAGCTTCCGCACTCGTGCCTGGCCAAAGTGTTCAGGTGAGCAGCTGGCTGAACACCGCTGCAAGGCATCAGCTCGTAGCGCGGCTGCGCCCGCCGGCCGACCGCTGGACAGCCCAGCCCTGCCGCCGCCGTCGATCCACCGCCACACCGCTTCCCCTGCCGCCGCAGCCTCCTGGGCCCCACCGACCTGGCGGCCGTGGCCTGCACCCACCGCGCCTGGCGCAAGGCGGTGGAAGGGGAGGAGCCGCTGTGGCGTGCATTGTGCGAGGCCGAGTTCTGCCTGGCGGCCCCGCTCACGCCCGAGCGCCAGCCGCTGCCGGGCTTCAAAGCCGCCTATGCCGCATGGCGCACCTCGTTCGGCAAGTATGGGCCGCTGGCCACAAGGGCGCTGCGGGCCTGGACGAAGGTGGAGGAGTGGACGGCACAGCACTTCCCCGCAGTGGCGGCCTCGCTGAGGTGGGGTGGGCAGGAGCTGCCACACAGCTGCTAAATGTGTTTGCAGCGAGCTTCGTGCCTTCCTCGGCAGTCATCAGCCTTGAACTGTTGTGGTTTCTTGCAGCAACAGGTCACATGCACAGCGACAGCGCAGCCACAGCTTGGTACTCTCATGCTGCGGTCAGCGCTGGCCAGCTTGGCAAATCTGGCTGACCGGCCGCAGCACAACTCCTAATACTGCCGGCTTCAGGTGCCAGTGGAGAGGCGCCGGACGGTGACACCTGGGCATCCGCCTGTAAAGAACAACTTTCACTCCTTCTTTCCTGCAGGCCTGGCGCCAGCGAGGAGGCGCTGGACGATGCCGAGCGCCAGCTGGGCATCCGGCTGTGCCCCGCGCTGCGGGTGCTGTACCGCGTGCACGACGGCCAGGAGCTGGAGTTTGACCGCCAGGTGGGTGCTGGGGGTGCGGAGTTTTGACCGGTTGGTGGGTGCTGCATCACTGTTCGACCAGTGGGGCTGCTGTCCAGATGGTGTGTGGGCCGGTGTGATGGCCTAGTGCTCAGGGTTGGTAGGTTTGCCCATGGCGGCTGCAGGAGCTGACTGGTGGCAAAAGGCTGGTTTATAGGTCTGCCCATAGCAGCTGAGGGAGCCGCCCAAGCTGAGCATGCTGCGCCGCCGCCACGCTGCCGCAGGTGGACAAGCAGCGCACCGCCATGCACGACTCCANTTTTCCACGGCATGTTTGGGGGTGAGGCGCCTGGTGCGGATCCGTGAGCACTGTGGCTGATGATAGGGTTTNGGGGTTGGGCAGAGCACCAGGCCCGCGTAGCAACAAGCCTACTCCCAAGCGACAGCCCCCACAAATGCCAGGAATAACATCACACAAAACATTGCCGCTCCCCTGCAGGCTACAGCTTGATACTCGCACCCATCCACGTGTGCCTATTATATGACTCATCATGGCGTCTCATTCCCTTCCTCCACACAGGCCACAGCTTCTACTCTCACCTGGTGTCCACTTCTGCCTTGTGACTCATCACGACATGCCATTCCCCTGCGGCTATCCTCACACTGCCATTTTTTTGTCACTAATCGCTGCTCCTGCAGGCTACAGCTTCTACTCTCACCTGGTGTCCACCCGCATGCTGCCGCTGCGCCGCCTGGTCCGCTGGACGCGCACTGCCCACAGCCAGCTGGGGTTTGACGCCGGGGACCGACGGGTGCTGTTTGCGGCCAGCCACAAGTGAGGGTAGTAGCTGTGGGGTGCTGTGTGCGGCCAGCCACAAGTGGGGCGGTGGCTGAGTGGTGGTCAGCGGGGCACAGTGTCATGCCATGTGCTGGGGACGGACGGTTCTGCCATGATAGCTAGTTGCAACTGAGTGGCCTGCTGCCGATTGGGGTAAAAATCGGCGAGCGCTTTCATTCCTGCATGAAAAGTGGCGCACTGCTGGCCCGCTTCTTCCCACGGCTTCAACAAGATGGTGCAGGAACAGCCCCCCCACACACACACTAACTATGCAAATCCACCGTCCCTCCTGTTCCATTCCAGTTTCAACAAGATGGTGCAGGAGCAGCCCCCACACGCACTCACTTTGCAAATATCGATGTCCCTCCTGTTTCCATTCCAGCTTCAACAAGATGGTTTACTGCGACGGCGCCGACGGCAGCGTGCGCATCGCCACGGTGGACAAAGTGACGTGCCTGCAGGCGGTGCCGGCCGGGGACCCAGGTGGGCTGTTGACGCACCTCTTTCCTCAGTCCTGCACATGGCAAAATCGGTCTTTCTCAGGGCACAGGCAGCTGCTCCTTCTCAGGGCCACCGCCAGCTGTGAAGTGCTGTGCGGTCCTGCTGCGTCAAATGCTGGACCCGTGGAGCCATGCGTTCAGCCGGAAGGATGACCGGCAGTCTTGGCGCGTTATCCCAATGCAATACCCGCTTCCTGCCTCTTTCCTTGACTGGCTGCAGGCGTGAACGATGGCGTGCTGCGCTGGTTTGAGGCATTTGCAGACGCACTGTCGTCTGGGCGCTTTGCTGTTGAGGTAAGTGGGCTGCACAGGGCTCGGAAGTCTAGAACGCATCCCATGCAAGAACCACTCCTCCCAACCCAGCTTGCTGCATTCCTTGGGACGCAGCCTCCATGCTGCCGTACCATGCCTTCCTTTGTTTGCTCACTCCTCTGTTTCTTTAGTGATTTATTTACAGGCCCTGGAGGGTGAGTACCCTGAAAGCATGGGCATCTCGCTCTTCCCGCACCTGGCGCCCTGGCGCTCAGAGGCGGTCACAGAGGTGCGGTGGGTCTGAGTGGGTGCAGGGCAGGGAGGGCCAGCGACTGCGACTGAGCTGCAGGCAGGCAGGCTCTCGCCAACTCTGTTTCCATGAGCAGACCGCTCGCAATTCATTCATGCCCTTTGGCTTGCTTTCTTCGTGTTTGCAAAACTGCTGCCCTCAACCCCCTCAAGCAATGCCATGTGCAGGGCGTGCGGGTGCGGGCCGCGCCTCTGTTCATTCCGGAGCTCACTCAGCTGAGCCAGGGCGAGCGCCAATACTTCTTTGCCTACAGGTGAGCATTCCTTGGCAGACTTAGTTTGTGACCAGCACCAGCTTTGCCACCGGTTCGTCGGCAGTTGCATGGAGGTTCAGCCCAGGGGGTTCGGCCCATCACCGCACATGCAATCTCGGTGATGCAGCCACTGGCTGTGCAAGCGTGTGCCTCCACCAGATCCCTCCAAGCTGCTTGCGCTGCCCTTTCCACTAGCGCTGCCCTTTCCACCCTCCCCGTTGCTCCCCGCAGCGTGCGCTTTGGGCTGCTGCCAGAAGAGGAGCAGGCGGCCCTGGCAGGCAGCCTGGCGGGGCCACNGTGGCGGCGCGCCTCTGGACAGCGTGCAGCTGCGCAGCCGGCACTGGCTGATCAAGGACGCTCGGGGGGCGGTGGAGAGTGAGGTGGGTGCACCGCCAATGGGTGGCACTGCATGGACGTTTGCATGGTCGGTTGTGCTTTTGTGTTGTGGGAGTGCTTTCGAGTGGTGCAATGTGTGCGCGGCCCCCTGGGTCCAACCCCGCGCCCCCACGGCAGCAGCGCTGTGCGCCCATTTTCCCCATTTTTTCCCCCCAACCCATCACCGCTTGTGTGCGTTGTGGAGGTGCTTTGAGTGGTCCTGGGCTCAGCATCAGCAGCGGGTGCAGGCTGGAAGGCTGCCTGTGATGCAGGTACCAGCCGCCGGCTGCCCAGCATCCCCACATCTCATTTGCTGCGCCTGCAGGTGCGCGGCGAGGCTGTGGTGGGCCACTATCCGCTGCTGAGGCCAGGTGGGACGCCTGCTTTGCATACATGGCTGGCTTGGAAGCAAGGTCCTGCACCTCTGCTGGAGAGCCTCACAACAAGCTGTGCGGGCATGCACACTGTTGTCAAACCCACCTGCACGGCAGCAGCCATTCCCTTCTGTTCYCCCCTGTCTCATTGCTGCCCGCCTGCCGCTCATTGTTGCATCTCCAGGCGCGGCCGACTTTGTGTACCAGTCGTGCACACACCAGCGCGAGCCGGCGGGCAGCATGGAGGGCTCCTTCAAGTTTGTGGAGGGCACATTGCAGGTGGGTGGCTGCCTAAGAAACGTGGGTTGCTCAGCTGCAATGTGCGCCGGCAAGCCGCATGCACGCTCAGTCTGGTTCCGAGCAAGCGCTCACCATTCACACCCTGTGCACCCCTTCCGCCCTGCTCATTGCGGCAGGCGCCGCGGCGTGAGTTTGATGTGGCGTGCGCCCCCTTCTGCCTGGACGTGCCGGACATTGTGTTTTGATCCGGAGAAAGCAATGTTCAGGAGACTGGAGTCCTCTGGCAGTTGTTGCGGAGCGCAGCAAGCATGCCCTGCGGCACCGGTTCCGTACTGGGCGCCGTACACAGGAGCGGCTGCAGGGCAGGCCTGTGTACTGAGGTCCCTGCAACCAGGGAATGTTCCCTGGTAACGCCCTGCTGGTCTGCTGCCAACCGCACTGTTGAGTTGCACTGTGTGCATGTCAATGCAGTTGCCCTGGCCGTACGCCTGGCCAACCTTTGCCCTGGCCGTACGCCTGGCCAACCTGAGCGTGTAAATTGGGTGAGCAAGGTTACACAAGTGAGCGCAAAGTAAGGGTCAAAACGCAATGAAATGGGTGTTTCAGTTGCATGCAACGTGCTATCATTTGGGTGACTAGTGTCCAGCCAACTGTCAACATGCGCTGGTTAATTGACTGTGTGGCGCGCAGCTTGGGTTGGGCCAGGCGTTTAGCCGTACAGTTGCGATTTCTGCTGCCATGCTGCCGGCTCGGCGGCACGGCCGTCGCACGCCAGGCTACACTTCGCCGGAGCCGTCGGATCAGTGAGTCTGCCCTCTCAGGGCGTCAGATCAGCCCGCTCGTCCCGGCTGCCGTCCTTGCTGCTGGGCCGCGACGGGCTGCGGCTGCGGCTCGGGGACCGGCTGGGAGACCTGCGTTAACACACAGGAGGGCAGGAAAGCAAGGCAGCAGTTGGCAGGAGGAGACAGATGCTCAGGGTTTGCTGGGTGGGCTTGGAGGTGGCAGCGTGCAGCCCGGCTTGCCGCAGGGTGTGAGTGGGCAACCAGAGGCCTTCCTGGCTGCATGCTGAGCAGAAGTTGGCAGGGGCGGGCAGCTGGGAAGGAGCACGCAACAGAAGGAAGAGAAAGAAGCAGGAGAAGCAGCAGCAGGAGGTCGCTCTCACGCTCAGCTCCTCCAGCTCATTTCGCGCGGCCTGCAAGCACACGGCAGCCGGCGCAGTGCAGGCGCAGGTGTGACCGACCCACCAGCCGCGGCATGTGCAGCACAAGCTGGGCCGCAAACAAACACGTGGCAAGCACTCTTGCTTGGCTGAAGGTCGCCAGCAGACACCGGCCCCCAGTATTGAGCTCAATAAAAGCAGGTGGTTGCAGAAAGACGCAAACACTCTTGTGGACGCAAACACTCTTACACCGCACGTGCTCACCTGCTGGGGCTGCCGCTGGGGCTGCGGTCGTAGCCACCCTCTGTCCATTTCCAACCGAAAAAGGAGAAGTCCTGCGGGATGAGCGACAGGCAGGCCGGGCGGCATGTTAGGTGAGTTCAGGAGGGACAGCAGGCGCAGCGGTGCGGGGCAGCGCACCCAGCGGATCGATTCGCCCACGACAGGCGGTGCCTGGCCGACAATGCGACTGCACTGGCTGTTCTAGGCGGCGCGCACCTTCTTGGTTGCGTAGTCGACTTTCCAGCGAGCGCCATCCACACGCAGCCCATCCATCTTCTCCCATGCACGGTCGGCGTCACGAGAGCTGCACAGCGGGGAGGGCGGAGCGCAGAGGCAGAACAGAAAGGGGATGAGTGGCGTGGGAACTGGGGGTGCGGTGCAGGTACCAGCAGCAGGGCAGGGCAAGCGCAATCGGCGCAGCGCGGCCGCGGACCAGCGCCGTTGGAGCGTTGGCGGTGAGGGTGGATGCTGGTGGGGCGGCTCTCAGGCTGGGACGGGGCAGTCTGGCAGCTGAGGGTGTGTGCTGCTGCGGCCAGGGTGCCAGCAAGTAAGGGGGGCCGCGGCCTTCGGCGCACCGCACAAGCAACGCCTGCTGCGCGCAGTTTCAGGCGCTACAATACCCCGCAACTGCAACTTTGCCCTCGCAAGCACCAAGTATGACAAGCCAAATCCATTCTCCCAGGCACTTGGCAGTGCAGCGCTTGGACTGCAGGCTGCCAGCACCATCAGGAAACCCAGGTGGGGCACCACACACCAAACGAGGGCACGTGTAAGACCCAAGCAGCGCAACAGGCAACAGCAGCACACACCTAGTGAACTCCACCAGTGCGCACCGCGCCCGGGCGTCGCGCTCCACAGCCTCAACCTTGCCAAATCTGCGCTTTGAAGACGATCGCGGCGTTGTTGTTGACCAAAGGATACATAGTGGTGGGCGGTGAGGCAGGCGCGGCTGGTGGAATTGAGAGCAGCTGGGCAGGTAACGCGCCACTGCTGACGCTTGATCCAGTGGCGTCCGATTGAGCGTGGCGAGCCCGGCTGCGCCGCCGTTGCGTTAACGCAGCCACTCACCGCTCGCATTCGTACTTGATGTCGCGGCTGCGCGTGTAGCTGCAGGCAGGAGGGCGGGGGCAGGCAACAGAGTTGGCGCACGCGGTTGCAGGCAGCTGCCCTGCGGGTAGAAGCCGAGCGGCGCGGGCGGCGGCGGCGCTGGCGGCGGCGGTCTGTGGCGTGCTGCAGCGCGCGATCGGCGCTGCCACAGGCTGGCGCACCTCGAAAGCCCGTCGACCACGATAGTGTAGCGGGACTTCAGCGACATTTGGCGGCCTTCCAGAAGCTGGCGTCTGAGAGCAGTCTGCAGCAACGCTGTGGCTGTAGTTGAACTGCAACGGTGCTGCTGGTCTCGAGAATGCGTGAGCCAGGGGCGCTCCAAGGCTTGTCAGGCGTCACCGGCATTTGGCCAGCTCGGCAGCCTCCATGCATGCCTTTGGCAGGCTTGATGCAGTTTACTGCACTTGCAAGAACTTGAATGCTTGATCCAGAATGCGGAGGAACCCGCAGCGGCCTCCCCCAGTGCAAGCCGACGCTTGGGGCTCTGAAAGCGACTCGGAGCAGGGTGAGTTGCATTTCAAGTCGATTGCATGAATATCAGGAGCATTATAGGCTCTCGCAAAGCCTCCAGCCACACCGCCTTTGCACCCTGCCGCCGCCGCCGCCGCCGCCGCCGTCGCTCAGCCGCAAGTCCTCCACCCTTGCTTTCGCAGACCCCAGCAGCAGCAGCAGCAAGCATGCCCCGCTAAGGGCAGCACCATCCAAGACGGCAACTCCCGGTGGCAGGTCAGCTGCAGCCACAGCCGCCCCACCTCGCGTCCTCGCAGCCTCCGCAGCGTCGGCGGCGGCGCTGCCTCTGGCCGGCGCTAGAGGAGCAGTGGCAAGCAGAGTGCCAGACTCTCTGCGCTCCATCTGCCTGGGCGTGCTAGCTGAGCATCTGGAAGACCTGCTGGAAGACTCCTACTGCTGCGAGCACATCCTGCCCTACCTGCCCTCTGAGGCCAAGGCGTGCCTGTTGGCGGTAGCCCGCCTGCGCCGTCTGCTGTGCGATGCTGCGCTGCTGCTGCTGGCGGATGAGTGCCAGACTACCCTGGACCTGCACGGCTGCGGCGAGGCAGTCAGCAGTGGTGGCATTGAGGCAGCGCTGCGCCGCATGCCGCACCTGCGCCAGGTGGGCTGCGGGCTGGGCAAGTGGCCGCTGCCGTGCCCGTGTGCTGGGCCATTGGCATGCTGCATGCCGGCTGCGCCATGCTACTGTCCAGGCTGCCAAACCCTGCAGACACCTCCCTTCACTTCTACTTCAACTCGATTTGTGCATCACTTGCAGGCTCTGCACAGTGTGCATCCGAGCTCCCAGCCCCTGCACGCTTGCACACTCAATTTTTCACTCCTGCTCCCCTTGCCAGGTGGACCTCACCAGCTGCCCGGTGGGCGCCGCCACGCTGCGTGTGCTGGGCCAGTGCTGCCCCGCTGTGGAGCAGCTGCGGCTGGGCAGCAGGGTCACCGATGAGACGGCCGGCAGGTGGGTGGCGGTGGCTTTGCGGTGCTTTGCAAGGCTGGTCAGCGCAGCTCATGCCTCGCATGCTTGCCTCGCAGCTTGCATCTTGCAAGGGTGCGCCAAATGCACGGTGCCCCAGGGATACCACTTCCTTCCCGCAACCAGCCATCGGTGCTCACTCGCCTCTCTGGTCCCTGTGCTCTGCAGGGGGCTGAAGGACATCCTGCCGGCACTGGAGCAGCGGCACCAGGCGCCTGCAGCAGAGTCCTGGGATACCTTGCTAGAGGTGGACGATGCGGCCCAGCTCACCGCAGCGGTGGCCGGCGCGGGCCGGCTGATGCAGCTGCAGTGCGTGCACTGGCCCAGCGTGCCCTTCCGGCTGGCGGAGCATTGCAAGACGGCCTGCCCGCAAGTTGCGCTCAACCCCAGCGCTGAGGAAGTGGCGCGGCGCAGGCTGCCGGCGGCGTGTGACCCTGCAGCAGAGCTGGATGCGCCGCGGCTTGCAGGCAAGGCATGGGCAGGGCAGGGCTGTGCTGTGGGGTTGGCCTGGCTTGTCCTTGCAGATGTTGCTGCCGTGGCCGACTTAATCCGTGCCATGTGTGGTGTGCTATCTTGCACCACGTAATCATGAAACAGGCAACTGCTGTGGGTTTTGTGGAGCCACACGTGTTAACAGCACCCTGCTGCCTATCTCGCACCAACACTGCCCCTTCACATGCCATCCCTCGCCCGCTTTCGCAGAGGTGTCGGGCAGTGCCCGGTGGGCTGCAGCGGCAGGGGAGCCGCCCGGAGAGCCTGTGCTGCACATCGCTGAGCGGTTCCGCCTGGCCTATGTGTCGAGGCAGAACCGCGTGCGGGCTGTGATGGCGCGCAACCGAGCGCGGGAGCAGCGTGCAGAGAAGCGGGCGATGGGCCAGGGCGAGCGGCTGATTGCGGCTTGGGAGAGCGAGGTCTAGCTGCTGAGACTTGCTTGCATTCATGCATTGAGTGAGTGAGTCATGAGTTGTTCTTGTCAAACGGCAGCATAGCTCACTCGACTGGCATGTGAGCAGACCGAGCGGATCGCGGAAATGGCGGCGCTGCGTGCGAGGCGGCGGCAGGAGTTCATTGTCCAGAGAGTTGCGGAGGAGGCTCACACAGCTGTGGATCAACCATCAAAGCTCCATGCTAGCGGCCGTGCGCCTGCAAAGCCTCTGCCGCACCTTTGCCACCGCGAACCAAGCCCGCCAGCTCCTGCCGCTGCTCCCCCGCGTGTCGGCGGCTTTCCACACGTCACCGCAGCTCCGAAAGATCGGGTTTTCCAGCGCCTCATCCCGGAACGGGTCGCTGCTGGCCCACTCCCGCACAATGGCGTCGGCAGTGAGCGGTGCCGGTGGGAAGCAGTGAAGTTTTCTTAGACGGTTTGGGAGTTATCCTGCATGCCAGAGCCCTGTCACAAGCAGCACATTCGATGTTGCGTCAGGAGCAGTGCTTCTGGCGCTCACAGCCGCACATGCCATCCACCGCATGCACCACCTTCTGCCCACCGATGCCAGCTGTGCATGTCTCCCATTGGCGCGCAGGCTGCGAGCGGCGGGCTGCAGATGGAGATGGTGGAGGTGGACAACGGCGGTGCCGAGGAGTTGAATTTCATCTTGGGTGCGCTGTGCAGAACTTGAACTTTGGGTGCGCAATGCTGTTTGAACGCCAGAGCGCATCCCATACCCTGTCGGAGGAAGGACCCACATGCCTGGCACTCCTGCGATTGCTGCCGTGCACCCACCCCATGCCAACTTGCTGTTTCGACTTGTGTCTGGGTTGCAGGCCAGGCGCACTTCATCAAGACGGTCGAGGACATTGCCGAAGCCCTGTTCCAGAGTGGCACCGCAATCAAGTTTGGGGTGAGCAGCGCTGCTTCACCGCTCTGTCTTGCACACCCGTGCTGGTTGCGCCTTGATGCATGCAAGCAGCAGCCGCGGCACTGGCGGGCTCCTTGACACAAGCCCGGGCTTCTTGTGCATGTGCGCTGAGTTGCCATTTTTGCTTATTCAAGTGTGTTGCCTAGTGGCCTACCCCATGYSTGCCTTGTGTAGGTGGCCTTCTGTGAGGCCTCTGGGGACCGCAAGATTCGGTGAGGCAGCAGAGTGGCTTGCGGAGCAGGCCCAAAAGCTGTCAGCAGGCCCGTGCGTGTAAGCAATGAGTGACGGCGTCTCATGCTGCACGTCTCAGCGGCCGGCCAGCCAGCAGGCTCCACCAACGACTCTTCCATGTTCAAATGTGCCCGCAGGTTTGATGGCAACGATGAAGGCCTGATCGAGCTGGCCAAGAAGAACGCTCTGGCCGTTGGCGCCGGACACTCCTTCATCATCTTCCTCAAAGATGCCTATCCCGGTGAGTGCAGTTGCTGTCCAGGCTGGCAGTTGTTGGACTGAGCATGCTCTTATGCGAGATGCCGGCAGTGCATGGCGGTTGCGTGCCCTCAGCGCTGCCCCGCTTGCTGCCTCTCTCTTTATGCTGTGCCACCCAAACCGTGAGCCTCTGCATTCGCCCACCCATCCACAGTCAACGTGCTCAAGGCGGTGCAAGGCTGCCCCACGGTATGCCGCATCTACTGCGCCACAGCAAACCCCACAGCGGTGGTCATTGGCAAGGACGGCGGCGAGCGGCGGGGCATCCTGGGTGAGGTCTGGGGGTGAGGCTGTGAGGCAGCAGCAATGGCCTGAGACGGGCTGGCCTGGGCATGGCCATGGTGTGGCATGGCATGGCATGGCAGCTGCGTTGGCATGTGCAGGGCACATGTAATTGAGCGCTTGATGCAGAGCCAGGAGTCTTCCCCTGGCCTGCTCACGGCAGTGCGCATGGGCTGCTGCCGGCTGACGATTGGCCAGGGGACACTGCATGTCGCAATGGCTCGAGTCTCAGTGCTGTGCCTCTGTGTTTGCAGGGGTGCTGGACGGCTTCTGCCCGCTTGGTGTGGAGAATGAGGCTGGTGAGAGGTGCAGCTCTGAGCGGAGGGGCGCTGCTTCAGCTGCACGACTTGCTGTGTTCATTCGACTGCAATACGTGCAGTGTTAAGCTTGTATGCATGCAGCAATGCTCTCAGTGACCTCAGCAGTGCAATGCCCTCTCACTTCCTGTAGACATCACGGCGCGGAAGGACTTGTTGCGGATGATTGGTTATAAGCGGTAGTTCAGTCTGACAGCAGAGCAAAGCTGCTGGTGCGGCATGGGCAGCACTCAACCTGGCGCCGAGTCGATTGGTGGCGATTAGGAGGGGCAGTGGTGCACTTTTTTCGGCTGCTGCGAGCTTACGACCCCTTGCGTTGCCGGGCATTTACCAGATTGCCGCTGCCATCTGTGCTGTTATCTTTCACAAGGACTTCACTGTGCATCTTGTTAACCTTCAACCAAATGGGATAGAGCGCGAGACTGTGGCCCCGTGCGGGCGAGCAGCGGGCCAACTGGCGGCGCCGCGCCTGGGAGTTGGTGGGACGGCGTGCAGCAGCCAACGCTTGCTTTCGATCATGATCAGAGCGAGTCAGGCCGCGAAAAAGGATGACGGGAAGCGGGAGGGGTGGCTGCCCGGGCGAGGGAGTTTCCAAGTTTGGCCAACAGGCCGCGCTGCTGCGCTGCGGCACGCGCCAACGCCCAATTGGCAACGGTAGATGCAGTGGCATGTCCATGGGAGGCTCATCAGAAGGCCAGGCGCCATGAGCGCGCGCTTCATGAGCTCAACGCACAGCGCCTGCTTTGTTCGTCTCCCCGGGCAGCTGCCAGGCACCACAGCATCGTCTCGTTGTGTTGAACCCGGCAGTTCGCGGGTGTGTGCCACGGTGAGGGGCCTGAGGAACCGAGGGCGACACACCCTGTCCCGCAGGCCCCCCAGGGCGCTGTGGACCGTCGGCATCGCCTGCGCTGGCTGCCAGCGTCCTGGCCGGCCCGGTGCTGCAGCCCTGACCCTCTGCGCACCTGCCGCCGCCGCTGCTTTTGCCGCGAGTACGCAGAGGGCTGAAGCCGCCTAGCGCACATGGGTGACACCCCTTGCCCTTTCCAATTCTTAAATCCTGTTCCACGCGCCGCAGAATCCCACCCACAAGCAGTCCAGCAGGCAGAGCCATGCAGGAGGTGGCGGCGGCGCAGGCGCCGCCGGCGGGTCCCAAGGCGGAGCACCCAGCTTTGAGCGAGGGCCCTGCAGCTTCCAGCTCCGGCTCAGAAGAGGGGCGCATCGAGGCGCAGCACGCCGTTGAGGAGCAGCAGCAGGAGCAGGAGCAGCAACACCTGGCAGAGCAGCTGGAGATTAGTGTGGAGCGGCGGGTGGTGCCGCTGCTAGAGTACAGCGACGACACGTGCCCCATCTGTCTGGAGGACTACACACCAGAGGACCCGGGGGCCCCCACCGTCTGCAAGTGAGTGGCTTGCTCGGGGAAGGTGGCAGGCGTGGGGATTTGAGGCCCCCCAGCTTCTAGGGCACATGTGGGGCACCACCGGAGGCATTGCATCCTGCCACTGCGCCACTGTGACCCCTCCGCCCTGCCGCTGACTCCATTGGCTTCCGCCCGATGCCTCGCCCCTGCTGCAGGCACCACTTCCACCTGCAGGCAAGCAGTGCTAGGGAGGGCTGGGAACGGTGCCAGCGTTGTGCCCTGGCGGTTGCATGCAAGCCAAAGCTCCCTGCCCACCCAGCGCCCCAGCTTCTGGCCGTCCAACCGGCACGCTGCGGCTGCCATTCGCCAATCGGCAGCAGCGCCTTGATTGGCACGCATTTCAACTCACGCTGTGCACTCTCCCCTTGGTCCACGCTGCAGTGCATCATGCAGTGGGCGCAGCGCAGCCGCGAATGCCCTCTGTGCTTCAAGAGCCTGCAGCTCGAGGTGCGGTTGCGCTGTGTGCGTGGCCTTTGCTCCGCCTGCTGCACGGAGCCCACTTGCCAGATGCCAAGTCCCACCGCACAACAGCCATTGCAGCGCCAGGCTTGGTTGCCGCTGCACTGCACTGTGATGCGCGTGCCTGCGTGCCTCCTAATGCATGGAGCTGCCTTTGCCATCACCGAGTGCGGCAGCTGTCATTATGTGGGCAACTGCCTCCCCAACTACACAACTACACAGCACATCAACCACCAGTATCCTCACCGCCTGCGCCCTGCCCCTCCACAGGACGAGGACATGAACACGCTGCTGCCGTTTGGGGAGTACATTTCGCCTGAGCAGCGGGCGGCCGAGGCGGCCTCTTTTGAGACCTGGGAGCTCGAGCGCCTGCTGCT